>OZ029928.1:18095871-18490871 GCA_964023275.1 Norana najaformis
TATTCCTGGTCACGACGACGACTGGCCTGAACAGAAGAGCCTTTGACTGCGCAGCCCAAGCACACAGGCACCGCGCGCCAACACACGACGGAGAGCGAACCAGTAAGAACTGCAATTGCATCGGGTAGGGTAAGGTATACGACACCAATTTGCTTGTGCGCATGGCTTAATGGCGATTTCATTCGTTCGTTCTTTTGTTTATTCACGCGTTCGTTTTTTCCTTCTTTCTCTCCTTCCTTCCTTGCTTCCTTGCTTCCTTCCTTTCTTCCTTCCTTCCTTCCTTCCTTCCTTCCTTCCTTCCATCCTTCCTTCCTTCCTTCCTTCCTTCCTTCCTTCCTTCCATCCTTCCTTCCTTCCTTCCTTCCTTCCTTCCTTCCTTTTTTCCTTCCTTCCTTCCTTCCTTCCTTCCTTCCTTCCTTCCTTCCTTCCTTCCTTCCTTCCTTCCTTCCTTTCTTCCTTCCTTCCTTCCTTCCTTTTTTCCTTCCTTCCTTCCTTCCTTCCTTCCTTAATTAATTAATTAATACATTCATTCATTCATTCATTCATTCATTCATTTATTCATTCATTCATACAGAATGAATGGCGTTAAACAATGATTTTATACGACTTGCCCGATCTCCATGAACAGCTCTGAAAGAGACGCGAAACCGCATATGCGACAGCGCAAACAGAACCTCTTTCGCAGTCGGCCAAGTGCGGTTTATCCGCTGTAGCAAAACTCCTGTTGTTGCCAGCGATGGACCAAGGCTGATAGTCTTCGTTAGACGATCGCTCAGTCAGGCGAACGTTGGAGGAAACGCTGCCCAACCGAGGAACTGATTCGTTTTCGACCGTCGTAGGATGGGCTTCGGTTCAAAGGTCGGCCACCAGCGAACGGACGGACACAAGACGGAAGTGGCCTAAGCTGTGCCTGGGAGAGACGTTGACAGTTCACGGGGGCGTTTTATGGTCTCCTGGGGTGTTGTGCTACCCAAGGGTTTTGATATATACCCCCAGGTTGTGGGGTTTTCATATTGCATTAGGGTTTTCGCTGAAGCCTAGGGATTTGATCTAGCCAGAGGATTAGGGTTTTCGCTGAAGTCTTGGAGTTTCATCTAGTCGAAGATTTTCGGATTTTGTACAAGCAAAAAGGTTGTTGTATGAACGTAGGGTTTTTCGCAGAACCCTAGGGGTTTGGTGTTGAAAGGAGAATTTCGGATTTTATGCGTGAGTTTGGGGTAAACGTTTTTCTATAGCGACCGTATGGCCTCGACCCTGCTTATTTTTCAATGAATTTATCGGGTGAGATCCTTCACCACCGCTGCTTGGAACTGAGGAAGGATTTGAGAAACTCTTCGCAGTGGACACTACGAGATGCGGAAGTTGAATGGCGCTCTATAAAGGCTACTTTTTGATCATCACCGACAGAGAGCGTGACTTGGAGTAAAGATATCATCGATTGGCGCTACAGAAGTTGCCTGAAGATTGGATCTGAAATGAGTCAGACATACTACTGAGGATACCTGACTGGATATCTCACGGATACTCTTTCTGATCTTGGCCTGAGACTTGAGTGATACTTGTTTGAGATCCATTGGATATCTCAGGGATATTTATTTTGATATCTTCCTGATGTTTCAGTGATATTCAGTTGATATATGATGGATATCTAAAGGATACTCGTTTTGACATCTGCTCAATACTTCAGTAATACTCGTCTGATATTCATTTGATATCTCAAGGATACTCGTTTTGATATCTGCCTGATAGTTCATTAATACTCGGTTGATATCCATTGGATATCTATAAGATACTCATTTTGATATCCGTTTGATATTTCAACAACAATCGACTGATATACGATGGATACTTGAAGTTCACACATTTGATGCTCACTGAATTCTTCAACGACACTCATGAGATATTAACTTTGCAAACGATGGCTATTTGTTAGATAGCCGTGAGAAACTTGAGGATATTCCTAAGGTAACCTTTGGATATCTTAACTTATCAGAAAGGATACCAAAAGTCCACCCCGAGAAGATAGTCACTCGATATCCGGTCCTTTGCAAAATACTTCGAACTGGTTTCAGACTTGTTGAGAGCTGTTTCGGACAGTTTCTCATTGGTACCAGAAGTTGGTTTCAGTCACCTTCTGGATTTGTTCTTCGTTTGGTCCGAAAGTTGCTGAGGTTGGAGAGAGGAGCAAGAAGGAGGATGCCGTCGGAGGATGAGAGCAACCGATCGCAGGTCAAGTTCTGGACCAATAAACGTACGTACTTCTCACTGATGCGCTCAATATTCAAGGGCGCGGGGTTGTGTAGTGGGGTAACTTGAAAACGCTATGGAGCAGGTAACAGCCTTGATTGCTCGTCTCTTCTAGAAGAAGAAATGGAATTGGTAAAGGTAACACACCTGGTTATGAGTATCAATAAAAAAGTTCTTGTTCGTGTTCTTCTTGTTCTTGTTCCTCTTGTTCTTGTCCTTCTTGTTCTTCTTGTTCTTATTCTTCTTGTTCTTGTTCTTCTTGTTATTCTTGTTCTTATTCTTCTTGTTCTTATTCTTCTTGTTCTTATTCTTGTTCTTGTTCTTGTTCTTGTTGTTCCTCTTGTTCTTGTTGTTCTTGTTCTTGTTGTTCTTGTTGTTCTTATTCTTGTTGTTCTTGTTCTTCTTGTTCTTGTTCTTCTTGTTCTTGTTCTTCTTGTTCTTGTTCTTCTTGTTCTTGTTGTTCTTGTTCTTGTTGTTCTTGTTCTTGTTGTTCTTGTTCTTGTTGTTCTTGTTCTTGTTCTTGTTCTTCTTGTTCTTGTTGTTCTTCTTGTTCTTGTTCTTCTTGTTCTTGTTCTTCTTGTTCTCCTTATTGTTGTTGTTGTTTTTTCTTCTTCTTCTCGTCATTGTTTTTCTCGTTATTGTTCTTGTTCTTGCTTTTTTCGTCCTGTTCCTCCTCCTCCTCCTCCTCTTCTTCCTCCTCCTACTCCCCATCATCATCATCATCATCATCATCATCATCATCATCATCATCATCATCATCATGTGGAGATGACCCAGTTAACAGAAAGAGTCTAAACGGATCCAATCAAAAATCAAACACGATAGTCCAACCCACAACGGACTGTGCTGAACTGGTTAAGGGAAAGAGGCGTGGCTGACCCGGTTAAGGGAAAGAGGCGTGGCTGACCCGGTTAAGGGAAAGAGGCGTGGCTGACCCGGTTAAGGGAAAGAGGCGTGGCTGACCCGGTTAAGGGAATGAGGCGTGGCTGACCAGATGTCACAATTTATATTTTGCAATTTTCTCGGTGTTCGCCGCGGTCCCTATCTCCGTCTCCGGTTGCCCCGTCAGCCTTCTCCTTAGAGGCCCCATCGGTCTCCGCGGTGGCTCGGGCGACCCTTGGCCTTCCGGGTGCATATTTTATGCCAGCGACATTGAATGTTGCTCGGCGCCATTAAGAAGCGCCAGTGGGAAGATAATTAGATAAGGGAGAGAGACAGACAGACAGACAGACAGACAGACAGACAGACAGACAGACAGACAGACAGACAGACAGACAGACAGACAGACAGACAGACAGACAGACAGACAGACAGACAGACAGACAGACATACATACAGACAGACAGACAGACAGACAGACAGACAGACAGACAGACAGACAGACAGACAGAAAAAGAAAGAGGGACAGAAACAAAAACACAGACAGACACAGTCTGAGAGCGAGACAGAGAGAGAGACGGAGACTGAGACAGACAGAAACAGAAATAGAGACAGCAAGACAGACAGAGAGCGAGACAGACAGACAGACAGACAGACAGACAGATGGCGTTGTGGATACTGGGGGAGGGTTGTGTGATTGGCTGGTAGTGGAACTAAAGGCGATGATGACCTTGGCTACTCGTGTGTGGTAACAAGTGCTTTCAAATCTGTCGTTCCTCGTCTTTCTCTTTCTCGTCCTCCTCTTTCTCTCCCCACTATTCGTACGCTTCCTCCTCCTTCTCAAGTTCAGCTTCCTTTTCTTCCTCCAACTCTTTTACATGTTTCTCTTCCTCTTCTTCATCCTCCTTCGCTTCCTCCTACTCTTACTCCTCTTTCTCTTTCTTTCTCCTTTTCCTCCTTCTCTCCATCTTCCTCCTCTTCCTCTTTTACATTCTTCTAATCTTCCGCCTCCTTATCTTCTTCCTCCTCTCCCTGCTCCTATTCTTCCTCCGACTTCTCTTCCCCCTCTTTTCATATATTTCCTCCTTACTTCCACCTCTTCCTCCTCTTCTTCCTCATATATTTCCTCCTTATTTCCGCCTCTTCCTCCTCTTCTTCCTCATATATTTCCTCCTTTCTTCCTCCTCTTCCTCTTCTTCTTCCTCATATATTTCCTCCATTCTTCCTCCTCTTCCTCCTCTTCTTCCTCATATATTTCCTCCTTTCTTCCTCCTCTTCTTCCTCTTCTTTCTCATGAACTTCTTTTTTCTACCTCCTCTTTCTGTCTTAAACTCTTTCCTTCCTTCCTTCCTTCCTTCCTTCCTCCCCTTCCTCTTCTTCTTCTTCTTCCTCATAAACTTCTTCCTTTCTCCCTCCTCTTCCTCCTCCTCTTCTTCTTCTTCCTCATAAACTTCTTCCTCTTCCTCCTCTTCTTCCTCATATACTTCTTTTTCATATACTTCTTCGTTTCTTCCTCCTCTTCCTCCTCTTCTTCTTTCCTTCCTCTCTTCCTCCTCCTGTTCTACCCCTTCCTCTTTCAGCTCCTCCTTTTCCTCCTTCTCTTTCCTTCCTCTTCTCTTTCCTTTCGACGCTATTCTGCTTATCATTGGCAGGTTTCTTAAAGACGCTATATAAAAATTCCATCTACACCGATTCATGCATTGAACACAATGTATAAGAGGCATGATGTAAAGATGATCATTTTGCGGATTAAAGTGATTACATCAGTGACGATGAAGACGACGATGGCAGAGATGATGATGATGATGATGACGACGACGACGACGACGATGATGATGATAGCAACGACGACGACGACGATGATGATGATGATAATTCGGTTACTCCATTTTTTATTAGATGCTTCACGCATCGTTTATCTTCATATTTTTTTCACTTCATCAAACACAGTGGGGAGATAATGGAATCGTTAGCGACCAACCATCCGCAGAGGAAGATGGTCCGATGCGATGCCAGTGAAAATGGACAGAACTGTATTGTTCCATTGGCGTATTCAACTTGCGTAGCTCAACTATCTCTCTGTCTGTCTGTCTGTCTCTGTCTCTTTCTCTCTCTGTCTCTGTCTCTCTCTGTAGCTCTCTCTTTCTCTCTTTCACTCTCTCTCTCACTCTCTCTCTTTCTGTAGCTCTCTCTTTCTCTCTTTCACTCTCTCTCTCACTCTCTCTCTTTCTGTAGCTCTCTCTTTCTCTCCTCTTTCACTCTCCCTTTCTTTCTTTCTTTCTTTCTTTCTCTCTGTCTCTGCCTCTCTCTGTCCTCTCTCTCTGTAGCTCTCTCTCTTTCTGTAGCTCTCTCTCTATGTCTCTCTCTCTTTCTGTAGCTCTCTCTCTCTCTGTCTTCCTCTTTTCTTTCTATTCTATTTGTTCTTGTTTTCTTTTCTATCTTTCGTTCTATGATCTTCTCTGCCCTTCTATTCTCTTAACTTCTCTTTCCCTCGTCTTTTATTATCTCCTCTCCTCTCCTCTCCTCTCCTCTCCTCTCCTCTCCTCTCCTCTCCTCTCCTCTCCTCTCCTCTCCTCTCTCCTCTCCTCTCCTCTCCTCTCCTCTCCTCTCCTCTCCTCTCCTCTCCTCTCCTCTCCTCTCCTCTCCTCTCCTCTCCTCTCCTCTCCTCTCCTCTCCTCTCCTCTCCTCTCCTCTCCTCTCCTCTCTCTCCTCTCCTCTCCTCTCCTCTCCTCTCCTCTCCTCTCCTCTCCTCTCCTCTCCTCTCCTCTCCTCTCCTCTCCTCTCCTCTCCTCTCCTCTCCTCTCCTCTCCTCTCCTCTCCTCTCCTCTCCTCTCCTCTCCTCTCCTCTCCTCTCCTCTCCTCTCCTCTCCTCTCCTCTCCTCTCCTCTCCTCTCCTCTCCTCTCCTCTCCTCTCCTCTCCTCTCCTCTCCTCTCCTCTCCTCTCCTCTCCTCTCCTCTCCTCTCCTCTCCTCTCCTCTCCTCTCCTCTCTCTCTCTCCTCTCCTCTCCTCTCCTCTCCTCTCCTCTCCTCTCCTCTCCTCTCCTCTCCTCTCCTCTCCTCTCCTCTCCTCTCCTCTCCTCTCCTCTCCTCTCCTCTCCTCTCCTCTCCTCTCCTCTCCTCTCCTCTCCTCTCCTCTCCTCTCCTCTCCTCAGCTCTTACCCGTGTGTATGTGTACATGTGTGCACGTGTATGCGTCCGTATGAACCTTGGTAACTGATGCCAGTGGGGGGAGTGGGTTCGGCGGTGGAGCCATCATTCAGGGAGGATTTCTGTCGAAAATAATTCCATGAGATTAAGAAAATCGCTCGCTGGAAAGATAGACAACGACCAACAGATGGCGTTGATCCTATCTGTCTGTCTGTCCGTTTGTCTGTTTGACTATCTGTCTATCTGTCTGTCTGTCTGTCTGTCTGTCGTCTGTCTGTTAGAAGAGGGTTATAGTAAAAATTATTATAATGATAATTGTTATTATTATTATTATTGTTGTTTTTGTTGTTGTTGTTATTATTACTACTACTACTACTACTACTACTACTACTATTATTATTATTATCATATATTATTATTGTTATTATTATTATTATTATTACTATTACTATTACTACTACTACTACCACTACTACCACCACTACTACTACAATTACTATTATTATTATTTCTATTATTATTATTATTTCTATTATTATTATTATTATTATTATTATTATTATTATTATTATTGTTATTATTATTATTATTATTATTATTATTATTATCGTTATTACTGCTCATAATTCGTAATTTTCTTACACAGTGGAACGAGTATTCGGTCGCTTCGCTGGTCGCAAGAAAGCCAAGGGCTATGGAAACACAAATTCAACTGGGTTCAATGACGGTAAGACTACCTTTCCTTTTTATTATCACCACCATCATCGTCGTCATCGTCATTTGCATCATCGTCTTCTTTTTCTTCCGTTACTCCCCCAGTTCTTTGAAGTCTTTGCGACCTTTTAATATATATATATATATATATATATATATATATATATATATATATATATATATATATATATATATATATGTGTGTCTCCTTTCCCCTCCCTCTCCCTCTTTCTTTCTCTTTCTCCCTTCCTCCCTGCCTTCTGTCTCTCAGCATCAGTCTGCATCTCTACATCTGTCTATGTCTGTGTCTGTCTTTCTATCTGTCTGTCTCTCTCTCTCTCTCTCTCTGCCTGTCTCTCTCTCTCTTAATACCAGCAAGCGACTCTCCTACTGTCCAGTTCAATACGTCCTATCAATATCAAGGCGCTTCTGAGCGCGAGGCTGCCGGTTCGCATACCGATAGTATTTCAAAGATCTATATCTCTGGCTAGCACTGTCCATGCACTTGAACCTTAAAACCCTTCAAACGGGCAGCGGTGGTGAAGGATCCCACCCGATAAATTCATTGAAAACAGAGCAGGGTCGAGGCCATACGGTCGCTGTAGAAAAACGTCTACATTTACATTTACTCCGATTTGGCTACCTAAAGCAGGTCATAGATATTCCACATGGCGTGGGGACCATTCAAAGGTGAAGGATCTCACCCGATAAATTCATTGAAAATAGAGCAGGGTCGAGGCCATACGATCGCCATAGAAAAACGTCTACATTTGCATTTACTCCGATTTGGCTACCTAAAGCAGGTCATAGATACTCCAAATGGCGTTACGCCCATTCAAACGGGCAGCGGTGGTGAAGGATTTCACCCAATAAATTAACTGCAAGATGAGGAGGGTCGAGGCCATACGGTCCCTTTAGAAAAATGTCTACATTTACATCAATGTCGTTTAGGTCTGAACTTAAGACTCGTCTGTTTCAACTGGTTTTCCCACCGTAGCCTGGCTTCTGGTTTCTCTGACCAGTCGGATATCGACCCGGCTTCTCCGGGGACTTCCGGTTTCCAGTTACCGTTTTTCATTTAAAGAAGCCATGAAATTATAGTCTCCGCCACTGCCTTGTTTGGGGTAGTGCCAGTCCCAAGCCTGGATAAAGGAGGAGGGCGACGTCAACGCCTTTGATGAACTCCGCCACTGCCTTGTTGGGGGGGGGGGGGCTAGTGCCAGTCCCAAGCCTGGATAAAGGAGGAGGGCGACGTCAACGGCCTTTGATGCCATAGGATGTCGTTCAACTGCGGAACTACTATTACTATAGTCTGTGCATTTTATAACGGCACTGTAGAATTGATCAAATTAGGTTCGATTAGATTGGACTGGGTTGGATTAAGTGGATTAGATTGGATTATGTTGGGTGAGACTGGGTTGGGTTGGATTAGATAGGAGTAGAATATATTGGATTAGATAGGATTAGATTAGATTGGATTAAATACTCACAGTTGAGGGATGTAGTAGATTATCTTTGGGGAGGATATAAGGTTAAGATGAAAGAAGAAGAAGAGAAGGAGGAGGAGGAGGAAGACAAGAACCAGACGAAAAAAACAAGAACAAGAAGAACAAGAACACGATGAAAAAGAACAAGAACAAGAAGAACACGAACAAGAAGAACAAGAACAAGAAGAACAAGAAGAACAAGAAGAACAAGAAGAACAAGAAGAACAAGAAGAACAAGAACAAGAACACGATGAAGAAGAACACGATGAAGAAGAAGAAGAACAAGAAGAACAAGAACAAGAAGAACAAGAACAAGAAGAACAAGAAGAACAAGAAGAACAAGAACAAGAAGAACAAGAAGAACAAGAACACAATGAAAAAGAACAAGAAGAACAAGAACACAATGAAAAAGAACAAGAAGAACAAGAACAAGCATAAGAAGGACAAGAACGAGAAGAATAAGCAGGAGATGGTGGTAAAGATGATGGCAAAAACGACGGCGAAAGAGATGACGACTATGAAGAAGAAGCCGAAGATGGATATGACGATTATTGCGGTGTCTAATAGGCATGTGATCTGCGATTGCGTATAAGGATAGCTAAGGCTGCGAGCACGACGATGTTGATGCGGTTGCAGACGGTGAAGATGCTGGTCGTGCTTTGCAGCAGGATGGTGCGTGGCATAGGTGGTCGTCATCTGAGATCGACGACTTGGAAGACCTGTCCAGAGACCAGCTATTGATCGATGTCTTCGCTGTCGGTCTTTCAACATGGCTGTCTGTATGGCTGGCTGTCTGTCTGGCTGCCTGCCTGCCTTCCTGTGTTGCTGTCTATCTGTTTGTCTGTTTGGCTGTCTGTCTGCCTGGCTGTCTGTCTGGCTGGCTGCCTGCCTGCCTGTGTTGTTGTTTGTCTGTCTGTCTGTTTGGCTCGCTGTCTCCCTGGCTGTCTATCTACCTGCCTGTCTGGCTCTCTGTCTGGCTGTCTGTTTGGCTATCTGTTTGGCTCTCTCTCTGCCTGGCTGTCTATCTGGCTGCCTTTTTGTCTGACTGGTTTTCTGTCTGTTTGGCTCTCTATCTGTCTGCCTGTCTATCTGCCTAGCTGTCTGCTTGACTGTCCATCTGGCTGTATGGCTGTCTGTCTGAATGTATATCTGTATGTCCCTCTGTTTGTTAATGCATGTTTAGCTATCTGATTGGATCTTTATATATCTATCTAGTCTGGTTGTATCTCCTCTTTCGCAGATCCTATCCTGACTCCCCTTCTTCCTCTTATCCCTCTTTCCGCTCCAATCCCAACCCCCACACCGTAGCTGCCACGCTGTCTCTCTGCCTGAATTTTGGATCTTGACCTGGAACCGAACCCTTTTGCCTATCGATTTCGTTTTGACTGAGCGCCTGTGAATAGGCTGGTCCCCGTGACGTGGCTTTCGTTGGGCGCTGTAGAAATCTCGGAATTACGATTACGATTACGGTAGGTAAGCGTATATGCGTAAGTCTGTGTGGTTGACCGTATGTCTGTCTGTCTATCCATCTTTGTGTGTGTACATTTTTGTGTGATTGTCTGGGTCTCTGCGTGTCTGCCTGACTGTATGTCTGTGTGTGAGTTTGTTTGGATGTGTAAGTGGATGGTTGGGTGGTCCTCTGATAGATAATGAGATAATGAAATCAGATAATGAAATACAGAGATTCGAACCAGACTCACTTTCGGACAGCCGAACGAAACAGCAGTCTATAATCACTAGCAACACCATTAGCATCACCACCACCACCACAACCACCACCACGGACACTACCACCACCACCACAATCACCACTATCACCACCATTATCACCATCACTATCACCACCACCATCACCACTATCACCACCATTATCACCACCACCATCATCACTATCACCACTACCACAACCACCACCACCATCACCAGTATCACCACCATTTTCACCACCACTATCACCACCACCACCACCACTATTACCACCACCACCACCCAACACCACCTACCACCACCACCTACCACCACCACCACGGACACTACCACCACCATCACAACCACCACTATCACCACTATTACCATCACTATCACCACTATCACCACTACCACAACCACCACCACCATCACCAGTATCACCACCATTTTCACCACCACTATCACCACCACCACCACCACTATTACCACCACCACCACCCAACACCACCTACCACCACCACCTACCACCACCACCACGGACACTACCACCACCATCACAACCACCACTATCACCACTATTACCATCACTATCACCACTATCACCACTACCACAACCACCACCACCATCACCAGTATCACCACCATTTTCACCACCACTATCACCACCACCACCACCACTATTACCACCACCACCACCCAACACCACCTACCACCACCACCTACCACCACCACCACGGACACTACCACCACCATCACAACCACCACTATCACCACTATTACCATCACTATCACCACTATCACCACCACCTACCACCACCTACCACCACCACAACCACCACTATCACCATTATTACCAAAACTATCACCACCACCCACCACCACCACCACCACTACCCTCTTCTCATCCTTTATCCAGCCACCACAACCACAACTATTATCATCACCACCACTACTATCACCACCACTTTCACCACCACCACCACTACCACCACCACCACCACCTCCTCTCATCCTTCATCCAGCCACCACAACCACAACTATTATCATCACCACCACCACTATCACCACCACTACCACCACCACCACCACCTCCTCTCATCCTTCATCCAGCCACCACAACCACAACTATTACCATCACCACCACTACTGCATGGGTGGTAATACCACCCGGAGATCCTTCACAACAAACCGAAGCTACCCAATCTCACCATTCGCCCATTTGTCCGTTGGGGCCGTGGAATAATTGTGGTTAGAGTGTGTGGCCGCCTTGATATAGCGCCCATTTTCGTGCCTGACGAACGCCGTCTATTGCCATTGTCATCGATGCCAGTTTATGACCGTGACGACCACTGACCCGTGACGATGCCTGCGTCGCACTGTTATCCTATCAGGCGCGTCCAGCTTCTTCACCCCCGTCCCCTAGCTGTCTGTCTGTGTCTGTCTGTGTGTGTCTGAGTCTGTCTATCTGTGCTTGTCTGTGTCTGTTTGTCTGTGTCTGGCTGTCTGTGTGTGTGTCTGTGTCTGTCTATCTGTGCTTGTCTGTGTCTGTTTGTCTGTGTCTGTCTGTATATGTCTCAGTCTTTCTGTGTCTATGTCTGTCTGTCTGTGTCTTTCTGTATCTGTCTGTGTGACTGTATCTGTGTGTCTATTTATCTTTGACTCTCTCTCTCTTTTTCTGTCTCTTTCTCTGTCTCTCTCTGTGTGTGTGTTTCTGTGTGTGTCTCTCTCTCTGTCTCTCTCATTCTGTCTTTCTCATTCTCTCTCTTGCTCTCTCTCTCTCTCCTTCTCTTTCCCTCTCTCTCTCTCTCTCTCTCTCTCTTACTTTCTCTCAGGTTCAGTCTGCATCTCCACCTCTGTCTCTGTCTGAGTCTGTCTTTCTATCTGTTTGTCTTTCTGTCCATCTTTCTGTTTCTGCCTGTCTCCCTCTTTCCTCTCATGTTACCACTTTCGTTCGTTCAATCACTGTATTGATCTGTACTTGTCAATAAATAAATGACGCATGCTATCAGGCTGCAGAACCCGTCCGTCTGTCCGACTGTCTGTCTGTCTGGCTGTCTGTATCTGTCAGTCTGTTTCTATCTATCTACGCGTTTGTTGTCTTTGCCTCTGTCGTTTCCTTCGCATGTTTTCTTGCACGTTGGACTACGATTAGTCAAATGAAATACTAGTAATTCATCCTTCCATCTCTGCTTCTTTCCCTCCCTCCATTCCTTCCTCACTTTCCCCTTCTCTCCCTATCACCTGTCCTTGCATTAATCCCTTTCTCCTGCATTCCCTCTGTCTTTTACCTCCTCCACTTAGCTTGCCGGTGAAAGTGCTTCCTGTTCTGCATTTCTGAACTGCTTCTAAAGGGAAGAGTCTCATCAAATTTCAGCTGCCTGCCTGCCTCCCTGCCTGCCTACCTGCTTGCCTGACTCTCTGCCTGCCAGCCTGCCTGTCTGACTCTCTGCCTGCCTGCCTGTTTGCCTGCCTGCCTGCCTGCCTGCCTGCCTGCCTGCCTGCCTGCCTGCCTGCCTGCTTCCCTGCCTCCCTGCCTTTCTGACTCTCTGCCTGCCTGCCTGCCTGCCTGCCTGCCTGCCTGCCTGCCTGCCTGCCTGCCTGCCTGCCTGCCTGCCTGCCTGCCTGCCTGTCTGCCTGACTCCCTGCTTCCCTCCCTCCTAATAAAGTCTACGTAATTGAAATATAATTATATGCATATATATGTTCTTATATATGCATATAAATAATAAATTGGTATATAAGTATACATATGTATACATGTAGATGAAACATTCATTCTTAGCCCTTATTTTCTCTCCCTCCAGCTCTTTCTCTTACCCTCTGTCTTTCTGTCTGAGTATCTATCTGTCTGTGTGTCTGTGTGTGCGTCTATGTGTGAGTCTGTGTCTGTGTGTGTCTGTGTCTGTCTATGTGTCTATCTGTGTCTGTTTGTGTATCTGCTTGTGTGTTTCTGCGTGTCTGCCTGCGTGTCCGTGTGTCTGTCTGTGTCCGTGTCTGTATGTCTGTGTATCTGTGTGTGTTTGTGTGTGCGTGTCTGTCTGTCTGTGCTTTTCCCATCCAGTCATCTATCCGTCTGGCTGCCTGTCTCTCTCCTTTCCTCTTCCGCTTTCAACCTTTCAACTATGCGCCTCTCTTTGCTCAGCGTCGCCGGTTCAACTCCCGATGGGTCGTGATCAAAATGTGCCAACGCTGGTTCTCTGCCAAATGACGCAGTCCGTTAATAAACGTTCCAGTCAGTGTTCCTGCGACTCAGCGAAAAGATCAACGCTCGCCCGGGGGCTTTGCGGTTCTTACGATAACAACGCCCGCATTGTTCTAGTATTTTCCCCTATTTTTCTGATTCCTGTCTCTGGTCGTTTCGCTTACTACTATTATTGCTAGCTTTTCATTTGATTTCTTATTCCTATCTCTACTGTTTTTCCTGTTTTTTCCCATTTATAATTCTAGTAGTTTTCCCGGTGTTATTCTATTCCTAGATTTAGTGCTTATTTCCAATTGATTCCTGCTTCTTTTGGATCTTGACCTGGAACCGAACCCATTTGCCTTTCGATTTTGTTTTGACTGAGCGCCTGTGAATAAGCTGGTCCCCGCGGCTCGGCTTTCGTTGGGCGCTGTTGAAATCTCGGGATTACGATTACGATTATTTCTACTTCTTCCTATTTTCCTATTCCTATTTCTTTTTCCTATTTTCCGATTCCTATTTTAATTCCGTTCAATTGAACGTATCTTTCCTCATTTAAGGCCTTGTTCTTGTTCTTCTTGTTCTTCTTTTCTTGTTCTTCTTGTTCTTCTTTTCTTGTTCTTCTTGTTCTTCTTGTTCTTCTTGTTCTTGTTCTTCTTGTTCTTCTTGTTCTTGTTCTTTTTCATCGTGTTCTTGTTCTTCTTGTTCTTGTTCCTTTTCGTCTGGTTCTTGTCCTCCTCCTCCTCCTCCTCCTTCTCTTCTTCTTCTTTCATCTTAACCTTATATCCTCCCCAAAGATAATCTACTACATCCCTCAACTGTGAGTATTTAATCCAATCTAATCTAATCCTATCTAATCTAATCCAGTCTAATCCAATATATTCTACTCCTATCTAATCCAACCCAACCCAGTCTCACCCAACATAATCCAATCTAATCCACTTAATTCAACCCAGTCCAATCTAATCGAACCTAATTTGATCTATTCTACAGCGCTGTTATAAAATGCACAGACTATAGTACTAGTAGTTCCTCAGTTTAACGACATCTTATGGCATCAAAGGCCGTTGACGTCGCCCTCCTCTTTTATCCAGGCTTGGGACTGGCACTACCCCAAACAAGGCAGTGGCGGAGACTATAATTTCATGGCTTCTTTAAATGAAAAACGGTAATTCTTCTGCGATAAATTCATATAATGATAACAGAAAGCTGTTCATTATTATTATTACTATTATTATTATTATTATTATTATTATTATTATTATTATTATTATTATTATTATTATTATTATTATTTTTATGTTGTATATATTCTGTTCCATATACCTCCGCAGATAGTAATACTGTTTCAAATGAACTGTCGCTCAGCTTAGAGAAAGCATTGTAAAGCCGTGTAACTGAGGACACCTAGCGAATGACGACGAATCATTTCTCGCAATTCTGGTCAATGCGGTTCACGTATGCGCCACCTGGTGAATATCTTTGAGTTCATCGCTGGCTTTGGACAAGTCGAGTCTACCGGATGAGAGATGCATAGTTCTACCACAATGTAATACAGCCCAATGCACCATATATTCCTTTATACACTGAGAAACAAAGAAACAAAAAAAAACAAAGAAACAAACAAACAAACAAACATACATACATACATCCATACATACGTACATATATACACATACATACATACACACACATACATACATACATATATACCTCCATATCTCGATACATACATACATACATACATACATAAAAATACATACATGCATACATATATATGTTCATACATACATACATACATACATAAATACATACATAGACATACATATATAAATACATACATAAATACACGCATAAATACACAAATACATACATACATACATACACTCACAAATACATACATACATACATACATACATACACAAATACATACATAAATACATACACAAATACTAACTAACATTCACAGTAGATGATATTTCACACATACTTATGCTATCATACAAACATACATACATATTATACACCCATAACTTTGAAAACATACTCCTACATCATTGTAATTAATTGCACTGCATTGTATAGGCCAGCTGTGCCGATAACAATGCCAGCTAATGGCATTGTTCTTTTTATCGCGTCGTTCATCCTTCTGATTCAACTGTCTGTCATGCGGTAGATGTCGCCACCGTCTCTCGTCTGTTATTCATGGGGTTTACTTTGGCGACGTCATTAATCGCCGACTCGTTGTTGCCTCTTCATTCATTATTCACTCGAATCTCAAGTCCATTGTATGTTATCATCTATACAATAACACACGCACACACACATACACACACATATATACACATACACATATACACATACATAAACACATGCACGCACAGAGTCACACACATGCACAAATACACACACACACAGATACACACAAGCACACACATACATATACACACATACATACAAATACACACACAGATACACACAAGCACACATACATATACACACATACATACACATGCATACACACACATACATACACACATACACGCACAACATCACACACACATACATACACACATAACTACACATACACACACAAACACACGCACGCACATACAGCGTCACACACATACACACATACACACACATGCACTCACACATACATATACACACATGCATACACACATACATACACACATGCACACACGCATAGCGTCACACACACATACATACATGCACACACATACATACACACATACATACGCATATATGCACACATACATACCCAAACATACACTCATACACTCATGCATACACATACGCAAATTGCGTCACACACATACACACCCATATACACACAAATACACACAAATACACACATATATACACACACACATATATACATACACACATACATACACCTACACACACCGTCTGTCTGTCTGTCTGTCTCCTGCCTGTCTGCCTGTCTGTCTGCCTGTCTGTCTGTCTGTCTATCTTCCTTCGTATGCCAGTATCTTTCTCTGTCTGTGTGTGTATGTATCTTTCTCTGTCTGTGTGTGTATGTATCTTTCTCTGTCTGTGTGTATGTATATGTATGCATCTGTCTGTCTGTCTGTCAGTCTGTCTGTCCGTCCGTCCGTCCGTCCGTCCGTCCGTCCGTCTTTCTGTCTCTACTCGCCCCAGTCGCAGCCCTGCGCGGGTAATTAAGAATCGAGTAGTTAATTAATCGCGGTTAAACAACTCGACTATCGATTACCTCTTTTAATAGGTCGACTGTTTTTGCGCGACTGCTAATGAATCGATGAATTGCATGTTCAGATGGCGCTAGTGTCCGTCTCTGGCGGCAGATAAACTCGGTAAACGACGACATTTATGCGCCGCCAGATGTCTGCCCGACTCACGCAGATTCCAGACTGTAAATAGCTCGATGCCAGATTGACCTGGAACCCAACCGTTCTTGCCTATCGATGTTGTTTGCCTGCCTGTTTGCCTGCTGTCTGTCTGCCTGCCTGCCTGCCTGTCTACCTAATTGCCTGTCTGCCTGTCTGCCTGCCTGACTCCTCCTGGGTCTTGACCTGGAACCGAACCCTTTCTGCCTATCGATTTTGTTTTGACTGAGCGCCTGTGAATAAGCTTTCGTTGGGCGCTGGAGAGAAACAGAGAGAGATGCAGAGGGAGAGAGAGAGCGAGGGAAGAAAGAGAGAGGAGGAGAGAGAGGCAGAGAGAGAGGGAGACGGAGACTGAGAGGCGGAGGTAAGGTAGAGGGATAGGGATAGGGAGGCAGAGACAGAGGCAGAGGCAGGGGCAGAGACAGAGGCAGATGCAGAGGCAGATGCAGAGGCAGAGACAGAGGCAGAGGCAGGGACAGAGAGAAAGGGAATGGAAGAGGAAGAGGGAGAGGAAGAGCTGGTATGGGAATCTAGATTGGGCTTTCGGATGAAGTGCTTTCTGGAATTGTCGTCTGCATTTAGTGGGAGCCATATCTGCATCAGGATAATTGGATAATCCAGGTACCAGATATATATATATATATATATATATATATATAGAGAGAGAGAGAGAGAGAGAGAGAGAGAAAGAGAGAGAGAGAGAGACAGACAGACAGACAGAGACAGAGACAGAGACAGAGACAGAAACAGACAGACAGAGCGATACAGAGACAGACAGCAAGAGGGATAAAGAGAGATGCAGATATATATACAGAGAGATACAAAGAGATACAGAGAGAGAAACACAGAGAGATACAGTGAGAGAGACACAGACAGACAGACAGAGAGGTACAAAGAGCGAGATACAGAGAGAGAGATAGAGAGAGTTAGAGAGACAGAGCGAGAAAGAAGAAGATCCAACTGATTGTCCTACTCCTCTTCTATCCGTCTTCCTCTCCCTCATCCTCTTCTATTCCTCTCCCTCATCCTCTTCTATTCCTCTCCCTCATCCTCTTCTATTCCTCTCCCTCATCCTCTTCTATTCCTCTCCCTCATCCTCTTCTATTCCTCTCCCTCATCCTCTTCTATTCCTCTCTCTCATCCTCTTCTATTCCTCTCCCTCATCCTCTTCTATTCCACTCCATCCTCCTTCCCCTCTGCTTCATCCACCTGCTCCTTATTTATGTGTACCTGTGAATCTATGCATGCATGTATGGATATTGTATACTGTATTATATTGTGTTGTATTTAATTAGTCTATGTTAATATTATGTATGTATGCATGAATGTGTGTACGTATGTATGCATGTCTGTCTGTCCGTCTGTCTCTGTCTGTATGGCTGCTTGTTTCCGTGCGTCCTTCCGTCCGTCCGTCCGTCCGTCCGTCCGTCCGTCCGTCCGTCCGTCCGTCCGTCCGTCCGTCCGTCCGTCCGTCCGTCCGTCTGTCCGTCTGTCTGTCTGTCTGTCTGTCTGTCTGTGAGGAGTATATCGCAGGGATGTTGCGGTGAAGCGACTCTTCTGGAGGCAGGTCTAATTTCCAGTCGGTCGATGGATTCATTTGTTTTCGCTGAGCAGACAGAACTTGGGTTGTTCAAGGAAGCAGTCATTAACGCCTCCATCCCTAATGTCATCCTCATGCCATCCTCATGCCATCCTCATGCCATCCTCATGCCATCCTCATGCCATCCTCACGCCATCCTCATGCCATCCTCATGCCATACTCATGCCATCCTCATGCCATATTCATGCCCAGTCACTTTACTCCTTCCTACATCCTTTATCGGCCCTCCTTGACTTTCGGTCTCTGTCGGTCTGTTTGTCTGTCTCTGTGTGTCTGTCTGTCTGTCTGTCTCTGTCTCACTCTTCCTTTGTTATGGTGCGGCAATGATTGAGTTAGTTATTGAGTCAGTCAGCGTGTGAGCGAGCAAGCGAGTGAGTGTGAGTGAGTGGGTGAGTCGGTCAGTCAGTCAGTCAGTCAATCAGTCAGTCAAAGCAGTACGTCATCGAGTTAATCAGTTATTTAGTCAGTAATTAAGCCGCTCACCCGTTTGCCGTCTCTGTATCTTTCAATTCCTCTACCTCTATCTCTACCTCTACCTCTCTCTGTCTCTCTGTCTCTGCCTGTCTCTCTGTCTTTGTGTGTCTGTCTGTCTCTCTCTCTGTCTGCTCCTGTTTCTCAGTCTACTGTCTAATCTTTAAAGAGAATTTGGAAATCACTTCTTCTCCTACTGACTGAAGTACTTTTGTTTACATCTCGGGAATTTTTATTCCCACTGAAGTGAATTAGTGAAGCACTAATCTCGAAGAGCCTCGCAGGTTCATTGCCATAAAATGACTAATTCCGACACACGAGGCGTTCCATACTTTATACCCTCATTAACAGTCTGAACAATGTCTATATACCGACGTCTGTTATCTTGCATCCACTTTGATTTGTTTTCAACTGTATTTTCTCCAGTGCTTTTTTCAGACGCTCCAGAACGTTGTTCCGGCACCTTTTTTCCGCTAATAAAAATAATCTAGTTTTAATAAAAGAATTGTGTTACTAAGTTATTTTAATTATGTGATGTAGTGTAACTTATTTTTGATCGAATTTCATTGTTTACAACTTTACACCGTTTTCAGTGTTTATTGATTGATAAAAATAATGAAATTTAGCACAAAGTTTCGTAATTGTTCAGTTCCGGAACCTTTTTCTCTAGAAAAACCACTGATTTTCTCTAGTTTCTATCTTGTTATTTCTACTTTTGTCGCCAAATTTGCTTTTTTCGATGTTCTATTTTCTATTTGTATGTTTCTAGTTTCTACATTACATAGATCAGTTTACAGACATATTTTCAATGTCGACAGTATTTGCATTTCTGGCCAAGTTAGCTACATTGGTTAAAGCGTACGTCAAGGCGCCTCGATGCAAGAGGATGCCGGTTCGCATACCGATCGTGACTTATTTCAGGGATTTAATCTCGGGCTAGCACGGTCCGTACACGGGGACCTCAAATGGCGTGGCGCCCATTCAAACGGGCAGGGGTGGTGAAAGAACTCACCCGATAAATTCATTGAAATATGAACAGGGACGAGGCCATATGGGCGCTATAGAAAAACGATTAAGATATACTTGTTCTCACAAAGAGATACTTGTCCTCACAAAGACACTTGTCCTCGCAAAGAAGTACTTGTCCTCGCAAAGAAGTACTTGTCCTCACAAAGAAGTACTTGTCCCCACAAAGAAGTACTTGCCCTCACAAAGAGATACTTGTCCTCACAAAGACACTTGTCCTCGCAAAGAAGTACTTGTCCTCGCAAAGAAGTACTAGTCCTCACAAAGAAGTACTTGTCCCCAGAAAGAAGTACTTGCCCTCACAAAGAGATACTTTTCCTCGCAAAGAAGTACTTGTCCGCGCAAAGAAGTACTAGTCCTCACAAAGAGATACTTGTCCTCACAAAAACCTTACAGGAGCTGATAAAGGCAGTGCGCGGGAAAAAGCAATTTCTGCAAGAACTTCAGCCTGCTTCAGCAATCCGCTCTTCCCCCGTATGCCTCTTCTCACATATTTACCACCTGCCAATCTTTTTAAAGACGCATTAAATCCAGCACAAGCGCATAAATAATTCCTGGAATAACAATCTCTTGAAAAACGAAGTCCATCTTCTTAGTTCTGATACTTACATACAAACATACATGCATTCATACATACATACATACATACATACACACACGCACACAAACATACATACATACACTATATGCATACATACATACATACATACATACATACATACATACATACATACATACATACATACACGCACACAAACATACACATACAGTATATGCATACAAACATACATACATACGTACATACATACATACATACATACACATACACGCACACAAACATACATAAATACATATATACATACATAGCTCTTCTTAGCTCGTTGAGAAAGAAGCATCGCTAGTAATCGTAATCGTAATTCCGAGATTTCTACAGCGCCCAAAGAAAGCCGCGCCGCGGGGACCAGCTTATTCACAGGCGCTCAGTCAAAACAAAATCGATAGGCAAAAAGGGTTCGGTAAGCTAACAGGTATTGGCAATATATTACGGTGCATATTTTTGGCGACAAAAGGGTTCTGATCCAATCAAGGCGATGTCTCGGCTGCATTAATTATCCAACGGTGTAATCATGTCCTGGAGAAGCGGGCTTAATTTTTTTGGACATCACGTACGCTATTCATGGAATCCCTAATAGACATTGCACGTCTTAGTAAGTCACCGCGATGGACAGACAGACAGACAGACAGACAGACAGACAGACAGACAGACAGACAGACAGACAGACAGACAGACAGAGACCTAATAAGAGACAAAGAAAGTGAAACTCAGACAGACAGACAGAGACAGGAAGGTACACATTGGCAAACAGGTAAAGATGCAGAGAGAGAGAGAGAGAGAGAGAGTGAGACAGACAGACAGACAAACAGAGAGACCAGGGAGACAGACAGACAGACGGAGACTTAATAACAGACAAAAAAGTGAAACTCAGACAGACAGAGAGAGACAGGAAGGTAGACATTAACACACAGCTAAACAAAGATACAGAGAGACAGGGAGAGAGACAGACAGACAGGCAGAGAGACAGACAGAGAACTACTGGCAGACAATGAAAGAGAAATAGATATAGACACTCAGACTAAACTTTACTGTAGGAAACATTTTAGGGAAGGAGGCTCGAACTAGTACTCTCGAATCTATACTCTCGAACCCGGGTTACAAGCTGAACACTACAAGCAATCGGTAGTAGTAGTTACCTAAGTTTAACCACATCTCATGCCATCAAATGTCGTTGACGTCGCCCTCCTCCTTTATCCAGGCTTGGGACTGGCACTACCCGAATAAAGGCAATGGGATTGGTCGGAGTTCATTAATATATATACGGTCAAAAGTGTTTAAAGGGTGTCTAAATGTAGCCTCGTATGATCCAGTGTTTCACGACATCTTGCGGCTGACAAGGACCGTTTACGTCGACCTTACAATAAGCCAAGAACCACCAAACTGACGTTGTTACGTCTCGCTGTTTATTATAACGTCGATCAACAGCGTTTTAAAGGTGTCTAAATGTAGCACTGTATTATCCAGTGTTTAACGACTTCTTATGTCATCAAAGGCCGTTGACGTCGCCCTCCTCCTTCGTCCAGGCTTCGGACTGGCACTACCCGATTAAAGGTAGTGGCGGAGTTCTACCAGTCGGTAATACCGTGTCTCATCGTTTTATACCGGAAATTTCCACGAACCTTATGAGATCATTTACTGCGTTAACAGCGGCTCTTTGTAAGACTTTAAAGGCGCCAAATAAATAGAAAATTATATCGTGTTGCGTTGAATTGCATATCAACATACTTATCGAATGCATAAATCCAGCTCAGCACAATGCAATCATGCATTGCAACGATGTAACGACTCAAAGCGGACGGTGAGCCATAAAGTCAGACTGTATCAAGGGACAATATACGCACATACATTCATCGCATACGTTATCAGATCACAGCAATTCCTATGAATGTATGTATGTATAAAACCCAGGATCATATATATGCAAATACACACACACACATATATATATATATATAGCTCCAGATGAAATTTATACGAAGAAATTAATTTTATGATTACAATCACACACACGCACAAACATACCTACAAGCATACGTACACACGCACACACGCACACATACACACATACATACATACAGTATATGCATACATACATACATACGTACTAACATACATACATACAAACATACATGCATTCATACATACATACATACATACAAACGCGCACCCGCACATATACATACATACATGCATACATACCTACACACGCACACACGCATACAAACATACAAACATACATACATACACATACACGCACACAAACATACATACATACAGTATATGCATACATACATACATACGTACATACATACATACATACATACATACACATACACGCACACAAACAAACATACATACATACAGTATATGCATACGTTCATACATACATACGTACATACATACATACGTACATACATACATACACACATACATACATACAGTATATGCATACATAATACATACGTACGTACATACATACATACATACACATACACGCACACAAACATACATACATACAGTATATGCATACATACATACATACGTACATACATACATACATACATACATATATACATACATACATACATACATACACACATACATACATACATACACACGCACACGTGATCTGGGGTTGTTTAGTTTTCGTTTCTGTCATTATTTTCAGTGGCGAGTTTTGTATAAATGCCATGAATGGCTGATGTCGTTTTGATCGATAGTCTGTCTCTAATCTTACCATCATTCGTTCGTGTTTTATGGAACGCCGTTCAACGCAAAATTATTGGATTCGGATCATTCCTCCCTTGACCTTATCCGCAATAAATTAGAGATACAGTTATATGCTATAAGCATTTTTATATATGCATACATATGTGCATATATATATTCACTTTCTGTGTCTCTTATTAGATCTGTCTGTCTATCAGCCTGTCTCCCAAATCTGTCTGTCTGTCTGTCTGTCTCATATATATATACATTCGAATCTATACCATCTATACTCTCTCACCCATATATATATATATATATATCTATATATACATATGAGTTAGAGAGTATAGGTGGTATAGATTCGAGTTTCAGTTCGAGAGTATATATGGTATATATGTGCATATATTATATATGCATATATATACACACCAGCAAACAAGGTATCTATATATACATATATATACCATGTATCGGTCGGTCGGTCTGTTAGGCGAAACAGACGAGACAGACAGAAAGACAGACAGACAGATAGACAGACGAGACAGACAGACGAGACAGACAGACAGACGGTCGTGAGCGAATAAGTTTCAATTACGTGAAAATCACAATTGGTTACCAGAAGCACCAAACGATCATATTATTGGTTGACCTGTAACCTTGAACTCTAGACAGGTCAGTCAAGGTCGCCGTTTTACCACCATGACAAAATATCTGAGGATCAAGACAATCGTGGAAACTTCTGGCTTTTTTCAAAGGTCATACCTGATGATTTTTATAGTGTGCTATATAAATAAACAACGTCAGCTGTATTTGAGCTCACTTTACCTTACCTCTCCTTACCATATCTTGCCCACCCTAACTTGATTATTCTTGCCTCGCCTTCTTAGCTTTCTTGCACATCTTTCTTGCCATTACTATTTCCTCGGCTTTTTTCTTCTCTAATGCGACTCGTACGCCATCTGTCGACCTATATTTGTCACCTCTCGCGGATGGAAATTAAACGGACGCATGGCGCATCATAAATTATTTAGCGCCAGTTTCCGCTTCCCTGCCAGATCTCGTCCAATCCACGTCTCCGGTCTCGCATAGACTCCCGCCCCAGGTAGGCTCAGCTCACAGCCGGAATGGAATGAAAACGTCCAAACTGCACCGGGTGCGGTAAGATTCCGTACTGCGCACGTTGTATGGTGATGTTTTTGTCGCATTTCGTTGTAGTGTGTCTAGATATTTGTGTAGCGTCTATTGGTTAGCCGATTGGTTAGAGTGCTCGGCTTGTAACGTGGAGAGTGCACGTTCGAACTCCTTCCCTGAGACGGTTACTGTGTAGGGACCTTGAGCAAGTCCTTCACTCACAGTTGCTAAACCCCATCGATTGATGCTTAGTCATTAGATAGCGGCGCTTAATAAATGCAGAAATAATGATGATTATGATGATGATGATGATGTTGATGATAATAATAATAATGATAATAATTATATCAATAATAATAATTATAATAATAATACTATTACTAGAACAACAACAACAACTACTATTACTATTAATACTAATAATTATGATGATGATGATGATGATGATGATGATGATAACGATGATGATGATGATGATGACCCCGGATCACGACTTCGATGTCCAGTGCTGACAGATGCTTGTAAATAATAGACGAAACCCTTGCCTTGCCAATCGTCAAAGCTTACCACACCCGTTGCGGTTTTCCAAGGCAGCCTGTAAGCACAGCGCCGCCTGGCGGTCGCTGATTACCCGTCTAGCGGAGAAGCAGACGACCGCAGTCGACTTTCGCGCCACTCGAGTCGCGCGTCGTCTGCTTCGACCGACGCTGGATCAATTTCAAATTTGTCGGCGGCGGTTCGTCGGCGGCGCACAGTTCTGGCGCTGTTATCTTCGTTCGACGACGGCGCACACCTCTTCGAGTTTTAGTAATTTGTCGGTGGGTGGGGGAAAGACTTCCGGTTCACAATATATGACGACGAGATGTTTGCTTTGACGAGAACTTTGTCGAAAAAATTCTCTCGCGGACTCGACAACGTGTTTCTGAGCAGATCCGCAAAAAGAGGTTATTGTTTGTTTGAGTCTAAAATTTATAATGGAAAGATTTCTACATCGTGTTGCATTGAGCATCTTAGCAAAATAGCATTGAACATCATCATCGTCGTTGACATCATCGTCGTCGTCGTCGTCGTCGTCGTCATCATCATCATCATCATCATCATCATCATCATCATCATCATCATCATCATCATCATCATCATCAACATCATCTTTGACTTCATCTTCATCTTCATATTCATCATAATCATCATCATCATCATCATCATCATCATCATCATCATCATCGTCGTCGTCGTCGTCGTCATCATCATCATAATAATCATAACGATTATAACCATAATAATAATAATTATTATTATTATAATTATAATAATATTATAATAATAATTATAATAATAATTATAATAATAATATAATAATAATAATAATAATAATAATAATCATCATCATCATCATCAGCATCATCATAAGGGTTTAGCCCAGACTCTTAACGACGTCTTATCCATCGGAGCGAACAGGAAGCTGTAGCGATATTCTCGGACCAGCGTTGGAGAAAACCTTGGAACCCAAAGCTGGATAAAAGGAGTCAAGGACCCAACTACAGAGGGCAATATTTATGAGTCTGGAAGTTGAGCAAAGACAACAACCCACCGCATGCAGTAAGAATATTTTCAACTTGACCTTCTGGTCAACGGGAAGCCAGCGCAGTAATCGCAGTAGGCCTTTCAGGATGTGTTGAAATCATTGAAATGTGTTGCTGTGTCGAAATTGCTGTCAACAGAAGCGAAAGTGTAAATCTGGTTACACTTTCGTTTACAGTTTACACTTTCGATTACAGTTTACAATTTCTATTACATTTACATTTTTGATTACAGTTTACACTTTTGAATACAGTTTACACTTTCGAAGCTACAGCTTTAGTTGTAAAGTATCTCTTCCTCATTCTCAGCTCATTATTCTCTGCTTCCTTCTCTTGATCCTCTGTCCTCTTGTCCTGCTCCTCCATTTCCTCCCTTTTCACTTCTCTTCCTCCTCCGAATTCTGCGGCTTCTCCTCCAAGGGCGAATCTATCCCAGAGAGAGGGCCAATCTGGATTCGCCACTGTTCTTCCGTCGTAATGACCCTTGACCTTTATCCGGGTTTAACTCACCTTTTGTTCTCGTATTTTTCCTCCTCCTTGTTTTATTTCTTTCTCAAGAAGAGATGGTGTAAAGAGGAGGAGCTGAAGAGGATTTTAAATCTCCTCTGCGGACATTTCCTCTTCATTTTATCTTTATCGTCGCTCCACCTTCAAACACCATCCTCCTTAGTCGTTTAAATATCTGTCAATCCGTCTGTCTTGTCTGTCTGTTTGTCTGTCTGCTGTCTGTCTGTCCGTCTGTCTGTTTGTCCGTCTGTCTATCTGTCTGTTTGTCCGTCTGTCTATCTGTCTGTTTGTCCGTCTGTCTATCTGTCTGTCTGTTTGTCCGTCTGTCTATCTGTCTGTCTGTTTGTCCGTCTGTTTATCTGTTTGTCCGTCTATCTGTTTGTCCGTCTGTCTATCTGTCTGTCTATCTTTCTCTCTGTCTGTTTGTCCGTCTGTCTACCTGTCTGTCTGTCTATCTGTCTGTCTATCTTTCTGTCTGTTTGTCCGTCTGTCTATCTGTCTGTCTGTCTTCTATCTGTCTGTCTATCTGTCTATCTTTCTCTGTAAGTTTGTCCGTCTGTCTATCTGTATGTCTGTCTGTCTGTCTGCTGTCTGTCTGTCTGTCCGTCTGACCTTGCTACTTGACGTGGAACCCAACCTGACCCAACCTTCTTCATCGATTTTATTTTGATAGGGGCCTCCCTCGACTCAAAGGTCTTGGACGGTCACGAAATGTCGAGTTTACGATTTATCCCATTCCACTTATTTCCTATCCTCTTCCTCCATTTCCTCCTCCTCCTCCTCTTCCTCTTCCTCCTCCTTCTCTCCCTCTTCCTCCTCTTCCTCCTTCTCTTTTTCTTCTTCTTACTCTCCTCCTCCTCCTTATCCTGTTCTTCCACCTCTCCTTCCTCCCCTCTTCCTCTTCCTCCTCTTCCTCCTTCTCTTCCTCTTCCTTCTCCTCCTCCTCTGCTTACCCTACACCTCCTCTTCCGTCTATTCTGCCTCGTTATTCTTTTACATTCCTCATATACTCTTTCCACTCTCCTCTTGCTGTTCCTCCTATTCCTCTCTGGCTTCCCTTATCTTCCTCCCGCACCCCTTCCTCAACTGGCTCTTCCTCCTCCTGCTCACATCTGTCCTCATCCTCTGGTTCCTCTTTCTCTCCTGCCTCATCCTCATAATCCTCATGTTCCTCTCCTCTTCCTCCTTCTACTCAGTCTCGTCCTCCTCAAACTTCTCCTTCTATTTCTATCTTTATCAGGAATTTTATTCCTTTTTTCGTGCCTTTCCTAATCCTCTTCTTTTTCCTCCTATCCTCCTTCCCATCCTGGTCTAACTCCTCCTCCTGCTGTTCCGTCATCCTCAGGCTTCTTCTTCTTCTTCTTCTTCCTCTTCTTTTTTTCTTCTCCTTCTGCTTCTCATTCTTTCTTTCTTCTCCTTCTTCTTCCTCCTCCTCCTCCTCCTCATATTCCTCCTCCTGCTCCTCCTCTTCAATTATTCTCCGATACCTTTCTATGTATCTTCTTCCATCCTCATCCTCTTCTTGTTCCCTGTTCTTCGCAGAATGTTCCTATTTTATAAATCGACAAACCACCTGGGATTCAAGCGGCGCTATACAAATATCTGATTACAATTACTATTAAAAAAATTGAGTTGCGCATTATAACTAGATCCTCAGACGCAACCCGAATATTGATTTGACAGGCGACTATAGGGGCGCTATATAATTTCGTTTATTGTTAGCGCTTCGATGACTTCGTACTCTCGACACCCGCTGAATATATTTACCGCTTCAACAAACTCGTACTCTCGAACCGACAGCCAACATATGAAGCAATTTTCTCGTCGCTTCGGGCGAGGCAGAGAAACTCCCGGTTGAAATTTGAAACCGGAAGTATATTGTCACATCCGGTGTTGCAAATTTGGCATATCGTCACTTCCGGTGTTGCAAATTTGGCGCGAAAATAATTGAAATCTTCTGCCGAGCGATAATAAGAGATGCAACAGTGGGTATCAAATGAATAAAATATATAACAGTGGAAACAGGGCCAGTCATGCTGACTAGCAAGATGGATGGTTGCTGACTGACTGACTGACTGACTGACTGACTGACTGACTGACTGACTGAATACATGAATTAATTAATTGCTGTCGCACTGACTGACTGACTAGCTGACTGACTGACTGACTGACTGAATAACTGGCTGAATAAATGAATGAATGAATGCGGCAGACTGACTGACTGACTGACTGACTGACTGACTGACTGACTGACTGACTGACTGACTGACTGACTGACTGACTGACTGACTGACTGACTGACTGACTGACTGACTGACTGACTGACTGACTGACTGACTGACTGACTGACTGACTGACTGACTGACTGACTGACTGACTGACTGACTGACTGATCTAACAACTTGAAAACAGACCGCCATACAGCCAGCCAGATGGAAAGACACTTACGGAAAACGAAGAGACAGGAGCCAAAACGAAAGCAAGAGGACGAACATGAGGATGGAAAAGAAGGAATACAAAATTATTAGCAAAGGAAAGATTTAGAAGCATGGAAATATATGATAGGGAAAGATGGAATAAATCTTTCTCTTCCAACGCTTATGGTCCGTTTACGTTCTGACTTCCAATATAAACGAAAACAACGGACAACGAAGAAGATTGTTGGACCGCGTCGTTATTTATAGCTAAACACACATCATATTTTCTTATAATAATAATGATAATACAGATTGTGAGATATATTTATATACAGACACACACACACACACACACACATAACACACACAGACAGGTACGCAAACACAAACAGGCGCAGACACACAGACAAGCACAGACAGACACACACAGACAGACAGACAGAGACATAGACAGACAGGCATACAAACACAGACAGACACGGACAAAAAGACAGACACGCACGGACAGACCCGCAGACAGACAGACAGACTGACAGATTAACTAACTTAAACATACGTTTACACGAATGATTACAGAGAAACTGATTGTCGTTTATCTGTCTATTCCTTCACATTCTTATGCACTGCCATTCTCTTCCTCCTTCGTTCCTCCATTCCTTTATTCCCGCCTCCTTCCTTCCATCTATCCTTCTCCTGTAAATGTTATGCAACGCGATATGGTCGACGTCACGGCCCTGCCAACCACAAGATGTCGCTAAACACTGGATTGCATAACGTTACGTTTAGACACCTTTAAAGTGCGTTTGACTGACGCTATATATTAGTCAAAAACTGTTGGTTAAACAGTGTAGCGAGTAATTCGTCGACCAACAGCCCTTGTTATATGCAGAAAATCCTGTTTAGTAATGGCCGTGGCAGCCCCAAGAATTCGCTAAACAATAAATAATAAAATGATTTCCTTAGACACCTTTTAAACGCTTTCAACCGATGACATAATTAACGCCAACCGCATGTTCATGAGGTAAAAAGTTTAAAGGTAAACGTCAACGTCAACGGCTGTGGAAGCCACAAGATGTCGCTAAATAAATGCTTTCCAACAATCGCCTACGAAAACAGTTAAAAAATTAAAGTTAAAACAGTACAATTTTTTTCCAATCGACGTCAACGGCCTTTGATGCCATAAGATGTCGTTAAACATTGGAAACTACTTATTGTAAAAATGCACATAGCCTATCATCTGTAACTAGTTTGTAGATACGTTATATTATACCCTGATGGGTGCTATATAAATCAAGATTTAATGCTTATTACAAAAAGCTTAATTATAGGGAAATCATAGTTATACATTAGTAAACCGAAAATACAATTAACTGAACGCCTCCAACACGGGCCACATGCAATATTTTACGGTCAAATATAAAATTAAAATTTTCTTTATACATTAAACTTACTTAACTGCAAAAATTAATCGATGGGAATTCATAGAATATTGTTACTTTATTAAAATATATGATTTGGATTAAATTGGCAATGAAAATAAAGAAATATCTAAGCTAGGCCTAAATTTTTAGTGTGCAAGCGATTAAAAGAACCAACGTAAACCGTAAAAGAACCAACGTAAACCGCAAAAGAACCAACGTAAACCGTAAAAGAACCAACGTAAACCGTAAAAGAACCAACGTAAACCGTAAAAGAACCAACGTAAACCGTAAAAGAACCAGCGTAAACAGCAAAACAGTAAACTGTAAAATCAACCGTAATCGACCTGTTGTAAACAAAGAAAACACTCTCACAAACCGGTACTGAAATCAGGAATCATTTCCAGGAAGGCATTTTTATTCAACGCAAAATTTTCTCGACAAAAAAGAAATCTATTCGATTCGACGCGGTCAACCTCGTCACTATGACACATTTCATTTGAATTATAGTCTTCAATGGCCTTGCCGCCGTCTCGGACAAACGAGACCACCCACGAGACCCCCCACAAACGAGACCACCCGCGATACCCCACCACAAACGAGACCACCCACGAGATCCCCCACAAACAAGACCACCCGCGAGACCACCACAAACGAGACCACCCACGAGACCCCCCCACAAACAAAACCACCCGCGTTGTCGGCGTCCACTGCAAGAAGAACCACGGACACGTTTCGCGCATAAAGTCAAAGCGAGGCTGCCCCTCGTTTTAGATCTTTTTTTTTTCTTTTGACCAACAGAGGCTGTTGCCAATAAATCTTTCCCAATGGACGGCGGTTGGACGGACAGTCAGCCGATTGAGTCAGCCTCGGACAACGACGCACAACAGGCGGTTCAAATACTTCAATCCGGATCTTGTTGCCTGCTCTTGACTCTGTTAACACTTTGTGCTCTTGAATCGGTTAACCCTTTGTACTTTTGACTCTTAACTCTCGACTCTGTTAACCCTTTGTACTCTTGACTCAACTTTTGACTCTGTTGACTCTGTTAGCTCTGTACTTTTGACTCTGTTAACCCTTTGTACTCTTTACTCTGTTAACTCTTTGTACTTTTGACTCTGTTAACTCTTTGTACTCTTGACTCTGTTAACTCTGGACCCTGTTAACCCTTTGTACTCGACTCTGTTAACTCTTTGTACTCTTGACTCTGGTAACCCTTTGTATTCTTGACTCTGGTAACCCTTTGTATTCTTGACTCTGGTAACCCTTTGTATTCTTGACTCTGGTAACCCTTTGTATTCTTGACTCTGGTAACCCTTTGTATTCTTGACTCTGGTAACCCTTTGTATTCTTGACTCTGTTAACCCTTTGTATTCTTGACCCTGGTAACCCTTTGTATTCTTGACTCTGTTAACCCTTTGTATTCTTGACTCTGGTAACCCTTTGTATTCTTGACTCTGTTAACCCTTTGTAGTCTTGACTCTGGTAACCCTTTGTATTCTTGACTCTGTTAACCCTTTGTATTCTTGACCCTGGTAACCCTTTGTATTCTTGACTCTGTTAACCCTTTGTATACTCTTGACTCTTAACAGGCAGACAGTCAGACACAATAAATTTATACTACCAAACATTTGTCTATAATTACCATACGTCACACATTACTGCTGATTTTTAGCCACAATAATTGTGCTTCATTATGATACAGTTATATAAATGAACGTTTAAGGATTAGTTGTCACATTAGTGTATCCTGCTTATAGACATTACACTTAAGACATATTATTTGCTGAGCGATCGCGCTGCGCAATCTTTCCGAATCTTACGAAGGACGTCGCCGTTTTTTGAGCCACGCTGTAGGCAGTTTACAATGGTCAACGCTAGGTGGCTCCCTATAGACGAATAGGAATAGCCTAGATCTTGACACAATGCATTATTGAAGAGACACTTATCTTGCCAAGTTATGAAATATCCCCACGTTTCGAACGATTGCCATGATAATGCCTGATACGTAGATTAAGACCTCTATGCCAATATATACATATATACATATGCATGTATATATACACACACACACACATATATATATATATATATGAAGGTTATATATATATATATATATATATATAGGCCTTCATGTATATTCATATTTATACATATCTGTACAATTTTATTGCTTTCAAATATATATGTATATATACATATATATCCATAAGCATATATAGGCCTTCATGTATATTCATATATTTATATATATATATGTGTACAATTTTATTGCCTTCAAATATATATATATTCATATATAGGCCTTCATGCTTATTCGTGTATGTATATGTGTACAATTTTATTGCTTTTATATAGATATATTACTATACATTTTCTATGCACATGAATATATATATATATTGCTTTCAAATATGTATATATATGTATATATATGTATATATATTTATATATGTATATATAAATGGACAAATGAATAACCTTCATAAATATATAGGCCAAACAATAAGATACATATATTATTCCCTACATATGAAAAATTAGGGCAAACAAATAGAAATTGTTATATAGACATAAGATAACGATATAAAAACATTGCGATATCAGTTTACAATTATCGAGCGCTATATAAATGTTGCCAAGATAAATTTCTTTCATAAAGGGTCAAGAAACTTTTTAAAAAATGCAATTTGGTCTTTTAAATGCTGAGGGTGCAGAAGTAGCCCCAGAGTTGGGGCGTCGCGGTTAAGCTGTAATCGTAATCGTAATACCGAGATTTCTACAGCGCCCAACGAAAGCCACGTCACGGGGACCAGCTTATTCACAGGCGCTCAGTCAAATCAAAATCGATAGGCAAAAGGGTTCGGTTCCAGGTCAAGATCCAAGAGTCAGGCAGAGAGACAGCGTGGCAGCTACGGTGGGTGATGTTAGGGGCTGGAGCAGAGAGAGAGAGATAAGAGGAAGAAGGGAAGTCAGGATAGGATCTGTGAAAGAGGAATGTTTTCAGTTTTGAGTGAAAGGTCAATGCAGAAATTGCAAGTGGTGGTGCATAGGCCAAAAGGGTTCGGTTCCAGGTCAAGATCCAAGAGTCAGGCAGAGAGACAGCGTGGCAGCTACGGTGGGTGATGTTAGGGGCTGGAGCAGAGAGAGAGATAAGAGGAAGAAGGGAAGTCAGGATAGGATCTGTGAAAGAGGAATGTTTTCAGTTTTGAGTGAAAGGTCAATGCAGAAATTGCAAGTGGTGGTGCATAGGCCAAAAGGGTTCGGTTCCAGGTCAAGATCCAAGAGTCAGGCAGAGAGACAGCGTGGCAGCTACGGTGGGTGATGTTAGGGGCTGGAGCAGAGAGAGAGATAAGAGGAAGAAGGGAAGTCAGGATAGGATCTGTGAAAGAGGAATGTTTTCAGTTTTGAGTGAAAGGTCAATGCAGAAATTGCAAGTGGTGGTGCATAGGCCAAAAGGGTTCGGTTCCAGGTCAAGATCCAAGAGTCAGGCAGAGAGACAGCGTGGCAGCTACGGTGGGTGATGTTAGGGGCTGGAGCAGAGAGAGAGATAAGAGGAAGAAGGGAAGTCAGGATAGGATCTGTGAAAGAGGAATGTTTTCAGTTTTGAGTGAAAGGTCAATGCAGAAATTGCAAGTGGTGGTGCATAGGCCAAAAGGGTTTGGTTCCAGGTCAAGATCCAAGAGTCAGGCAGAGAGACAGCGTGGCGGCTACGGTGGGTGGGGCTTGGGATTGGAGCGGAAAGAGGGATAAGAGGAAGAAGGGGGGTCTCTGGAGACGAACCCAAGGCTCACTTTCTAGTCCAACATCTCTCCATCTTGTCCAGTCGCACAGTTCCATTGCATTCCGAGACACGTTTTCGGACGACTGCGAAAACTATTGGGACGAGATCGGATTTTTCAGGGATCTATAATTTTATACTCCTAACCTGATTCCTCTTCTTTCCCGAGGGATCTTTTCTACCTCGGAGTAAAAATTCGAAAACTAATAAGATAATGAATGAAAATGATTATATACATACGCATTTCTTATGTTATTAAACACACACACACACACACACACACACACACACACACACACACACACACACACACACACACACACACACACACACACACACATGAATGAATGACGGGATAATTATATACATATATATAGTGTATAAGAATATCGGTATATATCCGTATATGCTTGTATAGTCACGATTTATAATTACGTGAGAGACAAGGAAAAGATATCAAATTTCGATTTAACGAAATAGAAAATAGATGCCTAAATGTATGCAAGAACAACTTGAATAATATCTTAATATCTTGAATAATAAAATAATCCTCTTTCATAGATCCTATCCTGACTCCCCTTCTTCCTCTTATCCCTCTCTCCGCTGCAATCCCAAACATCACCCACCGTAGCTGCCACGCTGTCTCTCTGCCTGACTCTTGGATCTTGACCTGGAACCGAACCCTTCCTGCCTATCGATTTTGATTTGACTGAGCGCCTGTGAATTAGCTGGTCCTTGTGGTTTTTGTTGTGCGCTGTAGAAATCTCGAGATTACGATTACGATCTTTAAAAACACACACACATATGCGTCCATAAGCTCCATATATATATATATATATATATATATATATATATATATGCAAGAAGACATCCATACAACTTGAATAATATCTTAATACATATATATATGTATAATCTATGCAAATTTATGCAAATGTTTATATGTACATTTGCATAATTTATGCAATTGTTGTTTGGTGATGCCTTGGTTTCAGAGAACGAGGTTGATGAGACAGAGAAACAGGTGACCCGATATAAACCGGAGGGATTGGATGCTCTCTGCCGCAGTACCAAATTCTCCCGCAAGGAACTGCAGATCATGTATCGAGGGTTCAAGAACGTAGGTATTAATTATCAGGTTGTATTTGTCTGGTTCTCTGTCTGCCCTTCTGTGTGGCTAAGTGTATCTGTCTGTATGTCTGACTGTGTTTGAATGTTTCTGTTTGCTTATTCTTCTGAGTTGATGGGTCTTTGCGTTCAATCATATGTCTTTCTATCTGTGCGTGTCTGTCTGTGTGTGTTTGTGTGTGTCTGTGTGTCTATGTGTGTGTCTGTGTGTGTGCCTTTCTGTCTGCGTATCTGCGTGTCTGTGTGTGCCTGTGTGTCTGTCTTTGTCTGTCTGTGTGGCTGTCTGTGTGTCTGTGTCGGTGTGTGTCTGTGTCTGTGTGTCTGTGTCAGTGTGTGTCGGTGTGTCTGTGTGTGTGTGTGTGTCTATCTGTCTGTCTGTCTTTATTTGTTATTTCATGCTTATAATCTCTTTCAACCTTAGCCTGGCTTCTGCTTTCTCTGACCCAATGGAATTCGACCCGGCTTCTCCAACGTATTATCATTTTGGAATGCAATTTTGACTTGAAGCGACCAACGACTGATGTCTTGGGCATTATGATAACGGCGCTATAGAAGTCATTAGATTAGATTAGATTAAATCACATTGCATACAAATTATATTAATACTCCTCTACCCTTGACCAACAGTTTGACGTAAATGTAAATGTACAGGGTTTTATACAGCGACCTTTTGACCTCGACCCTGCTCGTTTTCCAGTGAACTTTGACGTACATGTGTATCAGCTGCCGCTAGCAGACACCTTGTCATGCACCACACAATTGTCTGCTCTTACAAGCTACTGCTTGGCTTGTTAAGGTCAAACCTGGAACGACCTGTAGCAAAGACCCTCTGGGTCGGGAGCGGGCAACTGGAGCGCGACTGCTACGCGGTCCGGTCTACGTTTTTGCCCCCTGTTCTGAAGTGTCGGCGGAGATCAAAGTGCCGTTCCCTTTGATGACTGACCGCGAATTACGAAAGCGACCCAGCCCCTGGGTTTGACGGTTTTCGCGCCAGAAAATGAATGATATTCTTAAGTAGATTTTTGTGGACTTTCTCAGAATTAAAGAGACAGAGAAAGACATCTGTGCAGGCATACTGGTAGGCAGACAAGCAGACACACAAAGAGAGGAGTTGAGAGAAAGACAGACAGACTGACAGGCAGGCGGATAGTTAGGCGGAGAGACAGAGTGACTGACTGATAGGCAGACATGTTTACAGATAGCCACATCGACAAGCCATGCATCCTCTTTCCCTCCCTCCTTTCCTCTCTCTGTCTCCCTTCTTCTCTCTTTCTCTCTGTCTCTGTCTTTCTCTCTATGTTTGTCTGTCTGTTTGTCTCTCATCTACCTATCTATCTATCTATCTATGTCTTTCTCTGTCTGTCTCTGTCCCTGTCTCTGTCTCTCTCTCTTTCTCTTCTTCCTTCTCTTCCTATGTTCCCCGTTTCCTCCTTCTCTTCTTTCCTTCCTGTCTCTCTCCCTTCCTTTTTCCCTCTATCTGTCTATCTGTCTCTGACTGTCTGTCTCTGTGTGTGTCTCTCTCCCTTCTTTCCTCACTCCCGTGTTCCTCCTTTCCTCCTTCTCTTCTTTCCTTCCTGCCTCTCTCCCTCCCTTCTTCCCTCTATCTGTCTGTCTCTGTCTGTCTCTGTCTGTCTGTCTCTGTGTGTGTCTCTCTCCCTTCTTCCCTCACTCCCAGTGTTTCTCCTTTCCTCCTCTTCTTCCTTGCTTGCTTGCTTGCTTGCTTGCTTGCTTGCTTCCTTCCTTCCTTCCTTCCTTCCTTCCTTCCTTCCTTCCTCCCTTCCTACCTCTCTCCCTCCCTCCATCCATTCCTCCGTTCTTTCCTCAGCCCCTCCTCGAACCACGGCGACGTTGATTGCATGGCTAATCGTCCTTTAAAGACGTGTTTGGGAGTCGGAGTCTTTTGCTGAGAACCCTATCATCAATCATTACATCGTTCGTTCTCTCCTCCTGCCGCAGTTCACTTCCTGCGTCCATCCATCCATCCATCCACCTCGGAACAGACGTCCACTCAGGGCTCGACCTCAGATGGCCCTGTCTCTGAGCCAGACAGGAGAGAGATGGCCCTGTCTCTGAGCCAGCATGGAGAGAGATGACCCTGTCTCTGAGCCAGACAGGAGAGAGATGACCCTGTCTCTGAGCCAGCATGGAGAGAGATGACCCTGTCTCTGAGCCAGACAGGAGAGAGATGACCCTGTCTCTGAGCCAGACAGGAGAGAGATGGCCCTGTCTCTGAGCCAGACAGGAGAGAGATGGCCCTGTCTCTGAGCCAGACAGGAGAGAGATGGCCCTGTCTCTGAGCCAGCATGGAGAGAGATGACCCTGTAGACAGGAGAGAGATGACTCTGTCTCTTAGCCAGACAGTAGAGAGGTGACCCAGTAGACAGCAGAGAGATGGCCCTGTCTCTGAGCCAGACAAGAGAGAAATGGCCCTATAGACAGGAAACCGATGACCCTGTCCCTGAGCCAGACAGTAGAGAGATGGCTCAGTAGACAGGAGAAAGATGACTCTGTCTCTTAGCCAGACAGTAGACAGATGGCCCAGTAGACAGCAGAGAGATGGCTCTGTCTCTGAGCCAGACAGGAGAGAGATGACCCTATAGACTGGATAGAGATGGCTCTGTTTCTGAGCCAGCATGGTGAGAGATGGCCCTATAGACAGTAGAGAGATGGCCCTATCTCTGAGCCAGACAGTAGACAGAGGGCCCTATAGACAGGAAAGACATGGCCCTGTCCTGAGCCAGACAAAAGGGCGGGCCAAAACAAACACAGACAAACAGACACACGGAGCGATACACACACTGGCCTGGTTAGCTACATTGGTTATTGCGTACGTCACGGCGCCGCGGCGACTGAGGATGCCGGTTCGCATACCGATCGTGGCTTATTTCAGAGATTTGAATATCGGGCTAGCACGTTCCGTACACGGGGACCTTAAATGGCGTGGCGTCCATTCAAACGGGCAGCGACGGGTGGTGAAGGATCTCACCCGATTAATTCATTGAAAAATGAGCAGGGTCGAGGCCATACAGTCGCTATAGAAGAAGAATGTGTACATTTACATTTTATTAATGCATATTTATATTCAGAAATATCTATTGCAGGAATGTCCGACAGGAATTGTCAACGAAGACACCTTCAAATACATTTATGCTCAGTTCTTTCCACAAGGCGGTAAGTGGTCCAGATGCTGCATAAAGTGTCTAATGAGACAACTCTGTATTGAGTGTCTGAATAGCTGTAAAATTCCTGTGGATAGCGTACCGTGAGTGAGTGAGTGAGTGAGAGTCAGTGAGTGAATGAGTGGGTGCGTGAGTGAGTGAGTGGGTGAGTGGGTGCGTCAGTGAGTGAGTGGGTGAGTGAGTGAGTGGGTGCGTCAGTGAGTAAGTGGGTGAGTGGGTGAGTGGGTGAGTGAGTGGGTGAGTGAGTGAGTGGGTGAGTGGGTGAGCGAGTGAGTGGGTGAGTGGGTGCGTCAGTGAGTGAGTGAGTGGGTGAGTGGGTGAGTAAGTAAGTAAGTAAGTAAGTAATCCATTTGTTAACACGGCATATGTCCACCATAATTAGTCTTTTGAATCCGCCTCGGACTTTATCAGGTGTTGGATAGAATAACGCAGTAACAGAGCACCGCATTTATTATGCGCCAACTGCAACTCTATTGACCAGCTGTCTTTCTCAGATGCATGAGATCGCTATTTGTGCTTGGAAAAAATGGAACACGAGATGAATGGAAGTGGATGAAAAGACAGATGGAAAATAAAGTCACATACATACAAATTACACACACATACCTACGTACATACATACAATCATACCTGCATACGTACGTACATACATAAATAACATAAATACATACATACGTACGTACGTACATACATACATACATAAATAACACATACATACATACGTACGTACCTACATACATATATACATAAAATCATATATGCATAGGTACATACATACATGCATATATATACATACATACGTACATATATACATAAATATTTACATAAATATATACATACATACATATATTCCTACCTACATGCATACATGCTCTTATGTACACACATACATATATGCATGAAGACGTAAACATATACATACACACATACATACATAGATACATTCATACATATATGCATTCACACATACATACATATATACACAAATACATATATGCATACATACGTAAACACATACATACACACATACATATATACATTCATACATTCATACATATATGCATACACACATACATACATATATACACAAATACATATATGCATACATATGTAAACACATATACACACATACATACACACATACATAATACATATTTAGATAATGTGTTTTCGGTGTCACTGATTCTGTTAGATGGCGCTAATGTTCCACAAAACCAACTTCCGTTACATTCGGTTCATTAATTTTCACATATATATATATATAAGGTAATTATATGTATAAACAGTATATATCTGCCTTCGATATATATATATATATCATGTTTTTATATATGACGTATTTATATAAAATTTATATCACAGTTGCCATATGTACCTGTATAGATATGGGGCTCAGTAGCCGATTGATTAGAGCGCTCGGCTCGTAACATGGAGAGCTTGGTTTCGAGCCTCCTCCCCTGAGACGGTTACTGTGTAGGGACCTTGAGCCTCAAGTCCTTCACTCACAATTCCTTCGCCATTCATATTCACTGACCTTGCGCGCGCATTAAATGTAAAATAATAATAATAATAATAATAATAGTAGTAGTAGTAGTAGTAGTAGTAGTAGTAGTAGTAGTAGTAGTAGTAGTAGTAGTAGTAATAATAATAATAATAATAGTAATAGTGGTAGTAGTAGTAGTAGTAGTGTTGGTAGTGGTAGTAGTAGTAGTAGTAGTAGTAGTAGTAGTAGTAGTAGTAGTAGTAGTAGTAGTAATAATAATAATAATAATAATAATAATTTATACTTCTAACTTAATTTTTCAGTTCTTGAGGGATTATTTCTACCTCGGGTAAAAAACATAATAATAACAATAATAATAATTATTATTATTATAATCATAATAATAATACAATAATATATAGATATATATCCATATATTATTATTATTAGTGGCAATAATAATATCTGTATATGTACATACATATATTACTATTATTAGTGGTCAGTGAAGGACTTGCTTAAGGTCCCTACACAGTAAGCGTTTAAGGGCAGGAGGCTCGAACCCGTACCTCGAAACCCTACAAGCCGAGCGCATTATCCAATCGGCTACCGTGCCCTTAATATGTATATATATACACATATGTTTACAGGTACATGTGCCAACTGTGATATAAATATAATATAAATACGTCATATATATATATATATAAACATGATATAGACATATATATATATATCAAAGACAGATATACATACTGTAGATAAAAATGTACATATATATATGTATGTATATATTTGTATATATTTGTACGCATCCGTTGTACTTTGTTATTTTGGTATACGGTTAAATGGCTCTCTCACTCTCTTTCTGTCTGTGTGTGTGTGTGTCTCTCTCTGTCTCTGTCTGTCTCTCTTTCTCTGTCTCTCTCTCTATCTATATCTCTCTCTCTTTTTCTCTTTCTCTCTCTCTCTCTCTCTTTCTCTTTCTCTCTCTCTCTCTCTTTCTCTGCCTTCCTTCCTCTCTCTGTCTCTGTCTCTGTCTATCTCTCTCTCTGTCAGAGAGAGAGAGAAACAGAGAGAGAGAGACAGACTCTGTCTCTCTCTGTTTCTCTCTCTCTCTCTCTGTTTCTCTCTCTCATCCATCTTCCGCGTCTCGTTCCAACATCCCAGCTTATTTTCGTCTCTTCTTCATCCTCTTCTTCTCGGTTTGTTTTTGTTGCTGTTTCTTATTTCTCTGTTTTCGTTTTTCTTTTCATTGCGTTTTTTCCCGATGTTGATAATTGTTTCTCTCTCTTTGTTCTCTCTTTCCCTCTCTCTGTCTCCCTGTCTCTCTGTCTCTCTCTTTCTCTGTCTCTCTCTTTCTCTGTCTCTCTCTTTCTCTGTCTCTCTGTCTCTGTCTGTCTCTCTTTCCTCTCTCTCTCTCCTTATCCCTCTACCTTTCTCTTTCTTCCTCATCCTTTCCTCTTATCCCTCTATCTATCCTTCATCCTCCTCCTCTCTCTCTCTCTCTTTCCTCTCTCTCTCCTTTTCCCTCTCCCTCTCTTCCCTCTCCCTCTCCGTCCACCTCTCTCTCTCTCCCTTTCACCTTCTCTCTCCCCTCTCTCTTTCTCTCTTCTCTCTCTCTCTCTCTCTCTCTCTCTCTCCCTCTCTCTCTCTCTTTCCATCTATCTACAGCACTCTCCCTTTCTCCTTCTCTCTTTCCCCCTCTCTCTCCCTTTCTCCTTCTCCCTCACCGTCTCCCTCCTTCTTTCTTTCTCTCTCTTTACCTCTGTTTCTCTCTCTGTCTTTATCTCTCTCTCTCTCCCTCTTCGTCTACATCTCACTCTCTGCTTCTCTTTCTCACTCTCTCTACTTCTCTCTCTTTCTCTCTCCGTCTCTCTCTGTCTCTCTCTCTCCTACTATCTATTTGCCTTGCAATTTTCTTCGCCTTTTCTCAATAACCAACACTTCCACCTGTCAAGTTACACGGAAATTATGAAGAGACCGAAATGAAAAATAACTCGAGTATTAAAACCCGCTCTAGACTCGGCATAGTTTCGACGCGTGCCATTTTTCCAGCACAGAGATACAGGCGTCCAAATATTGTTATAAGAAATTCCAGCTTTCTAATCTTGCGAGAAAAATTTCTCATAAATATTGTGCTTGGCTGCATTCCACAAAATGGTATCTTGTAGCATCAGACACTGATGTAGTCATTTAGAGTCCACATCAATCAGATGCTGTGGCATACACTGCACAGCCAGGCATTTTGTGTGATCTTGTTTGTTGTTTCACGCAGAAGTGTTTGGTGTCGCAGAAACGTTTTGCCGAATTCTGCCAGACATGTTTGTGTCGATCTGCGTTCTTGGCCACATTATGAAATGTGTTGCGATCAGACATGCTGCTTCGTGTTATCTAAGATTAAAAGTATCTGGTACCTCATGCTTTTATGTTTAGTCTCGGTGTTCAAGGTTCGAATCCCCACCCGCAGGAAAGGTCATCCGGTTCTTCCTGTTTTCGTGCCTGCGCTTACCTTACTTTACCTTAATATTTATTTACTTTGTCTTACATTATAGCATTCCTTACCTTACCATATCATACTTCATCTTACCATACCATACTTTACCATACCTTACCTTATGATACCTTAGTTTATCATACCCTACCATGGACTCACCGTACCACACCTTACCTCGACAGACCTTACCTTGTAATACCTACACATGAAATCACCTTACCATACCTTACCTCGCAAAACCTTACCTTGTAATACCTTACTTTGATATCACCTTACCATGCCTTACCTCGCCAAACCTTACCTTGTAATACCTTACCATGAAAGCACCTTATACCTTACCTTATCACACTTACCATACACGCACCTTTCCATACCTTACCTCATCATACCAAACAAATGCTTACCAAACAAATGCTTACATACTTACTTACCTTTACCTAATCATACCTTACTATATAATCACTTTATCATACCTTTAACTCACCAAAACTTACCATACCTGATTGGTGCTAAATGACGAGCCTGTTACCAAGTCACAGCATTGACGCGGCTAACAGCTAATAACAAATTAGCCTTTCGTCTTCTTCAAAAAGGCGCTACATTAATGGACCGCCAGCCTCTAATTTCGTTGCCTGCTTCACGCCAACATACAAAGCAGCGTCTTGTATTCAAGTTGGCGTCGCCATAACTGGCGCCAATTTGCAAGATTAGTCGAATACCTTACAGGGCTCTGCCGAGACCGTTATGAGACATCGTACTTTATTTCTTCATATGTGTATATATATATACACAAAGGCGCACATACATGAATATATATATATATATATTAAGTACGTATATATATATTAAGTACGGTCTCCTAAAACAGCAAAAGGTTTTGCTTATGTATTATTTAAGAGTCGATAACTGAATGTAGTTTCTAATACTTTTGCGATGTCTGTGCAAATACTCAGACACATACACACATGCATGCATACATACATACATACATACATACATACATACATACATACATACATACATACATACATACATGCACACATGCATACATACATACATACAGTATATGCATACAAACATACATACATACATACATACATACATACATACATACATACATACATACATACATACATACATGCTCATTCATAAATTAATTCATACATACCTACATACACATATACATACATACAAGGACTTACATATGTATATACAATCCGTACAAAGCAACACATATATACAGCCAGACGCAAACAGACAAACAAGCGGACACCTGTTTTCTTTTGTCAACCGATGTGTGACGACAGCCAAAGGAAGATGGATGATGCTGAAGATGGGTGTCGTCGAACGAGGGAATGAAACAGACGAAGGATGGATGAATGATCGGTTGCTATTAGCAACGTACGATGGAAATGGAGCCGAATTAGGAGGAGGAACGACGATTCAGTGAATGGATGAATGAATGGATGGGTGGATGAATGACTGAATGGTATGGATGAACGAATGGATGAATGAATGAATGAATGAATGGATGGATGAATGACTGAATGGATGGATGAACGAATGGATGAATGAATGAATGGATGGATGAATGACTCAATGGATGGATGAATGAATGAATGGATGGATGAATGACTGACTGAAAGGATGGATGAACGAATGGATGAATGAATGAATGGATGGATGAATGAATGACTGAATGGATGGATGAACGAATGGATGAACGAATGAATGAATGGATGGATGAATGGATGAATGGATGAATGGATGAATGGATGGATGAATGGATGAATGAATGGATGAATGAATGGATGAATGAATGGATGAATTAATGGATGGATGGATGGATGGATGGATGGGTGGATGGATGGAAGAATGGATGGATAGATTGATGAATGAATGAATGAATGTTTGATTGATTGATTAACTGATTGATTAATTGATTGAATGGACTAATTCACTGTTGAACGTACTATTGTATGGCTCACCTTTCAAGAAATCCCAACCGGATCCATCAAATCCGCTGCCTTCCCATTTCTCTCAGCTTAAACACAACCGACCCTTACAGCTCCTCACTCCTTCTCTCTCTGGTCTTCTGGCAACCAGACTTGGTTCTTGACATGGCATTTTTTGACAACCCCACTGACTTGACGCAGCTTAAACACAACCGACCCTTACAGCTCCTCACTCCTTCTCTCTCTGGTCTTCTGGCAACCAGACTTGGTTCTTGACATGGCATTTTTTGACAACCCCACTGACTTGACGCAGCGCTCGTGAATAATCTGGTGCCCTGCGCTTAGCTTTAAGTAACACTTTACGATCGTGAGTACGAACAGAAGCAGGGATGGATGGCCTAATAGAAAGAAAAACATGTGAATGAATGATTGGATTAATGGCTTATTGAGGAATGCACCATTGAAGAAATCATATGAATTAATGAATTAATTGACCCACAGTTGAATGACAGCATGTGAATTAATGAATGGATTAATGAACTATTGTATATTTTGTGCATTGTATCTTTATACAATCTATGTATTTGCATATTATATACTAGCCACACTAGTATCTGCTAATCCCAGACACTACTCTTAATTAGAAGTGTCTATATATCTACACATAACATACTAGCAACACCAGTATCTGCTAATCCCATACACTATTATTAATTAAGAGTGTCTATATATCTGCATATTACATACTAACCACACTAGTATCTGCTAATGCCAGACACTACTCTTAATTAAGAGTGTCTATATATCTGCACATAACATACTAGCCACACTAGTATCTGATAATCTCAGACACTACTCTTAATTAAGAGTGTCTGAATGGATGACGTTTTACTGACATTTTCTTTCAGATTGCAGCTCTTATGCGCATTACGTGTTCAATACGTTCGACCAAGACCACAGTGGAACCATCAGCTTCGAGGTACGCCATCTTCCGGAAGCTTTTAGGCGCATGACTTCCGGTTATTTTAAACGTTTTATGGGTTCATCGACTACGCGACTCTCTCTGTATTGTCGCTAATTTGCTTTCGGACATTTTTATAGCGCCGTTCTAAGAACTCTGAATGGGTTATGCGGTTGTTTAAACAACTCTACGAAAACGAGAAGCCTGGTTCTGAGCTCGGAGGAGAATTTGGCTGATGCTCTGATACGACCGCAGTAATCGAACGATGGGGTGTCTAGTTTGACCAGCGAACTTCCGCTTTTTTATTTGTTTTTTCTGCGTTTATTGAGCGCCACTATCTAACGACTAAGCATCAATCGATGGCGCTGAGCTGTTGTGAGTGAAGGACTTGCTCAAGGTCCCTACACAGTAACCGTCTCAGAGAAGTTCGAACTCGCGTACTCTCGAACCCCATAATCTCGAACCCGCTTAGTATAGTCTAGTGTAGTATCGCATTGTATAGTATAGTAAGTAAGTAAGTAAGTAAGTAAGTAAGTAAGTAAGTAAGCTAACATTTATAGCGCGCTTAAACAAAACTAGTCTTGCACGAAAACGCGTAACATAAACTAAGTTAATCGTAATAAAGTCTAAATAAATGAGTTTTAAGTGCAGCATATAATGAATGTAATTTCGCAATGGTGTAGTGGTATGGTCTGGGCCTCGTAACCGGAGGGTCGCGGGTTCAAGCCACTGCATGGCGACCTTGGACAAGTTGCTCACCCACAATTGTCTGTGAGGAAGGCAACGGGAAACCACCTCACTCATCTCCTCCAAGGGTGGCATAAAGCCAATGGACCTGCCTTCAGGCAAAGAAGTCATCATCACTGTCGTCGTCATCATCATCATCATCACCACCACCACCCCCACCCCCACCATCATCATCATCATCGTCATCATCATCATCAGTATAGTATAATTTAGTAAAGCATATAGTAAAGCTTTGCAAAGCATAGTGTAGTACAGTATTGCAAAGTATGTTATTGTATGGTATGGCATTGCATTGAATTGTGTTATTGTTATTTCTTAGTCTCCCTCCCCCTCTTTTTCGCAAACGCTTGAAGAGCTTCTTATTGCCCAGTGCTTCTAGGTCCTCGGGCCGGGAGCCCCTCTGAAGGGTCTATCTTGAAATGGCGCTTTATAAATTCTCGATTACATTACATCCATTCTGGAGTCCAAAAGTGTCAACCTCTTCAAAAAACAGCTGAATTGTATTTGATGCATAGCTCTTAGTTCTTGGGCCGACTTTTGACTTTGTAAAGCACCCTAGAAGTAGCCAGCTACTTACGATGCTATATAAATTGTCGTCATTACATTACATTGCATCACATTACATCACATTACATTACATTACACTGTGTAGGAATTTGTGATGGGTCTGTCGCTGCTGCTGCGTGGATCCCTGCTTGAGAAGCTACAGTGGGCGTTCAGTCTCTATGACATCAATGGCGATGGCGTCATCACGAGTGACGAAATGGTCAGCATCGTCACGGCCGTCTATGACATCATGGGCAAATTCGCCGAGCCACGGTTCGATGAAAAGACCGTTAGAGAGCACGCAGAGTTCGTCTTCGAGGTATGACCATTACTCACTGACCACTGCTGACCACCCTCAATCCATTGCTGACCACCTTCAATCTATCGCTGACCACTGCTGATCACCTTCAATCCATCGCTGACCACTGCTGACCATCTTCTATCCATCACTGACCACTGATGACCATCTTCAATCCATTGCTGACCACTTCTGACCACCTTCAATCCATCACTGACCACTTCTGACCATCTTCAATCCATCACTGACCACTTCTGACCATTTTCAATCCATCGCTGTCCACTGCTGACCATTTTCAATCCATCACTGACCACTTCTGACCACCTTCAATCCATCATTGACCACTTCTGACCATCTTCAATCCATCACTGACCACTTCTGACCACCTTCAATCCATCACTGACCACTTCTGACCACCTTCAATCCATCGCTGTCCACTGCTGACCATTTTCAATCCATCACTGACCACTTCTGACCACCTTCAATCCATCACTGACCACTTCTGATCACCTTCAATCCATCACTGACCACTTCTGACCATCTTCAATCCATCACTGACCACTTCTGACCATTTTCAATCCATCGCTGTCCACTGCTGACCATTTTCAATCCATCACTGACCACTTCTGACCACCTTCAATCCATTACTGACCACTTCTGACCAGCTTCAATCCATCACTGACCACTTCTGACCACCTTCAATCCATCATTGACCACTTCTGACCACCTTCAATCCATCATTGACCACTTCTGACCACCTTCAATCCATCACTGACCACTTCTGACCACCTTCAATCCATCATTGACCACTTCTGACCACCTTCAATCCATCATTGACCACTTCTGACCACCTTCAATCCATCCCTGACCACTTCTGACCATCTCCAATCCATCACTGACCACTGCTGACCGTATATAAGCCAACTGACTATTGACACAATCTATCAATTAGTCCATGGACCACTATGGACCTTTAATAAGTAAACTGACCACTACTGTGTTACCATCATCATTGTGATGACATAGCATCATCGTTGTCGTTATAACCCCTCCAGTGTAAGCCGAGGCTAAGAAAATGAAATCGCATGCAATTCATGTCCATGGCTGTCTCCTAAGGTTGACTTAAGAAACTGCTGTTTGTGTGACCAGCTTAACTGACCACACTGGCCACACAAACACACATACACATACAGATGCATACACATACATATACACGCATACACACATACACAATAACACTAACACACATACACACATACGCACACATACACAGACACACATACACACATATACATATATATATATATATATATAAACACACATATATATACACACACTAACACACACATACACACGCATACACATACGCACACACATACACACACTCGTACACACACACTATGTAGTCTTCCTTGACCACATAGACCCTTGTTTCGCCGGCCACACTGACCACGTCTTCGCTGACCGCACTGGACCTCGCTTTAGCCACTGACCATAAATAACTCGGCTCGCAACTGACCGTGAAACCATAGCCATGCCTGAACTTCCAATTAACCACGACTCCGGTTACGACATACCATTACATCCATGACACACGTCAGAGCAGGATATGACTCCATGACATGAAACCATTTTCCGCGGCGTCAAATTCTACGCCACACACACACACACACACAATCACTCGCATACTAATACGCATGATATTATGATGATGATGATGATAATGATGATGATGAATGTGATGATGATGATGATGATGATGATGATGATGAATGTGATGATGAATGTGATGATGATGATGATGATGATGATGATGATGAATGTGATGATGATGGTGGTGATGATGATGATGGTGATGATGATGATGATGATGATGATGATGATGATGATGAATGTGGTGATGATGATGATAATGATGATGAATGTGATGGTGGTGGTGATGATGATGATGATGATGATGATGATGAGTTCTTTGCCCGAAGGCAGTTCCATTGGCTTTTTATGCCACCCGGGGATGAGGTGAGTGAGGGGCCTTCCTCACAGACAACTGTGGGTGAGCAACTTGTCCAAGGTCGCTACGCAATGGCTTGAGGCAGATTCGAACCCGCGAACCTCCGGTTACGAGGCAAAGACCATACCACTACACCACCGCGTCCCAAATACGCATATTCACATTTAATTATACACTCACGCATGTGCTCGTATACATACTCGATGAGTATGTTGATGAGTATGGTTTTGAGTATGTGTATAAGTATGTCTGAGAGGCGAAGTTTTATGCAAACCCTGCTTGGCAAACGCAAAGTAATCTTTCTTCGCTGTTGATTCAAAACTTTCGTCGTTATTCAACAAACAGTTACTTAAGATAAATGGGCGCCAAATGAATTTTTGGGGGCGGATTCAGATGACGATGATGTGGGTTGATTTTCAGAAAATGGACGCCGACAGGGACGGTGTCATATCCTTAGAAGAATTCATAGAATCTTGCAGAAAGGTACTAATCAATCTATCAGATGATTGATCCTTCAAATAATCAGTGAGTCAGTCGCTAAGCGATTGAGTAAGTGAGAGTCTGTCTGTCTGTCAGTCTGTATGTTTGTATGCATGTTTGTATGTATGTCTATCTATCTGCATGTATGTATGTATGTGTGTCTATCTGTCTTGTCTGTCTGCCTGTATGGCTGTCTGTCTGTCTGTCTGTCTATCTATCTGTCTGTCTGCCTGTCTGTATGTATGTATGTATGTCTACCTGTCTTGTCTGTCTTGTCTGTCCGTCAGTCCATCTGTCTGTCTCTCTGTCTGTCTGTTTATTTATCTGCTTGCCGATTTGTCTGTCTGTCTGCGTGTTTTTCTGTCTGTCTCTTCGTCCGTCCGTCCGTTTGTTTGTTTGTCTGTCTGTCTGTCTTGTGTTATGTTCGGTTTCCCAAGCGTACTTGTATGTAGCTCTACATATCTGGGTGTTTCAACAAAGCCTTCTAAGAACCTCTCAAAAGGGTGGATGATCTACAAGGTTCACGACCCTGACCATTTCTCTCTGGACATCGAAGGGACGCTCAAACTGACCTTTGAACCCGGCTCTGTCGGATTTGATTTGATTAAGCGCCGACGAATAAGAGGGCCTTCCTGATTAGCTTGTATTTGGGCTCAGATTTGCATTCGCAATGACACAGATACACACAGACAGGCAACAGGACCGGAAGACAGACAGATGGACGAAGTTAGAGATAGATGGGCGGATGGATGGAAACAAGAGAATAAATTGAGCGCAGTAGCAAACATTGAACAGCAGATTGTGGGAGATGTTCCTTTGCGGCGCTATATAAATAACAAGATACACAGAAACCGACAAATAGAGAAAATAAGTGAAACTGAGAATAGCAGAACAGAAGCAGACAGAGAGACAGAGACAAGCAGAGAGACAGACAGACACAGACAGACAGGCAGACAGACAGATGGACAAACAGGCTAGCAGATAAATATACATACATACATACATACACACACATACATACGTACATACATACATACATACACACATACATACATACATACATACATGCATACATACACACATACTACAGACATACATACATACATATATACATACATACATACATGCATGCATACATACATACTACAGACAGACAGACACAGACAGACAGACACACACAGACAGACAGACACACACAGACACACAGACACACAGACAGAGCGCAGCAGAGCCCTCAATGCGGGCAGTAACCCTCTAAATTAACCCTCTACAGCGTTGCCATCAAGAAGGATCGAAGGAGGGGGGCATTTTCTGGTGCGTTGCTAAGCAACCTGTTCACAGAAAATTCATGCTACATTTAGTGGAGGTTCCCGACACAGCGGTCAGATGGCGCTGCGTCGAGGATTGATGATGATGACGACAACAACGAGTTTTAAGAGGAAGAAGAGGAATAGGAGGAAAAGGAAGAGGAGGAAAGAAAAACTCATAAAGGCTAGTAGTAGTGGTAGTGGTAGTAGAATAATAACAATAATTATAATAATAATTATTAGTATTATTGTTATTAGTAGTAGTAGTAGTGGTAGTGGTAGTAGTAGTAGTAGTGGTAGTAGTAGTAGTAGTGGTAGTAGTAGTAGTAGTAGTAGTAGTAGTAGTAGTAGTAGTAGTAGTAGTAGTAGTAGTAGTAATGACAATAGTAGCAGTATTAGGTGCTCATATGACTGTCTGTCTGTCTGTCTGTATGTATATCTGTCTTGTCTGTCTGTCTTTCTGCCTGTCTGGCTTAGAAAAGCGCTATATAAATATGGTCAGTTACATTAGAAAAGCTGGTCAGGTGTCTAGTAAATGTCTCGTGTCTTTTCTGATGTATTTACAGGATGAAGACATTTCTCGGTCGATGGCCGTTTTCGACACCGTCTTATAGAGACCGGAAGCGATCGTATTTCTATTTTTCATTATTTTTCTTCTTTATGTCCGCCATTATCAGCGGAGTCTCATCCGGGGACAGGGAGAAATGACGCCCGAAGCATCCTCGAAGTTGTTTCACGGAGGAAGGAAAATCGATTTTAGGGCGGAAGAAATCTTCCGAAGACTGTAACATTGGAACTGCTGGTGAATTCAGGTGCAGGTGGAATCGGTCTGCGTTGACCGTACATTGTCTGTGGGAGGATCAGACGGCAAAGGAGTAGACTGGCCACCCGCTGTCATATACCTGCTTCTTCTGCTTCTTCTACTGCTCTGCTGCTGCTGCTGCTGCTGCTTCTTCTTCTTCTTCTTCTTCTTCGTCTTCATCCTCTTCCTCTTCTTCTTCTTCTTCCTCCTCCTCTTCTTCTTCGTCTTCGTCTTCATCCTCTTCCTCTTCTTCTTCTTCTTCCTCCTCCTCCTCCTCCTCTTCTTCTTCTTCTTCGTCTTCATCCTCTTCGTCTTCGTCTTCTTCTTCCTTCTCCTCCTCCTCCTCTTCTTCTTCTTCTCTTCCTCCTCTTCCTTTTCTCCTTCTCCGCCTTCTCCTTATCCTTCTCCTTGCCCTTCTTCTTCTACTTCCTCCTCCTTCTCTTCCTTCTCCTCCTCTTCCTTCTCCTCTTCACATGCTTCTACGCATTCTTCTTTAAGATCTTCAAATATCAAACAAGTGGAGACTAAAACAGCCGACAAGAAATGTTCGTTCGTTGCCCCGATGGTTGAAAAAGGTCCTAACATTTCTTTTCCAAAAATCTTGTCCTGATTCTTCCTCTTCCCCTTCTCTCTTCTCGCTTCAATTTCAAACACCATCCACCGTAGCCGTCCGACTGTCTGACTGCCTGACTTTTGGATCCTGACCTGGAACCGAACCCTTTTGCCTATCGATTTTGTTTTGACTGAGCGCCTGTGAAGGAGCTGGTTCCCGCGACTTAGCTTTCGTTGGGCGCTGTAGAAATCTCGAGATTACGATTACGATTACATATTTCTCGACTCGTCGAAGCTTCGGGATTCGCCATTGTGACTTTAAGAACAGGTGATGTTTTTCCGTGAGCTTAGAGGAAATTCGTTATTGGCTTTTGAGGGAATGTGTCTTTTAACCTTTAAGAAATTCGTCATTGGCCCTGTGGAGAGGGTACAGACGAGTCCATACGAGTCCTTCGAAGCGGAAGTAGTATCAGTATCCGCTTCCTGGATTTCCTCGAGCAGGAATCAAATTTGTAACATTCTAAGATTCTCTTCGTTACGTTTTTTACTACGGTCTTTTAGCACGGTCGTTGCTAAGACAGTTCTTTCGCTCAGTGGGTCACCGGCTGGAAATAACTCCGCTTCAAATCGATGAAACTATTCGTTAATTAGTAATTAGTCAGTAAGTACTATTCGCATCTTGATAACATCGTCTAGCTTTTGAACGTCTTTTGCTGAGGGTCTGTCTGTTTAGTTCGAATTTCTTGACTCCTTCAAAGGAAAATTGAAGATCGATATTAGAGATCTTTAGTCACGCTGCCACTTTCGTGTATGCTCTTGGAACTGGGTGGCGCTTCTGCTGGCATCTGGGGAATGACAGCTAAGTGAATATGCTTTGCAATGGTGGAAAGAGAAGGCAAAGAGTAGATGTTTATGGAGTGTGCAAAACTACTTTAAAGAATCTAATCAAATCAAATCAAAATCAGACTTATCCAATCCCATCTGAGCTAATCTAATCTAAGACGTCTACACTGCCTTATCGTAATCATAATCGTAATTCCGAGATTTCTACGGCGCCCAACGAAAGCCGCACCGCGGGGACCAGCTTATTCACAGGCGCTCAGTCAAAACAAAATCGATAGGCAAAAGGGTTCGGTTCCAGGTCAAGATCCAAAAGTCAGACGGAGAGACAGTGTGGCAGCTACGCGTCGTGGTGTTTGGGGTGGAAAAGGGGGATAGAGAGAGAGAGAGAGAGAGAGAGAGAGAGAGAGAGAGAGAGAGAGAGAGAGAGAGAGAGAGAGAGAGAGAGAGAGAGAGAGAGAGAGAGAGAGAGAGAGAGATAAGAGGAAGAAGGGTGTCAGGGTAGCAATGTGCGCTTAATATATTAATCGTTAGTAGCTTCGAAAGAAAAATACAATACGCATTAGTTAAGTCTCCAATACACAGTTGTTTCATAGTGGAACACAGGGGATGCGCTCATTTCCTTCAATTCGGCCTTTGAGCCGGTGTGGCAGACAAGGTGTACCCTAGGTACAACGTATTCTAGAGTACATCATACACAATGTACTCTATAGCTGGCCTGCCTATCATACATGCAAAACCTTTTCCATACATATTCAATTCTTCCACTGAAGATGCACTTTCTCATACATTTCCACACTGCTTCCAACCAGAAATGGCGTCTTGTATATCATAAGTTTACATGTGCTATGTATAAATATAATATGTATGTGTAATAGGCCTATATATATGCCTGCTTGATAAGATTCAGAAGGCGACATTATGACAAAACCTCTAAAAGTCACCAGTGGCAAGCTCGCGCACAAATGCAAAGTCAAACCAAAAGGTTCCCAACTAGAGTTGAATGATGACAGCTTGTTCGGAGTTTCTGAAGCAGGTTGTTAACATGCTATATGTCCATCGGCTGAGCGAGGAATCGTAGGGCTCTTGACTAGAAAAATCAGTGTAAATTGCTTCTTGCAGGTAAATGCTCTCATCAGACTAGGAGTCAAACTCCGCTCGATTTTCACCATGTGTCATCTTACAATTTGACTTCTACTTGAGATGTCATTTATATAATTTTTTTTGGTTTTTTCTGATCGCCGTCAGAGCATCACCTCTGTCCAGTTTTAAGTTAGCAGCATTTAGAGCTCCCCAGCATAATCGAACGTTCTTTTCTTGAGTGTAAGTGTCGGTTCTTCCTCTGGTACCTGGCTGCAGGAAGAGATATTCCAAGTGAAAATTGAATGGCTCAGTAATATACAGCACGATGTCTGGAGTGATGGTGAAAAATTATCGTTTAGCCGCCATTTTTACGATATCATGAATCACATCGTTTATTGTCCATCCCTTTTTCCACCGCACCAGAAGTAAAGTCCAGTAAAAACTGTTGTGATCCCAACCTATCTATACTACAAGAACAAATAATGTCATAAGTATATCGTAACATTCCTTCCGTTCAATAGCAGAAAAGAAAACAGAAATCCTAAAACCCGTTTCTAGTTTTTAGTGCTGGAGCAATTTTCGTGCTATTGACAAATGAAGGTCAACAACAACTAGTGACTACTGCGTCAACACTAATACTGAATCATAATAACATAGTAAGTGCTCGTGGCAATTAGATGCCACAGCTTGGTAGACAGCCATAGCTGGGATCTTAGATACTGTGAGGTTATTCTGCTCAATTTTAATATTAGACGTAGTTTCCGTCTCGTTTAGGTTTGGCAATACTTTGGGTCTGCCGCGGCTCTCCCTGTAACAGTGCCTCTACGTTATAATAATAATAAATAATAATAAGACAATTTATATAGCGCCGTAACACGGCCGAGGCCGAAGAAAAGGGCACTGTACATAAGTTCAGGCGACAATAGAAAATTAACTACAGTCATACGATAAATTAAATAGAAACGTTTTAAGCTCTTTCTTAAAGTTATCCAAGGATGGAGCATTCTTCACGTGGTCGGAAAGGCTGTTCCACGCAGTGGGTCCAGCAATCGAGAAAGAGCTTTCGCCAAACCGCGTGGTAGACCTTGGGACCTGCAGATGGTTCCTCGACGAGGACCTCAGCCGACATCTGTTCTCATTAAGACAGCAAAACTCCCAGAGCACAAAATATACGACTCACTGCAGCTACAGACGGCGCAAGTCGTATCTGGTGTAGTTGATTGTTCTCTTGATTCAGGGCTGTCTGTAGTTGATTGTTCTCTTGATTCAGGGCTGTCCAGTCTGTCCAGAGGAAGATTGCCGGTTCAGTTTGGTGTGCTTTTTCTATAAAAAGAGGATTGTTGTTTGTCGGGAGAGGGTTTCTCTAGATTTTCCTGAACAGTGTTTAGTGAATGTAATCCACTATCTCTGTGTATCATGGTTTTCCGATGACTCTGGTTCTCCTAAGGTGAACCCGATTTATTTTCACCATAGTATTGGAGTCTGTTAGTATCTCGTATAATCTAGCATCTACCCAGCAGGAGCAAGGTTATCGTAATTTACTGTTAATCAGCTTCATTGCTTCCGTGGCCTTCCGTCCAACCAAGATCGCACTCCACTGTGACAAATTCAACTAAATATTTCTTCCCGTTTTTGACGTTTTTGATTTCACTGCGACAAATGCCAATAGGTACCTGAATAGAGAACATGCACAGTTGGATATTTAGGTTTCGTCTTCTCTTTTTAAGGTATTTTCGAAGGAGAATGCTTACAATCAGTCAATTTGGAAGGTAATTCTTTTGCCCTGTATTTCTATTTCAGTGTAGATGGGTTTGGCTGCCTTGTTGTCTTGAATGGTATTGCTGGTGGCCAAAACGGTACTGATATGTTGTACCTCGTCATTCGACGAGACGGTTGTATTTACTCCATGAACACTCTCCGGTCGGCCTCCCTTGGACACGTGGCTGTCCCTCGTATGCGCACTGTTACAGCTCAGTCTAGAAGCTTTGCCTATGTTGGACCTAATAGCTGGAATCGCCTTTCCCGAGAGCTGCGGCTTGAGTTCCTCAGTTTGTCCCTTCCGCAGTTTTGCAGGCGCCTGAAGTCTGTATTATTTGACAGTGGTCTCACTGGTTCGGGTCGGGAGCGCCTCTGATGAGTCCATTCTTGAAGTGGCGCTTTATAAATGTCAGATTACAATTACAATTACAATTACAAATGGCGATCCACTATTTGTCATCAGTGGCTAAATGCAGGGCCCAGTGAACATGGTTGTCTGGCACTTTTAAGTAAACTGATGCTTAGTATATTACAGTAATGGCACTAGAAGTCGTCTGCGGAAGTTGTCTACAAACTCGTAAATTTTTCTTACTGCACTGCTTTCACAGAGAATACTAGTAAGCCTGTTTGTACCTACGATTCTGCCCCATTATATGCTATTTGGTAATGTCTGCAACAGCATTCCCCCTTCATTATACCAATCTGCACCACACTGCAACTACAAGATTTAAAACATAATTTAGCTAAACTAAAATAAGCCAAATTATAATGTGTGATTACATGTAAACTCTGCAAATTTTCAATACCTTTCAATTGCTCAAATCAACCGAGCAATCATGACACCGTCAACACAACGCAAATTAACTTCTGTTTATTAATAATGATCAAATATCAAGAAGATACAAATTTTCAAGGGTGTATCATATTAGCTCAGTACATTTCATAGGAAAATATTAATTTAAAAAATTTACACTGAATGAGCAGTAGAAGTACAAATTAAGTACGACAAAATGATAGCATATCTTGACCTGTATCCGATAGAATGGGATGTATTCGCAGTGAGAGTGGATTTCGCAGCGTACCAAAATACCCCGTAGAAGTAACATAATAAATTAAAATAATAACTGTAACATTTCTAATAAACGATTACTGCTTTTTATCGTATAAAATCAACAGTTTTGACTATTCTATGATGTTGATCTCTTGGAAATTTTTCTGCGGCGATATAGCCAGTCGATTATTTTTAATTGTTATGAATAGTCTTGCATTATCCCGTGGGACGTGGGCATTGAGGAAATCATTTTCCATTAGAAAAACCTTAAAACAAATACAAAATAACAGATATATTGCAGTCGGATGTCGGCAAATTCTAGTTATGTAAGCAGCTTAAGTACTTTACCGCAAGTCAACAAGTAAGCTAATTACAGATACGAATCACATTCGAGCTTCGAATCCTTATTTAAGATCAAGATCCAAATGTAAAACCCACGCTTGCCTTTTGCTTTAGCATTCTGTCTTGTTTTTGCTTTTACTGTGTGGTTAACTTTCAGTACTTGGAGCATGATTATATACGTGTTTGTTATTGCATGCAGCTATTATGTGTGTTTCTCTGCTATGTTTCATGTAACACTTTGATGGAGTGACCGCACGAGCTGAGACAACAAGGAATCAAACTGTCTCCGCCTTCGACGCTGTCAAGTTACCTGAGCACAGCGATCTCCTCAGCTATCGGTCACATCATTTCGGAACATCACGAATAACGCATTCAGAATTCGGATCATGAACACTTACCAGCCGATTCAGCTGATGATTCCATCTTATCTTACCATCATAGTTTAATTAATTTTAATGTGTACAACTGCTAATTGGAATTAGAACACGTTTTAACGTTATGTGACTAATTAAGCACTTAGACCCTTTCATGTCGCAGAGCAAGAGCTCAGCTCCAAGTAAAGTCTACGACAGTCTATATGCCTCTCAATCTCATTTCATCCGTGACTATTTTCACATTCTCATCATTCATCACTTACTTTGTACCAGCGTACCAAAAACGTCTTTACATTGGTGCATACTGTAGTAAATTTTGGCCCCCGTGAGCCACCTCTAAAAGTCAATCGATCTGCTTCAAATTTTACACAAAATGTTTTCTACTGAAATGAAACAGCTTGAGAGGTTCAGAGCTACAAACTTCGAAAATGAGAAACTAAGAATCTCCTTATGTATATATTAATGTATATTAATATTATACATGTGTAGTATCCATATGCGTGTACATATATCGGGGTACATGACGAGAGGACAGCGACGTAAATAAACTTCAAACGACGGAAGATTGATGACTCGTCGGGCACCAGAGGGCGGCATATGACAGAGAAAAAGCGTAGAAAGCTTCAGACATAAGGTCCGTTTCGTAATGAGAAAAAGTGAGGAATCTTTGACGGTTGTTGCGTTAGAAATAAGTGGAAAGGGAGCTGCAATTAAGCGAGAAATCAGAAGAAAATGAAGAGGAGCGATATTTTCTTCAACAAGAAACATTGAGAAGACAATGTTATGTTGTGCGGCGTCGTGTTATTTTATGTTGCGTTTTGTTTGATTGTGTTATGTTGCGTTATATTATGTTATGTTGAACCAGTATCATGGTCCGTATACATGGGAAACTTAAATACCGTGGCGCCCATTCAAACGGGAAGCGTGGTGAAGGATCTCACCCGATTAATTCATTGAATAATGAGCACGGCCAAAGCCATACGGTTGCAATAGAAAAACGTTTACATTTACACTTAACTTCGATTTGGCTACCTAAAGCAGGTCATAAATACTCAAAATTGCACCCATTCAAACGGGCAGCGGTGGTGAAGGATCTCACCCGATTAATTCATTGAAATTATTAGCAGACGGTCGCTGTAGAAAAACGTGTACTTTTATAGTAGCATTCGCTCTGCGTGTAAATCTTTGTTCACAGAAGCGATGACAAGAGCTTTCGTCATCTCAGTTGCCCTAGACAAAATCGTGTGACAAATGGGTCGTAGAGGGGTAATTATGATTTATCTCTTTTACGTAGGCGGTCTTTGTATTTGAAAGGCTTCCATCTGCGTCTCAGAGATACAGGAAACTGTTCAAAACGATAGCTGAAACGGCTGACCGGTGCTGAAAGGGCCACAAGGTCGCTCTCAGAATACAACTCGGACGTTTCGGAATCTTGGACAGTTTCAGTAGAGCGCCTGTATAACGGCACCCATTAATATAAAAGTACACGTTTTGCTATAGCGACCGTATGACCTCGACCCTGCTTATTCTCCTGGAACCGAACCCTTTTGCCTATCGATTTTGTTTTGACTGAGCGCATGTGAATAAGCTGGTTCCCGCGACTTAGCTCTTGTTGAGCGCTGTAGAAATCTCGAGATTACGATTACGATTCTCCAATGAATTTATCGGACGAGATCTTTCCTGGAGAAAGAGATCATTCAAGGCACAATTCCCGGATCCTGAGCTCGGGGAAGACCCAAGATGACATGGATTGATAACATCAAGTCTTGACTGAATTATCGTTCGACCAGTTATTACAGGAGACGAGGGACAGAAGCAGATGGCACAAAATTGTCCGTTATGGAGCCAATCCTCGACTCGAGGACGGTTGAAGACAAGACATAAAGAAATAGAAGAAAGACAGCAAATGAACGACTATGAGCGAGAGAATGAAAAAGAAGCCGACAGAGAAAGACAGGCAGACAGACAGACAGACAATAGATAACCGTTGACTACTGCGCCCATCTGTACGCTGTAGCTTAGAACCGCCGCTGAGAATAGGAGCCAAAGCGTCGTGTATCGTTTTAAGACGTTTCACGCAACGCAGACAAAATTAATATCGTAGCACACCAGACACTTTGAACTCGTGTGACTGAACACCCCACACGTAGACATAAAATGTCTGGTAATAGTCCACCGTCCCTCTGGCTTATTTATTTTCTTTTATTTTTTATTTGTTTGTTTGTTTGTTTACTTTATCGCACTTAATACACGCACAAAATCAATAAATCTGAATCTGAGACAATTATGTCCAGGGGCCTTACGTGGAGTCCACTCAACACGAACGAACCTGAAATCGTTGGATTTCACACTGAGCGCGATTCCGAATAGACCACAGTGGCTTACAACCAAAATAGTTTGCTGTCCTGCAATGAACACCAGAGCTACAATCATTGCACTATCAATCGTGCTCTACCATCAGACATGGTTTTGGCTACACTAACTGTGCTGTCCTGTCTGGCGAGAAAGCAGATGATGGGCAGACGGTGAGAGGAAGAAAGGTGGGAGGGGTTGGACGGTGGGGTGGGAAGGTGGGTGCGGGTGGGAGACGGGGTGGGAGAAAGGTGGACAATATCGCGGCAAGGCTTTGTCGGCATCGGCTGTAAATATGGCTATCGTATTACTCAATATGAAACGGATGTATAAGCAATTTGGAACATTAACAGAAGAACGTTGCTTTCGTTCCAAAACAATCTCTCTGTGTGTGTCTCTGTCTCTCTCTGTCTGTCTCACACACACACGCACACACATACACACAAACACACATACACTCGCGTACACGATGCAACATATGGATCTAACATTTTATGTATGTTTATGTAAGTCTCTCTATAAATACTGTATACACTAAATGCGTACAAGGATACATAACATTAAAAATACAATGATTATGATTATGTATGTGAATAAAACTGGGAGAGCAGTAGCAAGAACAGTAATACGAAGAAAAGGAATAAAAGATAAAAGAAAGGAATTAAAGAAAAGAAAAAGAATAGGAGGATAGAGAGGAGGAGGAGGAGGAGGAGGAGGAGGAGGAGGAGAGTGAGGAGGAAGAGCAGGAGGGGTGGAGGAGAAAGACGAGGAGAAGGAAGAAGAGGAGGTGGAAGAGAAAGACGAGGAGAAAGAAGAAGAGAAAGAGGAGGAGGTAGAGAAGAAAGAGGAGGAGGGGAGAAGGAAGAAGAGAAAGAGGAGGAGGTAGAGAAGAAAGAGGAGGAGGTGGATGAGGAAGAGAAGGAGGTGGATGAGGAAGAAGAAGAGGAAGAGGAGGAGGAGGAGGAAGAGTTGCAGGTGGAGGGAATACTGAGGAAGAGGAGAAAGAGGATGGGAATAAACAGAGGAATAATAATGGACAGATGGATTAAAGACGAACCGCTTGTTTGCATAAGGCAGCGACGGATCTAATACGATGGGAGACCACATCGACGAACTGACTTGAGGGTTTGACGCAAGACAGAGGAAGGGAGGAACTAAGAAATGCCAAGCAAATCGGAAAAGACGATGAATGATTTTCTTTCGGTCGGTTGAAAGACTCCTGCGATGATGCTTTAGACAGAGAGATAGACAGAGATGGAAACAGGGAGACAGGGAGACAGACGCGGGCAGACAGACAGACAGAAACGGGCAGACAGACAGACTGACAGACAGACAGAAACGGACAGACAGACAGACTGACTGATTGACCGACTGACTAATGGCAAACAGACACAGTAAGAAAGAAAGAAAGACAGACTGAATGACTGACTGACTTACTGAAAGATAGACTGACTGACTGACTGGCTGACTGACTGGCTGACTGACTGACTGACTGACTGAAAGATAGACTGACTGACTGACTGACTGACTGACTGACTGACTGACTGACTGACTGACTGACTGACTGACTGAAAGATAGACTGACTGACTGACTGAAAGATAGACTGACTGACTGACTGGCTGACTGACTGAAAGATAGACTGACTGACTGACTGACTGGCTGACTGACTGACTGACTGACAGACAGACAGAGAGAAAGAGAGAGACAGTAAGGAAAACAGATAGACTGGCATACCGACAGACACTGATATAAACAGAGAGAAACAGAGAGACACAAAGAGAGACAGTCAAACGGAGAGAGACAGACAGAGACGGAGATACAGACAAAGTTTGATTCATATTTCCGAGGGTCAAGCGCTGGACCCGGACAGCTGAGCTTGCGAGTCGAGATGCATTAATGGCTCGACAACAATGCGCATCAGGAATAATGCACGACGATGACGACGACGATAACAATAACATGACGGTAACTATAATGATATTACGATGCTGATGATTATGATGATGACTATGGTGAGGATATTATAATGATGCTGTTGTGAAGATGATTGTCTATTATCGTTATTATTATTATAATAATTAGTAGTATTATTATTATTTTATTATTATTATAATTCTCTCTGTTATTTATTAGTATTAATTATTAGTATTAATTAATTAATTAATTAATTAATTAATTAATTAATTAATAATAATAATAATTATTATTATTCTATTTATTATTATTTTTTTTTTTAAATTGTTATTTTTTTTAAATAGTGTTGGTATTAGTATTAGTATTATTATGCCAACGGCGATTTGACTTGATTGGACTGAATTGGATTAGATTAGATTAGATTAGATTAGTTACTTAAGCACTTAATATAGCGCCTTTTAAGTGCCCCATAAAAGCGCTGCCCATGCCAGTCTATATGATGGTGAAGTTCATTCATAACGGAAAGTTCCTTTATTAAGCTAAGAGCGGAAAGAAGACGTCACCAATGGAGGACATCCTCACCACGAAGAGCCCAAACAACCGATTCCCATCCAGAGCTGACAACTGATGCCATCTAGGTCATGGATAGCAAAGCTGATTGGACGTATATAGGTCATGGACAGCAAAGATGATTTGATGTATCTATGTCATGGACAGCAAAGATGATTTGATGTATCTAGATCATGGGCAGCAAAGATGATTTGATGCTTCTAGGTCATAGAAAGCAAAGATGATTTGATGCATCTAGGCCATGGACAGCAGAGATGATTTGATATATCTAGGTCATAGATAGCAAAGATGATTTGATATATCTAGGTCATAGACAGCAACGGTGATTTGATGTATCTAGGTCACGAACAACAAAGATAATTTAATGTATCTACCGTAAGTCATATCTAGGTCACGTGGAGCCCAAACAACGGACTCCCATCCGGAGTTGACAACCGATACCACGTTGCGAGTTCCACCAGGACTCCGTTGATTCGTAGACGAATCAGGTCAAATAAGGTCAGGGTCAAGCTAGGTCAGGCTAAGTTAGCCCAGTTCAGATGCTGCGCTGTTAAAAGCCTCTTAAAGTCCCTTTTGATCTTCCGTAGAACCGGACGGAGCGTCGTTAATAATTTTTTCGACGTGCGTCGTTAATACCTCTCTCATTGAATTTGACATACTGTTTGAAGCTCCTGTGATGAGGTCTCGAGACGTGCAGACATACATAGCCTGACAAATGGACCAGCATAGAGATACATACAGACGGACTGGCAGCGAACAGACAGACACACATACAGACATAAGTACATACATACAGAGCACAAACAGAACGACAGACAGACAGACCGAAAGGCAGACACACGGAAAGGCAAACAGACATAGAGACACAGACACAGGCAGACACAGGCACACAGGTACTCAAGTACTCAGACACACAAACACAGATGCACAAAGACACAGAAACACAGACAGACAGGCAGGCAGACAGAAAGGTAGACAAACAGAAAGACAAAAACAGACAGACAGACAGACATAGAGACACAGACACTGACAGACACAGACAGACACAAACACAGACAAAACACAAACATCTTAAAAGCGACAGAAATGGCCCAACGCTCCTCCGGATAAACTTGTTTCGCTCACTAAAGTAGCGCTACATAATCGCATTATCACATTTACGCGCTGCATAATGGGAACAGCGGATCACATGACCACTTTTGCAATGACGTCATTACCACAAATTTACGTCAACGTTCTGTAACTAATGCCTTATCCTCCTCTACTGGAGCTACATAAGAGTCAGAAGAAACTCAACACTAACTTAATAAGTAATCGTAACTTCATGTTTATATAGCGCCTATTCAATGAGGACAAATATATATTTTTGCATATGTATATATATATATAAATGTACATAGGTATGTATGTTTGTGTGTATGTAAATGGTACATACCAACACGCACATATACATACATACATACATACATACAAACTTACATACATACAAAAAATATATGAAATACACACAGACATAGATACTTGCATAAACAATGAATACTTACATACATAAATACATACATATATACATGCATACATACATGCATACATAGATGCACTCATACATACATCTTTGCTGTCCATGATCTAGATGTATCAAATCATACATACATACATACATACATACATACATACATACATACATACATACATACATACATGCATACATGCATACCGACATAAAAACACATACATCAGCCTATATACACAGAAATTGCATATAGCGTCCGTCCTCTAAATATAATTACAATTATTCCCGTTGTTGTTAGAGGATATTTTTAGATCTAAAGCATCCAGCTGCCTCCGATGTCACGGATCGAGTGGGATTGTCTGCTGTCACGACATGGAGCCAGAAGAGGCGCAGGAAGAGGAGGAAGAGAAGGAGGAGGTGGAGGAGGAAGACGAGGAGAAGGAAGAGGAGGAGGAGGGGAGGTACAGGTGGAGAAAGAAGAAGAGGAGGAGGAAGAGGAAGAGAAAGAAGAAGAGGGGAGGGACTGGAGGATAAAGAAGAGGAGAAGGAGGAGGTACAGGAGGAGAAAGGAGGAGGAGGAGGAACAGGAGGAGAAAGAAGAGGAGGAGGAGGAAGATAAAGAGAAAGAAGAAGAGGAGGAGAAAGAGAAAGAGAAAGAGAAAGAAGAAGTGGAGGAGGTGGAGGAAGAACAGGAGGAGAAAGGAGGAGAGGAGAAGGAGGAGGAAGAGAAAGAGAAAGAAGAGGAGGAGGAGGATGTGAAAAAAGAAGAGGAGTAGGGGAGAAAGAGGAAGAGGAGGAGAAAGAAGAAGAGGAGGAAGAAGAGTAGGAGGAGGAGGAGAAAGATAAGGATAAAGAAGAAGAGGAGGAAGGCGAATGAAACAAAGAGGAGGAGGAAGAGAAGGAGGAAGAAGAGGAATGAGGATATGGAGAGGGAGTCCGAGAATGAGGAGGGATGAAGGAGAAGATGTCACATCGTGTTTCCTTTCTCGTTTGTCGACACGAAGTCGGTGCCCGTGGGAGCCGCGGTGGATGGAGGGAACTGGATGAGGATTGAGGAGGATGAAGGAGGATGAAGGAGGATGAAGGAGGATGAAGGAGGAGGATGAAGGAGGATGAAGGAGGATGAAGGAGGATGAAGAAGGATGAAGGAGGATGAAGAAGGATGAAGAAGGAGGAGGAAGGAGGAGGAAGGAGGAGGAAGAAGGAGGAGAAAGGAGGAGGAAGGAGGATGAAGAAGGAGGATGAAGGAGGATGAAGAAGGATGAAGGAGGATGAAGAAGGATGAAGGAGGATGAAGAAGGATGAAGGAGGATGAAGCAATGAGCAGAACAAGATGCTCTCGCGAGGCATTAGAGCAATCGTCAACAACATTATCCTCCGTCAGCCTCCGATTTTGTCAGCAATCGTTTGGCGTGTAGAGGCATCCATTCGGTTATCTGCAGAACCCTAAACATTTACGTCTCTGTATTATTCCTCGATTGAATGTAATATGAATGTATTGTGAATGTAGTGTGAATGAAATGTGAATGAAATGTGAATGTAATGTGAAATGACTATAAATGTAATATACATGTAATGTAAATGTAATATACATGTAATGTAGATGTAATTTGTTAAATGTAATGTGAATAGAGTGTTAATGTAATGTGAAAGTAATGTGAAATAAATGCGAATGTAATGTAAACTGATTGTAAATGTAATATACATGTAATGTAAATGTAATATACATGTAATGTAGATGTAATGTGTTAAATGTAATGTGAATAGAGTGTTAATGTAATGTGAAAGTAATGTGAAATAAATGCTAATGTAATGTAAACTGATTGTAAATGTAATATACATGTAATGTAAATGTAATATACATGTAATGTAGATGTAATGTGTTAAATGTAACGTGGATGTAACGTGAAAGTAATGTGGCGTGTATGTAATGTGGATGTTAATGGTAACATACTGTAAATGTAATGTGAATGTAATGTGAACGTAATGTGAAAGTAATGTGGTGTGTATGTAATGTGGCTGTATTGGTAACATACTGTAAATGTAATGTGAATGTAATGTGAATGTAGTGTGAGTGTAATTTTGAATGTAATGTGATGTGTATGTAATGTGGATGTAATGGTAACGTACTGTAAATGTTATGTGAATGAAATGTGAATGTAATGTGAATTGACTCTAAATGTAATATACATATAATATAAATGTAATATACATATAATGTAGATGTAATGTGAATGTAATGTGTATTGAATTTAAATGTAATGTGAATGTAACGTGAATGTGATGTGAATGTAATGTGATTGCATATGTAATGTTAGTCTCGAGATGTGCTTCTGAACGATTCCTTTAAGTTGGAAAACACATTCAAGGCGAACTTCACGTGTGATATCACCAAAGGAATGCATTATCTTCATCGGTAAAGTCTTGGCTCGCATGGCAACCTAATCAGCTCCAACTTTGTCGTCGAGCGCAGAATTTGTTAAATTCATCGTAATCGTAATTCCGAGATTTCTACAGCGCCCAACGAAAGCCACGTCGCGGGGACCACCTTAATCACAGGCGCTCAGTCAAAAGAAAATCGATAGGCAAAAGGGTTCGTGTGAAATTCAGTAGAGAGATCGTTCCAGAGTTGAAGTACAGTGCACCCACCGTATAGCTTCAAATCTGCATCTCTCCGTAGACCCTCTTTGAAACTGGCGCTATATCAACCGAGGCCTTCCAGCGAAATTGCCCATACATCCTATTGCCATGCTTCTCAAGGCAATTCTGCTAATGACGGTGTTGCTGATGCTGATGCTGATGCAGGCTGCAGACGCTGAGTGCCCATCTTCAAAGATGCTTGTCACGGATGCCATTTTCTGCCGGGCACCCAGCTCAGGGAATGCTGATCCGTCTCTCGTGCGCATAAAGATATCCGAATATAGGCCCGTCTTTTTTTCGGCCCACGGTGTAATAGCCTTCGTGTTTTTACGGCTCTTTCCGTGAGCAGGAAATGAATAGATCGGAAAGAAAGAGATCAAAGATTCACCGAGGCGGCGTTGCCACAGACCCTTAGGGATCCTATGTACCTTTATTAAAGGAGTCGGACCCAGCTGAGGAGACCCGATATAGTATTATTATTTCTCCCTTTATTAAGCGCCACTATCAAATGACTTAGTATCAGTCAATGGCGCTGAGCAGTTGTGAGTGAAGAGCTTGCTGGCGATGATATCGTAATCGTAATCTCGAAATTTCTATAGCGCTCAACGAAAGCTAAGTCGCGGGAAAGAGCTTATTCACAGGCGCTCAGTCAAAACAAACTCGATAGGCAAAAGGGTTCGGTTCTAGGTCAAGATCCAGAAGATAGGCAGTCAGACAGTCGGACGGCTACGGTGGATGGTGTTTGAGACTGAAGCGAGAAAAGAGATAAGGGGAAGAGGAAGAATGGTTAGATAACAACTGGCGATTAGAAAACTGTTAGATAAAAGCCAAAGAAGAGTCAGATAAAAATGAGGTAACAGATGACAGACACAAGTGTCATCTAAGCGCTATCTGTCATGTATAATTGTTATCTAACAACTAGATAACGATTCTTCTAAGTTGAACAACACATTCAAGGCGAGCTTCAGTTGACGTTACATCAACCCAGGGCTTGAATCTAACAATTAGATAACAATTATATGACAGATAACAATTCAACAGTGATTTTACTTTTTCGGGTCGGAAGCACCTCTGTTGAGTTTATCCTCTAAGAGGCGCTGAATAAATCTAAAATTACAATTACAATTACAAATACAATTACAATCACAATAATTATATAACAGTTATATGACACATAACAATTAGATAACAATTACATGACACATAACAGTTAGATAATAATTATATGACACATAACAGTTAGATAACAATTATATGACACATAACAGTTAGATAATAATTATATGACACATAGCAGTTAGATAACAATTATATGACACATACAGTTAGATAACAGTTATATGACACATAACAGTTAAATAATAATTATATGACACATAACATTTAGATAACAATTATATGACACATAACAGTTAGATAACAGTTATATGACACATAACAGTTAAATAACAATTATATGACACATAACAGTTAGATAACAGTTTTATGACACATAACAATTAGATAACAATTATATGACAGATAGCAATTAGATCACACGCGTCTGTCACCAAGCATTGTACTATTTGTTACCGGTCTAAATTGAGAAGTAAGGGGCATGTATGAATATATTTTGTAAGAATAAGCAGTATTTTGCATGTATTTGCGTACATGTGTTCTTGTACAAGCTCTTTTATACAGGAGCTTGTACAGGTGCATATTCCAATGTATGAACATGTGTTATTTGTATGCCTGGTGTTGACTGGGCATTCATAGAATGTCGAGGACGGTGATGGATGATGATGTATTCATATCACTGGCTCTGGTTTGGCATAAATGTTAGATCTCCTTTGACGAGCCGCCCATCAAAGCCTTTTCCTGCCACTATACATTATTAGGAATTAATTTGAGGACCGTCCGCAGAGAGGTGGCTGGTCCGAGGAAGTCGCCTCAAGCCATGGCCAGTCCAAACACAGTCGACAGAGGTGAAGACGATTGCAAGTGAATCACCATTTTTGTGTGAGCCGCCATTTTGTGCAGTGGAATACAATCGCCATTTTGGGCAATAAAATTCAGCCGCCATTTTGTGAAGTAAAATTCAACCGCCATTTTGTGAAATAAAATTTAACCGCCATTTTGTGAAATAAATTTCAAACGTCATTTTGTGAAATAAAACTCAACCGCCATTTTGTGACATAAAACTCAACTTCCATTTTGTGCAATAAAATTCAGGCGCCAATTTGTGAAGTAAAATTCAACCGCCATTTTGGGCACTCCAGCTGAATCGCCATTTTCACGTATTATAATAAAATCGCCATATTTTGAATACAGCTCAACCGTCATTTCGTGTATTTTGAACCGCCGTAACTGACTGTAGGCCACAGTGACGAGACAAAATGTGTTATTTAACAGCTTTATTCATGCCACGATATGCATAAGATTGTCCGTAATCCTAATCTTAATCTGTTCACTTTTTTATACAATGCTTAATATATGTTTGGCCCAGATTTTCTGTAAAAGGTGTTGTGGCTTATATGGTATCATAAAACTCGTATTACAATACGAGAAAGTGGCTAAAATAAGGGTGGTTAAAATGAATGTGGCTAATTGAGGATGGCTAAAACAAGGGTGGCTAAAATGAGTGTGGCTAAAATGAATGTGGCTAAAAGTAGTGTGACTAAAATGAGTGTGGCTAAAATGAATGTGGTTAAAGTGAGGCTGGCTAACACAAGGGTGGCTAAATGAGTGTGGCTAGAAGGAGTGTGGCTAAAATAAGTGTGACTCCCAGAAGAGGCTTCGAAACTGCAAAGTTATGGATTTGAGTATGCATCTATCTATGTGCTAAACTCGATATTTATGTAGCACCTTTTGGCGATCGTTGAAAGGCAGTGACACGCGGCTACCTGAGAGAACCCCAACCAGGTGTGACTTTAATTAAGCGAGAGATGTTTCCTGAGCTGTGAGTAATTTGTGTCGGATGGAATATTGATGTCTTCATACAAAGCACGTGGGTGCGGTCGTTGGACTATTCTGGTCTCGTGTTCCTTTGACTTCATGAAGATAACACGTCTGACGGTCTTCCGCAGAGGTGTGTAAAAAGTGCGTTACCTTTTTACCTTCGTGATTTATATATTGCCTAATTTGAAGGCGTGGATTGCAACGTGATGTCGTAAGAGTCAGCAAGGCAGTAGATGGTGTTAGCGCTGCTGCCTGTAGCGTCAAGATGCAGAGTGGTGGGCTATCAACGCTGGTGTTTGGGGTTGAAATTCGCGCCAGGACTTAAAGGTGTGTAGAAAATTTCTACTTCGCTTTAGTCCCTAGTGAACTCCGGTTTAAAATGAGCACACAGACTGTACATCGAGGAGGATCAGACGACGAGAAAGAGAGAGAGAGAGAGCGAAAAAGACAGATATACAGACAGACAAACAGAGACAGAGACAGAGAGACAGAGAAAGACAGAGAGAGAGCAGATATAGAGATAGGGATACAGCAAGACAGGTAGAAAGAGACACGAAGAAAGAGGGAGAGAGACAGACAGACATTCACACACAGAGGCAGAGACAGACAGAGATAGAGACAGACAGACAGAGAGCAGATATAGAGATAGGGATACAGCAAGACAGGTAGAAAGACACGAAGAAAGAGGGAGAGAGACAGACATTCACACACAGAGGCAGAGACAGACAGAGATAGAGACAGACAGAGAGAGAGCAGAGAGAGAGAGAGAGAGATAAAGATACAACAAGACAGATAGAAACAGACACAAAGAAAGAGGGAGAACGAGAGAGAGAGAGGGAGAGAGAGAAAAAAAATTGGCCACCCGTCCTCATACGCCGAGACTAAGAAATGAAGTCGCTAACAACACTTGATTGGATTGGATTAGGTTAGATTAGATCAGTGCTTTTTTCAGATGGCATCTGTTTTCGGCTAGTAAAAAATAATTTAGGTTTTAATAAAAGAATTGTTACTAAAGTTATTTTAATTATGTAATATAATGTAACTTATTTTAATTCATTTCCGGTGTTTACAACTTTACACTGTTTTCAGTGTTTATCGATTGATAAAAATGATGAAACTTTAGCACAATTCCACAACTGTTCAGTTCCGGAACCTTTTTTTCTAGAAAAAAACACTGGATCAGGTCAAATTATAGTATATTAGATGAGATCGAGTCGGATAGGACTGGATTGAATCAGATTGTATCAGCAAAAATGAGAATCATAACAACACAAATACACGAGAAATCAATCCGATATTTTTTACTGTAGGTCAACGACCCACTGATCCTAACACATATATATATATATATACACACACTTGTTATGCACACAACGCGCATGCGCATGCGCATGCGTACACGCACAACGTATTGAAAACCGCGATGTTTTGATGCGAATGGCTTGCCATAGAAAGGACCAATTATTCTACGTCTGTCGCCGGATGGCGCTCCAATCATATAAAAACTCATCGTATATCACACTTCACTTGTATGGTCGCTGTTCATCACAAACTCATACAAGAATGACGCTCGCTATACATACACACGTATATATATATATACATATATATATATAGATATATAGATATATATATAGACATAGATATATATATATATAGGCTACCCTGTCTACCATATCCATATATATAGACTTATGCTTAAATGTACAACGTGTATATATATATATACATAAGTACGTCTGTCTATGTAGTTATATATATATATTATAAATTGTTATGCATATATTTAAGCATAGGTCTGTATATATATACATATATATTATATATATATATGCATATGAATGGATTTAGGAAGGCCTTTGATTCTGTCGTACATTATATGAAAAGGCAAAATGCCAACGTGCGAAAACTAATAACAAAAAGCCAAGTAGAATTATACTACGTGGGACGAGGTGGTGCAGTGGTAAGGTCTGTACCTTGTAACAGGAGGGTCGTGGGTTCCAATCCATTTCAGTCCTATCCTATCTATTTTATTCTATTCTAGTCTATTCTGATATAATCATAGCCGTTATCATACTGCCCAATCTATGGTCGTTTAAAATGAAATCATATTCAAAATCGTAATTCATTGGAGAAGCCAGGTCGAATTTTTATCTCTTAAAAATCCCTCGGGGTTGACGCAGCGCTCGGGAATAAGCTGGTCCCCGACGCTAAGCTTTTAAGTAGCACTTTAGAAATTACGAGTTTACGAATACGATCCAATCTTGTTTGGAACCCGAAGTCTAATACCTGGTCAAGAAGACTGGGGAGAGAGAGAGAGAGGGTGTTCTGAATAATCTCCACGCAGCCAAATCCGAGACTGTAAATGTAATTGTAAATGTGTATCTTTAGCGACCGTATGACCTCGACCCTGTCTATCCAATTTGGCTACCTAAATCAGGTCATAGATACTCCACATGGCTTGGCACCCATTCAAACGGTCAGCGGTGATGAAGGATCTCACCCGATAAATTCATTGAAAAATGAGCAGGGTCGAGGCCATACGGTCGCTATAGAAAAACGTGTACATTTAAATTCTATCCAATTTGGCTACCTAAAGCAGGTCATAGATACTCAACATGGCTTGGCACCCATTCAAACGGGCAGCGGTGGTGAAGGATCTCACCCGATAAATTCATTGAAAACCTCAGCAGGGTCGATGCCAAATACGGTCGCTATGGAAAAACATTTACATTTACATTTACATCAATCGATGGTCGCTTCAAGTGAATCCTTAGTCAAAATCATGATCCGCAGGAGAAGCTCGGGTTGAAAATCAAATGGAAATACGTCAGACCATGATGAGTAAGTAAGTAAGTAAGAAAGTAAATAAGTAAGTAAGCAAGTAAGTAAGTAAGCAAGTAAGTAAGAAAGTAAGTAAGTAAGTAAGAAAGTAAGTAATGAAGTAAGTAAGTAAGTTTGTACCGAAATTACATACACGCACTAACAACGCACGTAACTGGGCAGTGAACTCCAAGGTTTGGTTACAGTTAATCACGTGACACTTAGTCACGTGACAGTTAATCGCGTGACACTCCCGCCAGAACACCCGCCAGAATGACGACATTTATCTGATCCATCATACGAACTCATCAACACTTCACCTCTTGCAGTTTCTGCGCTCGTCTTTCACTCACAACTGAAAACACTTCTTTTCCAAAAATCTTATCCTGAATCTTTCTCTTCCCCTTATCTCTCTGCTCGCTTCAATTTCAAGCAAAATCCACCGTAGCCATCCGACATCCCTTCTTTCTCTTATCTCTCCCTCCTCTCAAATCCCAAACACCATCCCCCATAGCTGCCACGCCGTCTCTCCGTCTGACTTTTGGATCTTGACCTGGAATCGAACCATTCTGCCTATCGATTTTGTTTTGACTGAGCGCCTGTGAATTAGCTTGTCCCCGCGACCTGGCTTTCGTTGGGCGCTGTAGAAATCTCAGAATTACGATTACGATTACGATTACGACTGTCTGCCTGTCTCACTCCTGGATCTTGACCTGGAACCGAACCTTTTTTCCAAATCGATTTTATCTTGACTGAGCGCCTGTGAATAAGTTGCTTCCTGGTACTTGGCTTTCGCTGGGCGTTGTAGAAATCTCGAGCTTATGATTGCGATTCATCGCTGGCAGTTAATCACGTTACACTTAACCACGTGACAGTTAATCACGTCTTCATTAAACATTAAGCCTAGTAAACATCAAACAAGGCAAATTAACAAATTGTTTGCTCCATATAATGTTCAGCCTTTTGAGAGGTTCTTAAAATGCGTTATATAAAAGATCAGATACATACATACATACATACATACATACATACATACATACGAACATAAACAGGTGAACGAGCAACAACACTGCGCATGTACACTCATATTTTCCTGGAAGCATAACGTTCAGTTACTTTTTTCAGCCTTTTTTCAGATCCCAATAATTATCTCAACCAGGATTCTGTTTTTAATCGTCTCATACCTAATGAAATCTTCTTAGAGCACTGTGAACTGACAGGAAGTCAAACGAATGGGTCCTGGAGAGGGTAGGAGTAGAGAGGAGTCTGCTCGAAATAATCAAACAGAGGAAGCTTTCATACTTCGGGCATGTGCTGCGAAAGAGTGGAGACTGCTTAGAGAAAGAGATCATCCAAGACACAATTCCTGGATCCTGAGCTCAGGTAAGACCCAAGATGACATGGATCGATAACAACTCAGCGATATGAAAAAAATGAAATTCATTAATAGCGACCATAAACTTTCGTGCATTTTTAGAAGATCGGTACCAAAAAAAGAGCTAAATTTTGTAAACGTTAATATAATCCAATAAATGTCAAACTGCAAAATGAAAAATCCAATGTTTGAATGACAGTTTAGTTGTGGTCATACATTGAATCGATATCTGAAGAGTTAGTTATGAAGAATAACAGGTGGCTGGTCTTGGATATTCACGGCACTGCGTCCTATTTCAGCCTCTCGAATCTTTCGCTTTGCTGTCTCTTCGGCTTCAACGTTTTTGGTATCTTCTTCGTCTCCAGTCGGGATCGGTTCGGCAAGAAAACTGTCCAGAGAAGCCGATTCATCTCTCTTTAAAGCTTCATACTCTGACAGTGCACTAGAAGGCTGTTGGAAAAATTCTCTAAATTTGTCGTTAAGCCTCGTGTAATTCCATGCAACGCCTTTCCTTAGCGCTTTGTAAGTTGGTAGAATTATCGGCACTTCTGTGAGTAAACGCTTCAGAAGCTGTCTCTCCTGCTTCTTTGCCGAGTTGTAGGCTTCAAGAGCCTCGGGCGGAACGCTCTGAGATTTGGCGTAGTTCTCCAGAACGACTCTCTCTGCTTCATCAGTAATTACGATCTGGTTTTTTAATTCATTTGGGAGACTATGAAGGAAATGATTCATGGCGATCTGGCTCGCAGCCACAATTCTTGATGAATCCACCGGTCGAATCGTCACTGTTTCGACCTCTTGAACCCGAGGTTGCTCGGTCTCTTTGGTTGTCTGTTGCTGTGTTTCTTCTGTTTTAGTTTCCTGGATAGGCTGCTGTGTCTGACCTGGGATGAGTTCCTGTTGTAACCTGTCAAGGTAGGCGTATTCCTCTCGCTTCATGTTTTCATATTCGGTGAGAGCAGACGAAGGTTTCTCGAAGAATCCCGAGAATTGTCCATGAATTGCTTGGTACCAATCTCCAGAGTGGTTCCTTATCGCCTTGTAGGCATCAAACATGCCTGCCCCTCCACCAGCAAGCACTTTCTCTTTCAGAAACTCTCTCTCCCACTCTCTATGAGCATAGTATTTGATAAGAAGATTCAGCGAAGCGCTACCGGTTTCCGCGTAGCTCGCAACTACCTCTTTCTCGACGTCATCAGTGTTAGCCATTTTCAACAAAAGCTGCGCGGAAAGTTTATCTAGAATATTCACAACCTCTTGAACCCGGGGTTGCTGGGTCTCTTGGGTTGTCGGTTGCTGTGTTTCTTCTGTTTTAGTTTTCTGGATAGGCTGCTGTGTCTGACCTGGGCTGATTTCCTGTAGAAACCTGTCAAGTGAGGCGTATTCGTCTCGCTTCATGTTTTCATATTCGGTGAGAGCAGACGAAGGTTTCTCGAAGAATCCCGAGAATTGTCCATGAATTGCTTGGTACCAATCTCCAGAGTGGTTCCTTATCGTCCCGTAGGCCAAAATCGTGTCTGCCCCTCCACCACCAACCACATACTCTTTCACAAGCTGTCTCTCCGACTCTCTACGAGCATAGTATTTGGCAAGAAGATACGGCGAAGCGCTACCGGTTTTCGCGTAGCTCGCAACTAGCTCTTTCTCGAGGTCATCAGTGTAAGCCATTTTCAACATAACCTGCGAGGAAAGTTTATCTAAAATATCCACAATCCTATTGAATCCAGCCATAGGATCTTCTCGTTTCCTTCGAAATAATCTTCTCGTCTTTCTTGATCTCGGCAAACTTCTCTTGACCTTCATCGATCGCTTCTTCGCAGAGGGATGTCGATGTGAATGTTTCAGGAACGACCGGAGATCCATCACACGTGTTCCGAAATACAGCCTCTGCTCGTTCTGCTTTGCCTTGGATGCATCGTAGATCACGGTCATTGACGTCACAACAGACGATGGTTTCTCAGAAGTTTCAGTCTCGTTGGAATCCCCGTTTAGGCACTGGGTAGTCGTGTTGACGTCTTTTGATCGGAAATACTGATCCTGCATTATTGATCCTTTGGTGTCAAGAGAAGCAGCTTCTCTGGCATTCACTTTCACATCATCTAAACCAATCTCCGTCCGTTTCAGGTCACCGAGAGCAAGACCAGTGACAACGCAGAGATAAATCGCGAACATCTCCATCTATGAAGAATAACCATGTCAGGATATTTCGATATGAATTTAGCAATTCATTCGACGCCTATGGAAATTCATTTGGAGCTAAAGTCAGTGCAATGTATATGCTAAACGATAAGCGTCGACGGTACAGAAAGTTCAACAGCTTGTAAAATAAAAAGAATTGACCTGATTTCTGCTAATTGGATGGATTAGATGATATAAGGTTTACAGGTCCTTCTGAATGAGAGGCACATTGTTTATTGGAGAAGGTTCCTCCCTTAAATATTATTGCTATTATTATTATTATTATTATTATTATTATTATTATTGTTATTATTATTGTTGTTGTTGTTGTGTTTTTGTTGTGTTGTTGTTGTGTTGTTGTTGTGTTGTTGTTGTGTTGTTGTTGTTGTGTTGTTGTTGTGTTGTTTTTTTTGTTGAGTTGTTGTTGTTGTCTTTGTTGTTGTAATTGTTGTTGTGGTTGTTGTTATTGTTATTATTAATGTTATTATTGTTATAGAATCTTTTAAAACCAGCGCTTCACTTATTATTTCAATTTTATATTGTTATCTATATTCCTGTGTTACTACTATTATTTTTACCGGAGGTATATGTGATCCCTCAGAAATTAAATAATTCTCCGCAGAATGAGAAACTTCGGGGACGGCTAGAAAAATGGCAAAGATCTGGCGATGCAAAAGTTTCAGGGATATTATTATTACTATTACTATTGTTGTTGTTGTTGGTGGTGGTGGTGGTATTATAGCGCTGTGCGTTAGACTGCAATAGCAATGCGCTGAGAGACAACTGGTTTCTCTCGAGTCACCGGTTATACAAGAAAGAGCGAGACAGACATAGACAGACAGACAGAAACAGACAGACAGACAGAGACAGACATAGACAGATAAAGCGCGCTCTGACTGTATTGAAAAGTAGGCGAATGCTGTTAATTGGACCCAGAGTTTCAAATCCCATTGGAACAAAGTGGTGCATTATTATTACCTGCCAAAAGTAAATAAGGCCACACAGCGCCGTATGAATAAACTTACTTTAAGTACTCTTAATCTCGAACAATGAATGAATTCAACTGACATCAATTGTTTTCATAATAATTATAGTGTACTATAGATTGTCGTGTCTTCATACTTTGTTTCCAGCTGACATACAGACTCTAACTATTGCTGTCAGGTTCAAAGTGCTATTCAGAAAAAAACTAAGATAAGATGTCAAAACATACCAGCCGCTTCCAGGAGAAATAACAGTAAAATAAAAGTGTCTTCTTATTAATAATTACAGGCAGGACTGATATCGCTCTCTTTACACGCAAAAGCTACAGAGTATAGGTTACGTCATCACGGTTGTCACGTGAATTCATTGTTGTTAGGCGAGTAAGAAGAAGAAGCTTGTTCATCTAGCGCTGAGATATCATTTCCAACTCAGGTAAATGATGATGATGATGATAATAATAATAATAATTATAAGAAGAAGAATAACAACAACAACAACAATACTACTGCTACTACTAATAGTAGTAGTTGTAGTAGTAGTAGTAGTAGTAGTAGCAGTGGTAGTAGCATTAGTGGTAGCAGTAGTAGTAGTAGGGGTAGTAGTAGTAGTGGGAGTAGTGGTAGCAGTAGTAGTGGTAGTAGTAATGGTAGTAGTAGTAGAAGAAGTAGTAGTAGTGGTAATGGTGGTAGTGGTGGTAGTAGTAGTAGTAGTAGTAGTAGTAGTAGTAGTAGTAGTAGTAGTAGTAGTAGTAGTAGTAGTAGTATTAACAATAATAATAATAATAGTAACAGGATCCAAAAGTCAGACGGAGAGACAGCGTGGCAGCTACGGGTGGTGGTGCTTGGGGTTGAAAAGGAGAGAGAGAGATAAGAGGAAGATGGGGTGTCAGGGCACGAGGGGTGGTGTTGGGGTTGAAGAGGAGAGAGAGAGAAGAGGAAGAAGGGTGTAAGGGTAGCAATGCACTCTTAAGATATTAATCGTTAGTAGCTTCGAAAGAAAAATACAATACGCATTAGTTAAGTCTCCAATACACAGTTGTTCCACTGTTTAACTTCGTCTTTGTCTCTTTCTGTTTCCCGAACTACTTCGCAATCCTCCGAAGGTAACTTAATATTTAGTTCCTGCAAAAAGTTGTCGGAAAACGATATTAAGTAAATGTCTTACTATTTCGAAACACAAACTCGGCTATATCGCAGACAAGCACATAGATGCCAGCTGACAAAAATTTAAGAAATTGGCAGAAATGTACAACAGCTGCTGAATGTCGTAGGCTGACCTTCAGGGAAATAACGGCAACATTTGTGAAGTCACCACAGACAAATCGTGTTCCACTGATGCCTAAACTAGTTGAGCAGCTTATTGTGTCCGCAGCCACCTTCTTAACAGCTTCCTCAAATGGAACAATCTCTACAGAAAACAAAACAACGAGAGACTCTCAAAAGCAATCCCTTGATTAGTGTTTTTTACTAATTGATTTTTTGGAGAGATAAATGAGGAATTAACTCACAAATTCATCACTCAAATAGGGCCAAATTTAAAGCAGGAGCAATTTTTGCAATAACCCAACTCACTGCGAATGGGTGATTCAAGGATCATCTCAAAGTAGACAGGCGGGTAAGGCTTCACTTGAAATGGAACAAAGTTTGTAGCCATCAAAACATTCACCTGAAAAGGAAAAGCATCACTCAAAAATTACATAGTAATAACAATGATGATATAAATAAATGTAAAAATAATACAAGCCACTTATGTGCAAGGCATTCGTGCTAGGTCAGCAAAATGTCCCTTGTGGCGAAACTGCTCCATCATCGAACGTGCCGCCATTTAAGACCAACTGCAGTTTCTGTTTATGGTTGTTAAGGCCATGTAAGAAGTCACGTGAGCGCTTATTGAGCATGTCACCGGTGTTGCGATTCGAAAGGTGACCCTCCCGGGGTAGCCGCGGCTTCCAGCCCCCACACCGGGTTCTGTGGGTGCGGCCAAGACACACACCCCGGGGCTAAGGTGCGCCGCCTTGTTCCAGATTGATCCCCAAGGCCTTTCTGAGGTCGAAAGGGCCGCCTCATGTACTAAGTACAGCTAGCACAGATGCTACTCGAAGGTACAGCCTAAAGTGGGGAGTACATAGAACAAGGAAATACATGTAGGGTATCTATGGTTGCCAAGCAAAAACTGAATACAGTCATGAATAGATCAATCATTCACACCAGGAGGCTATTCACTGATAGTTTTTATAAAACGCCATCAACATTAGTCCTCAGAAACGCGGTCCTAGGGTAGTTGAAAGATATTTCGGATGAAATGCTAACATGGCAACAGCAATCAACACGTGAACTTGCAGTTACGTTGCTTCCCTGACATCTACGTTTGTAGGGCCCACACTGGCCCCATGGTCCAGTCGTCTAGACTCTCGCCAATATTTCCAAGCTTCAGTCTGTTCTCAATGCTGTTGCCCGTCTTATTGGAGGCGTCCCCAGGTATGGCCATATAACTTCCTTTATGCGGGACACTCTGCACAGGCTTCCCATTCAGCAGCGTATCCAGTTCAAGATTCTAACCCGTATGCGTAATTGTCTCGTTGGCTCTGCTCCATCATATCTTAGGGACTTCTGAATTTCGGTCTCCTTGGTTCCAGGCCGTAGCACTCTCCGGTCGGCCTCCCTTGGACTTCTGACTGTCCCCACTTATGCGCACTGCTACAGCGCAGTCTAGAAGCTTTGCCTATGAAATCGCCTTTCCCGAAAGCTCCGGCTTGAATTCCTCAGTTTGTCCCTTCCGCAGTTTTGCAGGCGCCTGAAGTCTGTATTATTTGACAGTGGTCTCACTGGTTCGGGTCGGGAGCGACTCTGATGAGTCTATTCTTGAAGTGGCGCTTTATAAATGTCAGATTACAATTACAAATTACAATTACAAATGGCGATCCACTATTTGTCATCAGTGGCTAAATGCAGGGCCCAGTGAACATGGTTGTCTGGCACTTTTAAGTAAACTGATGCTTAGTATATTACAGTAACGGCACTAGAAGTCGTCTGCGGAAGTTGTCTACAAACTCGTAAAGTTTTCTAACTGCATTGCTTTCACAGAGAATACTAGTAAGCCTGTTTGTACCTACGATTCTGCCCCATTATATGCTATTTGGTAATGTCTGCAACAGCATTCCCCCCTTCATTATACCAATCTGCACCACACTGCAACTACAAGATTTAAAACATAATTTAGCTAAACTAAAATAAGCCAAATTATAATGTGTGATTACATGTAAACTCTGCAAATTTTCAATACCTTTCAATTGCTCAAATCAACCGAGCAATCATGACACCGTCAACACAACGCAAATTAACTTCTGTTTATTAATAATGATCAAATATCAAGAAGATACAAATTTTCAAGGGTGTATCATATTAGCTCAGTACATTTCATAGGAAAATATTAATTTAAAAACTTTACACTGAATGAGCAGTAGAAGGATTTCTCATAACTTAAAGTACAAATTAAGTACGACAAAATGATATCATATCTTGACCTGCATCCGATAGAATGGGATGTATTCTCAGTGAGAGTGGATTGCGCAGCGTACCAAAATACCCCGTAGAAGTAACATAACAAATTAAAATAATAACTTAACATTTCTAATAAACGATTACTGCATTTTATCGTATAAAATCAACAGTTTTGACTAGTCTATGATGTTGACCTCTTGGAAATTTTTCTGCGGCGATTAATCCCGTCGATTATCTTTAATTGTTATGAATAGTCTTGCGTTATCCCGTGGGACGTGGGCATTGAGGAAATCATTTTCCATTAGAAAAACCTTAAAACAAATACAAAATAACAGATATATTGCAGTCGGATGTCGGCAAATTCTAGTTAGGTAAGCAGCTTAAGTACTTTACCGCAAGTCAACAAGTAAGCTAATTACAGATACGAATCACATTCGAGCTTCGAATCCTTATTCAAGATCAAGATCCAAATGTAAAACCCACGCTTGCCTTTTGCTTTAGCTTGTTTTTGCTTTTACTGTGTGGCTAACTTTCAGTACTTGGAGCATGATTATATACGTGTTTGTTATTGCATGCAACTATTATGTGTGTTTCTCTGCTATGTTTCGTGTAACACTTTGATGGAGTGACTGACAACAAGGAATCAAACTGTCTCCGCCTTCGACGCTGTCAAGTTACCTGAGCACAGCGATCTCCTCAGCTATCGGTCACATCATTTCGGAACATCACGAATAACGCATTCAGAATTCGGATCACGAACACTTACTAGCCGATTCAGCTGACGACTCCATCTTATCTTACCATCATAGTTTAATTAATTTTATTGTGTGCAAGTGCTAATTGGAGTTAGAACACGTTTTAACTTTATGTGACTAATTAAGCACTTAGACCCTTTCAGAGCTCAGCTCCAAGTAAAGTCTAGGACAGTCTATATGCCTCTCAATCTCATTTCATCCGTGACTATTTTCACATTCTCATCATGCATCACTTACTTTGTACCAGCGTACCAAAAACGTCTTTACATTGGTGCATACTGTAGTAAATTTTGGCCCCCGTGAGCCACCTCTAAAAGTCAATCGATCTGCTTCAAATTTTACACAAAATGTTTTCTACTGAAATGAAACGGTTTGAGAGGTTCAGAGCTACAAACTTCGAAAATGAGAAACTAAGAATCTCCTTATATATATATTAATGTACATTAATATTATACATGTGTAGTATCCATATGTGTGTATATATATATCGGGGTACACGACGAGAGGACAGCGACGTAAATAAACTTCAAACGACGGAAGATTGATGACTCGTCGGCCACCAGGGGGCGGCATATGACAGAGAAAAAGCTTAGAAAGCTTCAGACATAAGGTCCGTTTCGTAATGAGAAAAAGTGAGGAATCTTTGACGGTTGTTGCGTTAGAAATAAGTGGAAAGGGAGCTGCAATTAAGCGAGAAATCAGAAGAAAATGAAGAGGAGCGATATTTTCTTCAACAAGAAGCATTGAGAAGACAATGTTATGTTGTGCGGCGTCGTGTTATTTTATGTTGCGTTATGATTGATTGTGTTATGTTGCGTTATATTATGTTATGTTGAATGTGTTATGTTGCGTTATATTATGTTATGTTGAACCAGAATCATGGTCCGTATACATGGGAAACTTAAATACCGTGGCGCCCATTCAAACGGGCAGCGGTGGTGAAGGATCTCACCCGATTAATTCATTGAATAATGAGCACGGCCAAAGCCATACGGTTGCAATAGAAAAACGTTTACATTTACATTCACTCCGACTTGGCTACCTAAAGCAGGTCATAAATACTCCAAATTGCACCCATTCAAACGGGCAGCGGTGGTGAAGGATCTCACCCGATTAATTCATTAAAAAATGAGCACGGTCAAAGCCATACGGTTGCAATAGAAAAATTTCTACATTTACACTTACTTCGATTTGGCTACCTAAAGCAGGTCATAAATACTCCAAATTGCACCGATTCAAACGGGCAGCGGTGGTGAAGGATCTCACCCGATTAATTCATAGAAATTATTAGCAGACGGTCGCTATAGAAAAACGTTTACTTTTATAGTAGCATTCGCTCTGCGTGTAAATCTTTGTTCATAGCAGCGATGACAAGAGCTTTCGTCATCTCAGTTGCCCTGGACAAAATCTTGTGTGACAAATGGGTCGTAGAGGGGTAATTATGATTTATCTCTTTTACGTAGGCGGTCTTTGTATTTGAAAGGCTTCCATCTGAGTCTCAGAGATACAGGAAACTGTTCAAAACGATAGCGGAAACGGCTGACCGGTGCTGAAAGGGCCACAAGGTCGCTCTCAGAATACAACTCGAACGTTTCGGAATCTTGGACTGTTTCAGTAGAGCGCCTGTATAACGGCACCCATTAATATAAAAGTATACGTTTTGCTATAGCGACCGTATGACCTCGACCCTGCTTATTCTCCTGGAACCGAACCCTTTTGCCTATCGATTTTGTTTTGACTGAGCGCCTGTGAATAAGCTGGTTCCCGCGACTTAGCTCTTGTTGAGCGCTGTAGAAATCTCGAGATTACGATTACGATTCTCCAATGAATTTATCGGACGAGATCTTTCCTGGAGAAAGAGATCATTCAAGGCAAAATTCCTGGTTCCTGAGCTCAAGGAAGACCCAAGATGACACGATAACATCAAGTCTTGACTGAATTATCGTTCGACCAGTTACACTGGCCAACAGAAAAAATTTTTTTTCTTGTTGCCTTCGGTTTTAGACCTGTTCTTGGGGTAATTTTGGGCGCTGATTCAGAAAATGTCATTGGATTGAGTGCATCAGGTCTAGTTTCTGAGATATCGTCGATTTTGTAAAGAAAACCCAGTCCACTCTTTAAACGATGTCTTTGGCAAAACTAAAATGTCATAATAAGCTTTATTTATGGCTAATTATAATAATTCTTGCTGATTCATATAATGCCTACATCCTTATAATGTAAAATCAGCATATCTTGCCGCGTGCTGAGATATTGCTGATTCAACGAAATAACTATTCCGTAGCCTACAGCTTACTCAGCACTAAATTCATGGCCTCATTTAGAATTTATTTGTGCTTATACAGCGTTTCATGGTTTCGAACTATGTAAATAGATTATGCTGAAGTCAGCATTTATAGCCTATATAAACCGCCTCCTGAAAGCTAGAGCAGCCACAGTCGTCTTAGGGCATATTAAGAGTTGGTCGCAAGAACAATCTGTGAATGTGAGCATTAAATAACTACATGTTCTTACTATTTTTTAGGTTAGTCATTTAATTCCTCAGATGCGAACATCCTTAAGGTTATAGCTACTTCCAGACGGAGCTGCTTAACCATCCAGACATATTTTGCTACATTTGTGGGGAATACACACTAAAAGCAAACAGGAAACCGATTTCTGAGTTTGTAAAAAGAGCATATGTAGGTTATTTTGGTGTGAAACTTGGAGATCAAGATAAGCAATGGGCTCCTCATACAGTATGCAAAACTTGTATTGAACAATTGCGCCACTGGACAATTGGAAAGAGAAGCTGCCTGAAATTTGGTGTACCGATGGTTTGGAGGGAACAGATAAAGCACTTCGACGACTGTTACTTTTGTATGGTTAATATCATAGGCATCAATCGAAATAATCGTCACAAGTTGTCTTACCCTGATATACCTTCAGCCAGGAGACCTGTTCCGCATTCGGATATTGTACCAGTTCCACCTTTTCGCGAACTACCTCAGCTCTCAGACGATGACACTTGCATGTCCAACATCGGACAAGATGACGAAAGTGAAGAAAGTGGGGCAGTGACAGTGATTTCCGTGGGAGCCGCGGTGGATGGAGGGAACTGGATGAGGATTGAGGAGAATGAAGGAGGATGAAGGAGGAGGAAGAAGGAGGAGGAAGGAGGGTGAAGGAGGATGAAGGAGGATGAAGAAGGAGGATGAAGGAGGATGAAGAAGGATGAAGGAGGATGAAGAAGGAGGATGAAGGAGGATGAAGAAGGATGAAGGAGGATGAAAAAGGAGGAAGAAGGAGGAGGAAGGAGGAGGAAGGAGAATGAAGAAGGAGGATGAAGGAGGATGAAGGAGGATGAAGAAGGATGAAGAAGGATGAAGGAGGATGAAGCAATGAGCAGAACAAGATGCTCTCGCGAGGCACTAGAGCAATCGTGAACATTATCCTCCATCAGCCTCCGATTTTGTCAGCAATCGTTTGGCGGTTATCTGTAGAACCCTAAACATTTACGTCTCTATATTATTCCTCGATTGAATGTAATATGAATGTATTGTGAATGTAGTGTGAATGAAATGTGAATGAAATGTGAATGTAATGTGAAATGACTATAAATGTAATATACATGTAATGTAAATGTAATATGCATGTAATGTAGATGTAATGTGTTAAATGTAATGTGAATAGAGTGCGAATGTAATGAGAAAGTAATGTGAAATAAATGTGAATGTAATGTAAACTGATTGTAAATGTAATATACATGTAATGTAAATGTAATATACATGTAATGTAGATGTAATGTGTTAAATGTAACGTGAATTAACGTGAAAGTAATGTGGCGTGTATGTAATGTGGATGTTAATGGTAACGTACTGTAAATGTAATGCGAATGTAATATGAACACACAATGTAAAAGTAATATGATGTGTATGTAATGTGGATGTAATGGTGACGCACTGTAAATGTTATGTGAATGTAATGTGAATGTAATGTGAATTGACTCTAAATGTAATATACATATAATATAAATGTAATATACATATAATGTAGATGTAATGTGAATGTAATGTGTATTGAATTTAAATGTAATGTGAATGTAACGTGAATGTGATGTGAATGTAATGTGAATGCATATGTAATGTTAGTCTCGAGATGGGCTTCAGAACGATTCCTTTAAGTTGGAAAACACATTCAAGGCGAACTTCACGTGTGATATCACCAAATTAATGCATTATCTTCATCGGTAAAGTCTTGGCTCGCATGGCAACCTAATCAGCTCCAACTTTGTCGTCGAGCGCAGAATTTGTTAAATTCATCGTAATCGTAATTCCGAGATTTCTACAGCGCCCAACGAAAGCCACGTCGCGGGGACCACCTTAATCACAGGCGCTCAGTCAAAAGAAAATCGATAGGCAAAAGGGTTCGTGTGAAATTCAGTAGAGAGATCGTTCCAGAGTTGAAGTACAGTGCACCCACCGTATAGCTTCAAATCTGCATCTCTCCGTAGACCCTCTTTGAAACTGGCGCTATATCAACCGAGGCCTTCCAGCGAAATTGCCCATACATCCTATTGCCATGCTTCTCAAGGCAATTCTGCTAATGACGGTGTTGCTGATGCTGATGCTGATGCAGGCTGCAGACGCTGAGTGCCCATCTTCAAAGATGCTTGTCACGGATGCCATTTTCTGCCGGGCACCCAGCTCAGGGAATGCTGATCCGTCTCTCGTGCGCATAAAGATATCCGAATATAGGCCCGTCTTTTTTTCGGCCCACGGTGTAATAGCCTTCGTGTTTTTACGGCTCTTTCCGTGAGCAGGAAATGAATAGATCGGAAAGAAAGAGATCAAAGATTCACCGAGGCGGCGTTGCCACAGACCCTTAGGGATCCTATGGACCTTTATTAAAGGAGTCGGACCCAGCTGAAGAGATCCGATATAGTATTATTATTTCTCCCTTTATTAAGCGCCACTATCAAATGACTTAGTATCAGTCAATGGCGCTGAGCAGTTGTGAGTGAAGAGCTTGCTGGCGATGATATCGTAATCGTAATCTCGAAATTTCTGTAGCGCCCAACGAAAGCTAAGTCGCGGGAAAGAACTTATTCACAGGCGCTCAGTCAAAACAAACTCGATAGGCAAAAGGGTTCGGTTCTAGGTCAAGATCCAGAAGACAGGCAGTCAGACAGTCGGACGGCTACGGTGGCTGGTGTTTGAGATTGAAGCGAGAAAAGAGATAAGGGGAAGAGGAAGAATTGTTAGATAACAACTGACGTTTAGAAAACTGTTAGATAAGAGCCAAAGAAGAGTCAGATAAAAATGAGGTAACAGATGACAGACACAAGTGTCATCTAATCGCTATCTGTCATGTATAATTGTTATCTAACAACTAGATAACGATTTCTTTAAGTTGAACAACACATTCAAGGCGAGCTTCAGTTGACGTTACATCAACCCAGGGCTCGAATCTAACAATTAGATAACAGTTATATGACAGATAACAATTATATGACACATAACAGTAAGATAATAATTATATGACACATAACAGTTAGATAACAATTATATGACACATAACAATTAGATAACAGTTATATGACAGATAGCAATTAGATAGCAGTTATATGACAGATAACAATTAGATAACAATTATATGACATATAACAATTCAACAGTGATTTTACTTTTTCGGGTCGGAAGCACCTCTGTTGAGTTTATCCTCTAAGAGGCACTTTATAAATCTAAAATTACAATTACAAATACAATTACAATTACGACAATTAGATAACAGTTATATGACAGATAACAATTAGATAACAATTATATGACACATTACAGTTAGATAATAATTACATGACAAATAACAGTTAGATAATAATTATATGACACATAACAGTTAGATAACAATTATATGACACATAACAGTTAGATAACAATTATATGACACATAACAGTTAAATAACAATTATATGACACATAACAACTAGATAACAGTGATATGACACATAGCAATTAGATAACAGTTATATGACAGATAGCAATTAGATAACAATTATATGACAGATAGCAATTAGATTACACTTGCGTCCGTCACCAAGCATTGTACTATTTGTTACCGGTCTAAATTGAGAAGTAAGGGGCATGTATGAATATATTTTGTAAGAATAAGCAGTATTTTGTATGTATTTGCGTACATATGTTCTTGTACAAGCTCTTTTATACAGGAGCTTGTACAGGTGCATATACAAACGTATGAACATGTTTTATTTGTATGCCTGGTGTTGACTGGGCATTCACAGAATGTCGAGGACGGTGATGGATGATGATGTATTCATATCACTGGCTCTGGTTTGGCATAAATGTTAGATCTCCTTTGACGAGCCGCCCATCAAAGCCTTTTCCTGCCGCTATACATTATTAGGAATTAATTTGAGGACCGTCAGCAGAGAGGTGGCTGGTCCGAGGAAGTCGCCTCAAGCCATGGCCAGTCCAAACACAGTCGGCAGAGGTGAAGACGATTGCAAGTGAATCACCATTTTTGTGTGAGCCGCCATTTTGTGCAGTGGAATACAACCGCCATTTTGGGCAATAAAATTCAGCCGCCATTTTTTAAAGTAAAATTCAACCGCCATTTTGTGCAATAAAATTCAGCCGCCATTTTGTGAAGTAAAATTCAACCGCCATTTTGTGCAATAAAATTCAGCCGCCATTTTGTGAAATAAAATTCAACCGCCATTTTGTGCAATAAAATTCATCCGCCATTTTGTGAAATAAAATTCAGCCTCCATTTTGTGCAATAAAATTCAGCCGCCATTTTGTGAAATAAAATTCAACCACCATTTTGTGCAATAAATTTCAACCGTCATTTTGGGCAGTCCAGCTGAATCGCCATTTTCACGTATTATAATAAAATCACCATATTTTGAATACAGCTCAACCGTCATTTCGTGTATTTTGAACCGCCGTAACTGACTGTAGGCCACAGTTACGAGACAAAATGTGTTATTTAACAGCTTTATTCATGCCACGATATGCATAAGATTGTCCGTAATCCTAACATGCGCAAGAGATAATGCGTAATCCTAATCTTAATCTGTTCACTTTTTTATACAATGCTTAATATATGTTTGACCCAGATTTTCTGTAACAGGTGTTGTGGCTTATATGGTATCTGAAAACTCGTATTACAATACGAGAAAGTGGCTAAAATAATGGTGGCTAAAATGAATGTGGCTAATTGAGGATGGCTAAAACAAGGGTGGGTAAAATGAGTGTGGCTAATTGAGGATGGCTAAAACAAGGGTGGCTAAAATGAGTGTGGCTAAAATGAATGTGGCTAAAAGTAGTGTGACTAAAATGAGTGTGGCTAAATGAATGTGGTTAAAGTGAGGCTGGCTAACACAAGGTGGCTAAAATGAGTGTGGCTAAAATAAGGGTGGCTAAAGCGAATGTGGCTCAAACGAGTGTGGTGAAAACGAGTATGGCTAAAACAAGTGTGGCTAAATGAGTGTGGCTAGAAGGAGTGTGGCTAAAATAAGTGTGACTCCCAGAAGAGGCTTCGAAACTGCAAAGTTATGAATTTGAGTATACATCTATCTATGTGCTAAACTCGATATTTATGTAGCACCTTTTGGCGATCGTTGAAAGGCAGTGACACGCGGCTACCTGAGAGAACCCCAACCAGGTGTGACTTTAATTAAGCGAGAGATGTTTCCTGAGCTGTGAGTAATTTGTGTCGGATGGAATATTGATGTCTTCATACAAAGCACGTGGGTGCGGTCGTTGGACTATTCTGGTCTCGTGTTCCTTTGACTTCATGAAGATAACACGTCTGACGGTCTTCCGCAGAGGTGTGTAAAAAAGTGCGTTACCTTTTTACCTTCGTGAGTTATATATTGCCTAATTTGAAGGCGTGGATTGCAACGTGATGTCGTAAGAGTAAGCAAGGAAGTAGATGGTGTTAGCGCTGCTGCCTGTAGCGTCAAGATGCAGTGTGATGGACTATCAACGCTGGTGTTTGGGGTTGAAATTCGCGCCAGGACATAAAGGTGTGTAGAAAATTACTACTTCGCTTTAGTCCCTAGTGAACTCCGGTTTAAAATGAGCACACTGACTGTACATCGAGGAAGATCAGACGACGAGAAAGAGAGAGAGAGAGAGCCAAAGAGAGAGAGACATACAGACAGACAAACAGAGACAGAGACAGAGAGACAAAGACCGACAGAGAGAGAGAGAGCAGATATAGAGATAGGGATACAGCAAGACAGATAGAAAGAGACACAAAGAAAGAGGGAGAACGAGAGAGAGAGAGGGGGGGGGGGCAGATGAAGAGAGGGAGAGAGAGAAAAAAAATTGGCCACCCATCCTCATACGCCGAGACTAAGAAATGAAGTCGCTAACAACACTTGATTGGATTGGATTAGATTAGATCAGTGTTTGTTTCAGACAGAACGCTCCGGAACGCCGTTCCGGCATCTGTTTTCGGCTAGTAAAAAATAATTTAGTTTTTAATAAAAGAATTGTGTTAATAAAGTTATTTTAATTATGTAATATAATGTAACTTATTTTAATTCATTTCCGGTGTTACAACTTTACACTGTTTTCAGTGTTTATTGATTGATAAAAATAATGAAATTTTAGCACAAATTCCACAACTGTTCAGTTCCGGAACCTTTTTTTCTAGAAAAAAAAACACTGGATCAGGTCAAATTATAGTATATTAGATGAGATCGAATCGGATAGGACTGGATTGAATCAGATTGTATCAGCAAAAATGAGAATCACAACAACACAAATACACGAGAAATCAATCCTATATTTTTTACTGTAGGTCAGTGACCCACTGATCCTAACACAGATATATATATACACACGCTTGTTATGCACACAACGCGCATGCGCATGCGCATGCGTACACGCACAACATATTGAAAACCGCGATGTTTTGATGCGAATGGCTTGCCATAGAAAGGACCAATTATTCTACGTCTGTCGCCGGATGGCGCTCCAATCATATAAAAACTCATCGTATATCACACTTCACTTGTATGGTCGCTGTTCATCACAAACTCATACAAGAACGACGCTCGTTATACATACATACGTATATATATATATAGATATATAGATATAGATATATAGACATATAGATATATATAGATATATATATATATATATAGGCTACCCTGCCTACCATATCCATATATATAGACTTATGCTTAAATGTACAACATGTATATATATATATACATCAGTACGTCTGTCTATGTAGTTATATATATATATTATAAATTGTTATGCATATATTTAAGCATAGGTCTGTATATATATACATATATATTATATATATATATGCATATGAATGGATTTAGGAAGGCCTTTGATTCTGTCGTACATTATATGAAAAGGCAAAATGCCAACGTGCGAAAACTAATAACAAAAAGCCAAGTAGAATTATACTACGTGGGACGAGGTGGTGCAGTGGTAAGGTCTGTACCTTGTAACAGGAGGGTCGTGGGTTCCAATCCATTTCAGTCCTATCCTATCTATTTTATTCTATTCTAGTCTATTCTAATCTATTCTGATATAATCATAGCCGTTATCATACTGCCCAGTCTATGGTCGTTTAAAATGAAATCATATTCAAAATCGTAATTCATTGGAGAAGCCAGGTCGAATTTTTATCTCTTAAAAATCCCTCAGGGTTGACGCAGCGCTCGGGAATAAGCTGGTCCCCGACGCTAAGCCTTTAAGTAGCACTTTAGAAATTACGAGTTTACGAATACGATCCAATCTTGTTTGGAACCCGAAGTCTAATACGTGGTCAAGCAGACTGGGGGAGAGAGAGAGAGGGTGTCCTGAATAATCTCCACGCAGCCAAATCCGAGACTGTAAATGTAATTGTAAATGTGTATCTTTAGCGACCGTATGACCTCGACCCTGTCTATCCAATTTGGCCACCTAAAGCAGGTCATAGATACTCCACATGGCTTGGCACCCATTCAAACGGGCAGCGGTGGTGAAGGATCTCACCCGATAAATTCATTGAAAACCTCAGCAGGGTCGAGGCCAAATACGGTCGCTATGGAAAAACATATACATTTAAATTCTATCCAATTTGGCTACCTAAAGCAGGTCATAGATACTCCACATGGCTTGGCACCCATTCAAACGGGCAGCGGTGGTGAAGGATCTCACCCGATAAATTCATTGAAAACCTCAGCAGGGTCGAGGCCAAATACGGTCGCTATGGAAAAACATATACATTTAAATTCTATCCAATTTGGCTACCTAAAGCAGGTCATAGATACTCCACATGGCTTGGCACCCATTCAAACGGGCAGCGGTGGTGAAGGATCTCACCCGATAAATTCATTGAAAACCTCAGCAGGGTCGAGGCCAAATACGGTCGCTATGGAAAAACATATACATTTAAATTCTATCCAATTTGGCTACCTAAAGCAGGTCATAGATACTCCACATGGCTTGGCACCCATTCAAACGGGCAGCGGTGGTGAAGGATCTCACCCGATAAATTCATTGAAAACCTCAGTAGGGTCGAGGCCAAATACGGTCGCTATGGAAAAACATATACATTTAAATTCTATCCAATTTGGCTACCTAAAGCAGGTCATAGATACTCCACATGGCTTGGCACCCATTGAAACGGGCAGCGGTGGTGAAGGATCTCACCCGATAAATTCATTGAAAACCTCAGCAGGGTCGAGGCCAAATACGGTCGCTATGGAAAAACATATACATTTAAATTCTATCCAATTTGGCTACCTAAAGCAGGTCATAGATACTCCACATGGCTTGGCACCCATTCAAACGGGCAGCGGTGGTGAAGGATCTCACCCGATAAATTCATTGAAAACCTCAGCAGGGTCGAGGCCAAATACGGTCGCTATGGAAAAACATGTGCATTTACATTTACATCAATCGATGGTCGCTTCAAGTGAATCCTTAGTCAAAATCATAATCCGCTGGAGAAGCTCGGGTTGAAAATCAAATGGAAACAGGTCAGACCATGATGAGTAAGTAAGTAAGTAAGTAAGTAAGTAAGCAAGTAAGTAAGTAAGAAAGAAAGTAAGTAAGTAAGTAAGTTTGTACCGAAATTACATACACGCACTAACAACGCACGTAACTGGGCAGTGAACTCCAAGGTTTGGTTACAGTTAATCACGTGACACTTAGTCACGTGACAGTTAATCACGTGACACTCCCGCCAGAACACCCGCCAGAATGACGACAGTTATCTGATCCATCACACGAACTCATCAACACTTCACCTCTTGCAGTTTCTGCTCTCGTCTTTCACTCACAACTGAAAACACTTCTTTTCCAAAAATCTTATCCTGATGCTTTCTCTTCACCTTATCTCTCTTCTCGCTTCAATTTCAAGCAAAATCCACCGTAGCCGTCCGACATCCCTTCTTTCTCTTATCTCTCCCTCCTCTCAAATCCCAAACACCATCCCCCATAGCTGCCACGCTGTCTCTCCGTCTGACTTTTGGATCTTGACCTGGAATCGAACCATTCTGCCTATCGATTTTGTTTTGACTGAGCGCCTGTGAATTAGCTTGTCCCCGCGACGTGGCTTTCGTTGGGCGCTGTAGAAATCTCAGAATTACGATTACGATTACGATTACGACTGTCTGCCTGTCTCACTCCTGGATCTTGACCAGGAACCGAACCTTTTTTCCCAATCAATTTTATCTTGACTGAGCGCCTGTGAATAACCTGCTTCCTGCTACTTGGCTTTCGCTGGGCGTTGTAGAAATCTCGAGCTTATGATTACGATTCATCGCTGGCAGTTAATCACGTGACACTTAACCACGTGACAATTAATCACGTCTCCATGAAACGTTAAGCCTAGTAAACAGCAAACAACGTAAATTAACAAATTGTTTGCTCCATATTATGTTAAACATGTGAACGAGGAACAACACTGACCATGTACACTCATATTTTCCTGGAAGAATAACGTCCAGTTACTTTAATCAGCGTTTTTTCAGATCCCAATAATTATCTCAACCAGGATTCTGTTTTTAATCGTCTCATACCTAAAGAAGTCTTCTTAAGCACTGTGAACTGACAGGAAGTCAAACGAATGGGTCCTGGAGAGGAGTCTGGGTAGAGAGGAGTCTGCTTGGATTAAGCAAACAGAGGAAGTTTTCATACTTCGGACATGTGCTGCGAAAGAGTGGAGACTGCTTAGAGAAAGAGATCATCCAAGACACAATTCCTGGATCCCGAGCTCAGGGAAGACCTAAGACAACTGAGTGGGTCCTGGAGACGGCAGGAGTAGAGAGGAGTCTGCTTGGAGTAATCAAAAGCAGGAAGCTTTCATACTTCGGGCATGTGCTGCGAAAGAGTGGAGACTGCTTAGAGAAAGAGATCATCCAAGACACAATTCCTGGATCCCGAGCTCAGGGAAGACCTAAGACAACTGAGTGGGTCCTGGAGACGGCAGGAGTAGAGAGGAGTCTGCTTGGAGTAATCAAAAGCAGGAAGCTTTCATACTTCGGGCATGTGCTGCGAAAGAGTGGAGACTGCTTAGAGAAAGAGATCATCCAAGACACAATTCCTGGATCCCGAGCTCAGGGAAGACCTAAGACAACTGAGTGGGTCCTGGAGACGGCAGGGGTAGAGAGGAGTCTGCTTGGAGTAATCAAAAGCAGGAAGCTTTCATACTTCGGGCATGTGCTGCGAAAGAGTGGAGACTGCTTAGAGAAAGAGATCATCCAAGACACAATTCCTGGATCCTGAGCTCAGGGAAGACCTAAGACAACTGAGTGGGTCCTGGAGACGGCAGGGGTAGAGAGGAGTCTGCTTGGAGTAATCAAAAGCAGGAAGCTTTCATACTTCGGGCATGTGCTGCGAAAGAGTGGAGACTGCTTAGAGAAAGAGATCATCCAAGACACAATTCCTGGATCCTGAGCTCAGGGAAGACCTAAGACAACTGAGTGGGTCCTGGAGACGGCAGGAGTAGAGAGGAGTCTGCTTGGAGTAATCAAAAGCAGGAAGCTTTCATACTTCGGGCATGTGCTGCGAAAGAGTGGAGACTGCTTAGAGAAAGAGATCATCCAAGACACAATTCCTGGATCCTGAGCTCAGGGAAGACCTAAGACAACTGAGTGGGTCCTGGAGACGGCAGGAGTAGAGAGGAGTCTGCTTGGAGTAATCAAAAGCAGGAAGCTTTCATACTTCGGGCATATGCTACGGAAGAGTGGAGTCTGCTTAGAGAAAGAGATCATCCAAGACACAATTACTGGATCCTGAGCTCAGGGAAGACCCAAGATGACATGGATCGATAACAACCCAGCGATATGAAAAAAATGAAATTCATTAATAGCGACCATAAACTTTTGTGCAATTTTAGAAGATTGGTACAAAAAAAGAGCTAATTATTGTAAACGTTAATATAATCCACTCAATGTCAAACTGCAAAATGAAAAATCCAATGTTTGAATGACAGTTTAGTTGTCGTCATACATTGAATCGATATCTGAAGAGTTAGTTATGAAGAATAACAGGTAGCTGGTCTTGGATATTCACGGCACTGCGTCCTATTTCAGCCTCTCGAATCTTTCGCTTTGCTGCCTCTTCGGCTTCAACGTTTTTCGTATCTTCTTGGTCTCCAGTCGGGATCGGTTCGGCAAGAAAACTGTCCAGAGAAGCCGATTCATCTCTCTTTAAAGCTTCATACTCTGTCAGTGCACTAGAAGGCTGTTGGAAAAATTCTCTAAATTTGTCATTAAGCCTCGTGTAATTCCATGCAACGCCTTTCCTTAGCGCTTTGTAAGTTGGTAGAATTATCGGCACTTCTGTGAGTAAACGCTTCAGAAGCTGTCTCTCCTGCTTCTTTGCCGAGTTGTAGGCTTCAAGAGCCTCGGGCGGAACGCTCTGAGATTTGGCGTAGTTCTCTAGAACGACTCTCTCTGCTTCATCAGTAATTACGATCTGCTTTCTTAATTCAATTGGGAGTTTATAAAGGAAAAATTCCATAACGGCCTTGCTCGCAGCCACAATTCTTGATGAATCCACCGGTCGAATCGTCACTGTTTCGGCCTCTTGAACCCGGGGTTTCTCGGTCTCTTGGGTTGTCTGTTGCTGTGTTTCTTCTGCTTTAGTTTCCTGGATAGGCTGTTGTGTCTGACCTGGGATGAGTTCCTGTTGTAACCTGTCAAGTAAGGCGTATTCCTTTCGCTTCATGTTTTCATATTCGGTGAGAGCAGACGAAGGTTTCTCGAAGAATCCCGGGAATTTTCTATGAATTATTTGGTCCCAATCTCCAGAGTGGTTCCTTATCGCCTTGTAGGCATCAAACATGCCTGCCCCTCCACCACCAAGCACTTTCTCTCTCAGAAACTGTATCTCCGCATCTCTCTGAGCATGGTATTTGGCAAGAAGATCCGGCGAAGCGCTACCGGTATTCGCGTAGCTCGCAACTAGCTCTTTCTCGGTTCCATCAGTTGGATACATTTTCGACGTAAACTCTGGGTAAAGTTTATCCATAAGAAACACCATCCTATTGAATGCAGCCATAGGATTTTCTTTTCGTTTCCTTCGAAATAATCTTCTCGTCTTTCTTGATCTCGGTAAACTTCTCTTGACCTTCATCGATCGCTTCTTCGCAGAGGGATGTCGATGTGAATGTTTCAGGAACGACCGGAGATCCATCACACGTGTTCCGAAATACAGCCTCTGCTCGTTCTGCTTTGCCTTGGATGCACCGTAGGTCACGGTCATTGGCGTCACAACAGACGATGGTTTCTCAGAAGTTTCAGTCTCGTTGGAACCCCCGTTTAGGCACTGGGTTGTCGTGTTGACGTCTTTTGATCGGAAATACTGATCCTGCATTATTGAACCTTTGGTGTCAAGAGAAGCAGCTTCTCTGGCATTCACTTTCACATCATCTAAACCAATCTCCGTCCGTTTCAGGTCACCGAAAGCAAGACCAGTGACAACGCAGAGATAAAACGCGAACATCTCCATCTATGAAGAATAACAATGTCAAGATATTTCGATATGAATTTAGCAATTCATTCGACGCCTATGGAAATGCATTTGGAGCTAAAGTCGGTGCAGTGTATATGCTAAACGATAAGCGTCGACGGTACAGAAAGTTCAACAGCTTGTAAAATAAAAAGAATTGACCTGATTTCTGCTAATTGGATGGATTAGATGATAAGGGGTTTACAGGTCCTTCTGAATGAGAGGCACATTGTTTATTGGAGAAGGTTCCTCCCTTAAATATTATTGCTATTATTATTATTATTATTATTATTATTATTATTATTGTTATTATTATTGTTGTTGTTGTTGTGTTTTTGTTGTGTTGTTGTTGTGTTGTTGTTGTGTTGTTGTTGTGTTGTTGTTGTTGTGTTGTTGTTGTGTTGTTTTTTTTGTTGAGTTGTTGTTGTTGTCTTTGTTGTTGTAATTGTTGTTGTGGTTGTTGTTATTGTTATTATTAATGTTATTATTGTTATAGAATCTTTTAAAACCAGCGCTTCACTTATTATTTCAATTTTATATTGTTATCTATATTCCTGTGTTACTACTATTATTTTTACCGGAGGTATATGTGATCCCTCAGAAATTAAATAATTCTCCGCAGAATGAGAAACTTCGGGGACGGCTAGAAAAATGGCAAAGATCTGGCGATGCAAAAGTTTCAGGGATATTATTATTACTATTACTATTGTTGTTGTTGTTGGTGGTGGTGGTGGTATTATAGCGCTGTGCGTTAGACTGCAATAGCAATGCGCTGAGAGACAACTGGTTTCTCTCGAGTCACCGGTTATACAAGAAAGAGCGAGACAGACATAGACAGACAGACAGAAACAGACAGACAGACAGAGACAGACATAGACAGATAAAGCGCGCTCTGACTGTATTGAAAAGTAGGCGAATGCTGTTAATTGGACCCAGAGTTTCAAATCCCATTGGAACAAAGTGGTGCATTATTATTACCTGCCAAAAGTAAATAAGGCCACACAGCGCCGTATGAATAAACTTACTTTAAGTACTCTTAATCTCGAACAATGAATGAATTCAACTGACATCAATTGTTTTCATAATAATTATAGTGTACTATAGATTGTCGTGTCTTCATACTTTGTTTCCAGCTGACATACAGACTCTAACTATTGCTGTCAGGTTCAAAGTGCTATTCAGAAAAAAACTAAGATAAGATGTCAAAACATACCAGCCGCTTCCAGGAGAAATAACAGTAAAATAAAAGTGTCTTCTTATTAATAATTACAGGCAGGACTGATATCGCTCTCTTTACACGCAAAAGCTACAGAGTATAGGTTACGTCATCACGGTTGTCACGTGAATTCATTGTTGTTAGGCGAGTAAGAAGAAGAAGCTTGTTCATCTAGCGCTGAGATATCATTTCCAACTCAGGTTAATGATGATGATGGTGATGATGATGATAATGTTGATGATAATAATATTAATTATAAGAAGAAGAATAACAACAACAACAACAATACTACTGCTACTACTAATAGTAGTAGTTGTAGTAGTAGTAGTAGTAGTAGTAGTAGCAGTGGTAGTAGCATTAGTGGTAGCAGTAGTAGTAGTAGGGGTAGTAGTGGTAGTGGGAGTAGTGGTAGCAGTAGTAGTGGTAGTAGTAATGGTAGTAGTAGTAGAAGAAGTAGTAGTAGTGGTAATGGTGGTAGTGGTGGTAGTAGTAGTAGTAGTAGTAGTAGTAGTAGTAGTAGTAGTAGTATTAACAATAATAATAATAATAGTATCAGGATCCAAAAGTCAGACGGAGAGACAGCGTGGCAGCTACGGGTGGTGGTGCTTGGGGTTGAAAAGGAGAGAGAGAGATAAGAGGAAGATGGGGTGTCAGGGCACGAGGGGTGGTGTTTGGGGTTGAAGAGGAGAGAGAGAGAAGAGGAAGAAGGGTGTAAGGGTAGCAATGCACTCTTAAGATATTAATCGTTAGTAGCTTCGAAAGAAAAATACAATACGCATTAGTTAAGTCTCCAATACACAGTTGTTCCACTGTTTAACTTCGTCTTTGTCTCTTTCTGTTTCCCGAACTACTTCGCAATCCTCCGAAGGTAACTTAATATTTAGTTCCTGCAAAAAGTTGTCGGAAAACGATATTAAGTAAATGTCTTACTATTTCGAAACACAAACTCGGCTATATCGCAGACAAGCACATAGATGCCAGCTGACAAAAATTTAAGAAATTGGCAGAAATGTACAACAGCTGCTGAATGTCGTAGGCTGACCTTCAGGGAAATAACGGCAACATTTGTGAAGTCACCACAGACAAATCGTGTTCCACTGATGCCTAAACTAGTTGAGCAGCTTATTGTGTCCGCAGCCACCTTCTTAACAGCTTCCTCAAATGGAACAATCTCTACAGAAAACAAAACAACGAGAGACTCTCAAAAGCAATCCCTTGATTAGTGTTTTTTACTAATTGATTTTTTGGAGAGATAAATGAGGAATTAACTCACAAATTCATCACTCAAATAGGGCCAAATTTAAAGCAGGAGCAATTTTTGCAATAACCCAACTCACTGCGAATGGGTGATTCAAGGATCATCTCAAAGTAGACAGGCGGGTAAGGCTTCACTTGAAATGGAACAAAGTTTGTAGCCATCAAAACATTCACCTGAAAAGGAAAAGCATCACTCAAAAATTACATAGTAATAACAATGATGATATAAATAAATGTAAAAATAATACAAGCCACTTATGTGCAAGGCATTCGTGCTAGGTCAGCAAAATGTCCCTTGTGGCGAAACTGCTCCATCATCGAACGTGCCGCCATTTAAGACCAACTGCAGTTTCTGTTTATGGTTGTTAAGGCCATGTAAGAAGTCACGTGAGCGCTTATTGAGCATGTCACCGGTGTTGCGATTCGAAAGGTGACCCTCCCGGGGTAGCCGCGGCTTCCAGCCCCCACACCGGGTTCTGTGGGTGCGGCCAAGACACACACCCCGGGGCTAAGGTGCGCCGCCTTGTTCCAGATTGATCCCCAAGGCCTTTCTGAGGTCGGAGGGCCGCCTCATGTACTAAGTACAGCTAGCACAGATGCTACTCGAAGGTACAGCCTAAAGTGGGGAGTACATAGAACAAGGAAATACATGTAGGGTATCTATGGTTGCCAAGCAAAAACTGAATACAGTCATGAATAGATCAATCATTCACACCAGGAGGCTATTCACTGATAGTTTTTATAAAACGCCATCAACATTAGTCCTCAGAAACGCGGTCCTAGGGTAGTTGAAAGATATTTCGGATGAAATGCTAACATGGCAACAGCAATCAACACGTGAACTTGCAGTTACGTTGCTTCCCTGACATCTACGTTTGTAGGGCCCACACTGGCCCCATGGTCCAGTCGTCTAGACTCTCGCCAATATTTCCAAGCTTCAGTCTGTTCTCAATGCTGTTGCCCGTCTTATTGGAGGCGTCCCCAGGTATGGCCATATAACTTCCTTTATGCGGGACACTCTGCACAGGCTTCCCATTCAGCAGCGTATCCAGTTCAAGATTCTAACCCGTATGCGTAATTGTCTCGTTGGCTCTGCTCCATCATATCTTAGGGACTTCTGAATTTCGGTCTCCTTGGTTCCAGGCCGTAGCACTCTCCGGTCGGCCTCCCTTGGACTTCTGACTGTCCCCACTTATGCGCACTGCTACAGCGCAGTCTAGAAGCTTTGCCTATGAAATCGCCTTTCCCGAAAGCTCCGGCTTGAATTCCTCAGTTTGTCCCTTCCGCAGTTTTGCAGGCGCCTGAAGTCTGTATTATTTGACAGTGGTCTCACTGGTTCGGGTCGGGAGCGACTCTGATGAGTCTATTCTTGAAGTGGCGCTTTATAAATGTCAGATTACAATTACAAATTACAATTACAAATGGCGATCCGCCATTCGTCATCAGTGGCTAAATGCAGAGCCCAGTGAACATGGTTGTCTGGCACTTTTAAGTAAACTGATGCTTAATACATTGCAATAACGGCACTAGAAGTCGTCTGCGGAAGTTGTCTACAAACTCGTAAAGTTTTCTAACTGCATTGCTTTCACAGAGAATACTAGCAAACCTGTTTGTACCTACCATTCTGCCCCATTATATGCTATTTGGTAATGTCTGCAACAGCGTTCCCCCCTTCATTATATCCATCTGCACCACACTGCAACTAAAAGATTTAAAACATAATTTAGCTAAACTAAACTATGCCAAATTACAATGTGTGATTACATGTAAACTCTGCAAATTTTCAATACCTTTCAATTGCTCAAATCAACCGAGCAATCATGACACCGTCAACACAACGCAAATTAACTTCTGTTTATTAATAATGATCAAATATCAAGAAGATACAAATTTTCAAGGGTGTATCATATTAGCTCAGTACATTTCATAGGAAAATATTAATTTAAAAACTTTACACTGAATGAGCAGTAGAAGGATTTCTCATAACTTAAAGTACAAATTAAGTACGACAAAATGATATCATATCTTGACCTGCATCCGATAGAATGGGATGTATTCGCAGTGAGAGTGGATTGCGCAGCGTACCAAAATACCCCGTAGAAGTAACATAACAAATTAAAATAATAACTTAACATTTCTAATAAACGATTACTGCATTTTATCGTATAAAATCAACAGTTTTGACTAGTCTATGATGTTGACCTCTTGGAAATTTTTCTGCGGCGATTAATCCCGTCGATTATCTTTAATTGTTATGAATAGTCTTGCGTTATCCCGTGGGACGTGGGCATTGAGGAAATCATTTTCCATTAGAAAAACCTTAAAACAAATACAAAATAAAAGATATATTGCAGTCGGATGTCGGCAAATTCTAGTTATGTAAGCAGCTTAAGTACTTTACCGCAAGTCAACAAGTAAGCTAATTACAGATACGAATCACATTCGAGCTTCGAATCCTTATTCAAGATCAAGATCCAAATGTAAAACCCACGCTTGCCTTTTGCTTTAGCTTGTTTTTGCTTTTACTGTGTGGCTAACTTTCAGTACTTGGAGCATGATTATATACGTGTTTGTTATTGCATGCAACTATTATGTGTGTTTCTCTGCTATGTTTCGTGTAACACTTTGATGGAGTGACTGACAACAAGGAATCAAACTGTCTACGCCTTCGACGCTGTCAAGTTACCTGAGCACAGCGATCTCCTCAGCTATCGGTCACATCATTTCGGAACATCACGAATAACGCATTCAGAATTCGGATCACGAACACTTACCAGCCGATTCAGCTGACGACTCCATCTTATCTTACCATCATAGTTTAATTAATTTTATTGTGTGCAAGTGCTAATTGGAGTTAGAACACGTTTTAACTTTATGTGACTAATTAAGCACTTAGACCCTTTCAGAGCTCAGCTCCAAGTAAAGTCTAGGACAGTCTATATGCCTCTCAATCTCATTTCATCCGTGACTATTTTCACATTCTCATCATGCATCACTTACTTTGTACCAGCGTACCAAAAACGTCTTTACATTGGTGCATACTGTAGTAAATTTTGGCCCCCGTGAGCCACCTCTAAAAGTCAATCGATCTGCTTCAAATTTTACACAAAATGTTTTCTACTGAAATGAAACGGTTTGAGAGGTTCAGAGCTACAAACTTCGAAAATGAGAAACTAAGAATCTCCTTATATATATATTAATGTACATTAATATTATACATGTGTAGTATCCATATGTGTGTATATATATATCGGGGTACACGACGAGAGGACAGCGACGTAAATAAACTTCAAACGACGGAAGATTGATGACTCGTCGGCCACCAGGGGGCGGCATATGACAGAGAAAAAGCTTAGAAAGCTTCAGACATAAGGTCCGTTTCGTAATGAGAAAAAGTGAGGAATCTTTGACGGTTGTTGCGTTAGAAATAAGTGGAAAGGGAGCTGCAATTAAGCGAGAAATCAGAAGAAAATGAAGAGGAGCGATATTTTCTTCAACAAGAAGCATTGAGAAGACAATGTTATGTTGTGCGGCGTCGTGTTATTTTATGTTGCGTTATGATTGATTGTGTTATGTTGCGTTATATTATGTTATGTTGAATGTGTTATGTTGCGTTATATTATGTTATGTTGAACCAGAATCATGGTCCGTATACATGGGAAACTTAAATACCGTGGCGCCCATTCAAACGGGCAGCGGTGGTGAAGGATCTCACCCGATTAATTCATTGAATAATGAGCACGGCCAAAGCCATACGGTTGCAATAGAAAAACGTTTACATTTACATTCACTCCGACTTGGCTACCTAAAGCAGGTCATAAATACTCCAAATTGCACCCATTCAAACGGGCAGCGGTGGTGAAGGATCTCACCCGATTAATTCATTAAAAAATGAGCACGGTCAAAGCCATACGGTTGCAATAGAAAAATTTCTACATTTACACTTACTTCGATTTGGCTACCTAAAGCAGGTCATAAATACTCCAAATTGCACCGATTCAAACGGGCAGCGGTGGTGAAGGATCTCACCCGATTAATTCATAGAAATTATTAGCAGACGGTCGCTATAGAAAAACGTTTACTTTTATAGTAGCATTCGCTCTGCGTGTAAATCTTTGTTCATAGCAGCGATGACAAGAGCTTTCGTCATCTCAGTTGCCCTGGACAAAATCTTGTGTGACAAATGGGTCGTAGAGGGGTAATTATGATTTATCTCTTTTACGTAGGCGGTCTTTGTATTTGAAAGGCTTCCATCTGCGTCTCAGAGATACAGGAAACTGTTCAAAACGATAGCGGAAACGGCTGACCGGTGCTGAAAGGGCCACAAGGTCGCTCTCAGAATACAACTCGAACGTTTCGGAATCTTGGACTGTTTCAGTAGAGCGCCTGTATAACGGCACCCATTAATATAAAAGTATACGTTTTGCTATAGCGACCGTATGACCTCGACCCTGCTTATTCTCCTGGAACCGAACCCTTTTGCCTATCGATTTTGTTTTGACTGAGCGCCTGTGAATAAGCTGGTTCCCGCGACTTAGCTCTTGTTGAGCGCTGTAGAAATCTCGAGATTACGATTACGATTCTCCAATGAATTTATCGGACGAGATCTTTCCTGGAGAAAGAGATCATTCAAGGCAAAATTCCTGGTTCCTGAGCTCAAGGAAGACCCAAGATGACATGGATCGATAACATCAAGTCTTGACTGAATTATCGTTCGACCAGTTACACTGGCCAACAGAAAAAATTTTTTTTCTTGTTGCCTTCGGTTTTAGACCTGTTCTTGGGGTAATTTTGGGCGCTGATTCAGAAAATGTCATTGGATTGAGTGCATCAGGTCTAGTTTCTGAGATATCGTCGATTTTGTAAAGAAAACCCAGTCCACTCTTTAAACGATGTCTTTGGCAAAACTAAAATGTCATAATAAGCTTTATTTATGGCTAATTATAATAATTCTTGCTGATTCATATAATGCCTACATCCTTATAATGTAAAATCAGCATATCTTGCCGCGTGCTGAGATATTGCTGATTCAACGAAATAACTATTCCGTAGCCTACAGCTTACTCAGCACTAAATTCATGGCCTCATTTAGAATTTATTTGTGCTTATACAGCGTTTCATGGTTTCGAACTATGTAAATAGATTATGCTGAAGTCAGCATTTATAGCCTATATAAACCGCCTCCTGAAAGCTAGAGCAGCCACAGTCGTCTTAGGGCATATTAAGAGTTGGTCGCAAGAACAATCTGTGAATGTGAGCATTAAATAACTACATGTTCTTACTATTTTTTAGGTTAGTCATTTAATTCCTCAGATGCGAACATCCTTAAGGTTATAGCTACTTCCAGACGGAGCTGCTTAACCATCCAGACATATTTTGCTACATTTGTGGGGAATACACACTAAAAGCAAACAGGAAACCGATTTCTGAGTTTGTAAAAAGAGCATATGTAGGTTATTTTGGTGTGAAACTTGGAGATCAAGATAAGCAATGGGCTCCTCATACAGTATGCAAAACTTGTATTGAACAATTGCGCCACTGGACAATTGGAAAGAGAAGCTGCCTGAAATTTGGTGTACCGATGGTTTGGAGGGAACAGATAAAGCACTTCGACGACTGTTACTTTTGTATGGTTAATATCATAGGCATCAATCGAAATAATCGTCACAAGTTGTCTTACCCTGATATACCTTCAGCCAGGAGACCTGTTCCGCATTCGGATATTGTACCAGTTCCACCTTTTCGCGAACTACCTCAGCTCTCAGACGATGACACTTGCATGTCCAACATCGGACAAGATGACGAAAGTGAAGAAAGTGGGGGCAGTGACAGTGATTTCCAATCAACTTCACACAGTGAACGTTTTGACCAAAAAGAGTTGAGTGATCTGATCAGGGACTTAAATCTTTCCAAAGAGTCCTCTGAATTGCTTGCGTCCAGACTAAAGGAAAAGAATGCACTTCAGCCTGGAACGAAAATTACAATTTATAGAAACAGAGACAAGGATTTGCTGCCATTCTTTACCGAAGACAACAACCTAGTATTCTGTAATGACATCAGCAACTTATTGAAGAAAATTGGTCTGTCGGATTACAGCCCAGATGAGTGGCGTCTTTTTATCGACAGTTCAAAACGTAGTCTGAAATGTGTGCTTTTAAATAACGGCAACAAATTTGGTTCTATTCCAATCGGTCACTCCACCAGGATGAAAGAAGAGTACAGTGCCATCTCTTTAGTACTGGAAAAGATAAAATACAAAGAACATCAATGGGTAATTTGTGTAGACTTGAAGATGGTAAATTTCCTCCTTGGTCAACAAAGTGGCTACACAAAGTATCCCTGCTTTTTGTGTCTTTGGGACAGTAGAGCCAAGCATGAACATTGGACAAGAAAAGATTGGCCTTCGAGGAAAGACATGGTGGTTGGAGCTCAAAATGTAATCAAGGAATCTTTGGTGGCACGAGATAGGATCATACTGCCACCACTACATATAAAGCTAGGCCTGATGAAACAATTTGTCAGGGCTTTGAATAAAGAAGGTTCATGCTTCGAATACATAGTACACAAGTTACCAGGAATTACAATGGAAAAATTGAAGGCTGGAATCTTCGATGGTCCACAGATCAGGCAACTTATGAATGACCCACTTTTCATACCATCAAGGAATGAAATCGAATCTTGTGCCTGGTCTTCCTTTGTTCTTGTAACTAAAAATTTTCTTGGCAACAAGAAGGCAGACAATTATGCACAACTAGTAGAGGATATGCTTCTTCATTTCAACAAGCTTGGCTGCAACATGAGCATTAAAGTCCATTATCTCCACAGTCACTTAGATCGCTTTCCAGAGAATCTTGGTGACTTCAGCGAAGAGCAAGGTGAAAGATTTCACCAAGACATCAAAACAATGGAAAATCGATATCAAGGAAGATGGGATGCACACATGATGGCAGACTATTGCTGGAATATTATGCGCGATTGTTCCGGCAGATGCCACACTCGGAAATCGTACAAAAGGAGCTTCTTCGGTGTCGAATGACTTGAAATTTTTATAACAAACTTGTTCTGTTTGGTATCATATAAGTACAGTTTCAGGTACTACCATTTTCTTTTAAGTATTTGTATTATTATGTTTATTTAGTGTATCACATAATAAATTGAGCACTACATAATTATAGCTATAGCCTTATGTTTTATGGGCGAGCAGAGGCAAGGACTGGTATATGGCATAATGTTCTATATCTCGAAAACTAGACCTGCTGAGAGAAAACTGGTGCCTTTTCTGGAATCAGCAGGTCAAATATACCCAGAAACAGTTCTAATATTTGAGGCAACAAATTATGTGTTGGCCAGTGTTATTACAGGAGACGAGGGACAGAAGCAGATGGCACAAAATTGTCCGTTATGGAGCCAATCCTCGACTCGAGGACGGTTGAAGACAAGACATAAAGAAATAGAAGAAAGACAGCAAATGAACGACTATGAGCGAGAGAATGAAAAAGAAGCCGACAGAGAAAGACAGGCAGACAGACAGACAGACAATAGATAACCGTTGACTACTGCGCCCATCTGTACGCTGTAGCTTAGAACCGCCGCTGAGAATAGGAGCCAAAGCGTCGTGTATCGTTTTAAGACGTTTCACGCAACGCAGACAAAATTAATATCGTAGCACACCAGACACTTTGAACTCGTGTGACTGAACACACCACACGTAGACATAAAATGTCTGGTAATAGTCCACCGTCCCTCTGGCTTATTTATTTTCTTTTATTTTTTATTTGTTTGTTTGTTTGTTTACTTTATCGCACTTAATACACGCACAAAATCAATAAATCTGAATCTGAGACAATTATGTCCAGGGGCCTTACGTGGAGTCCACTCAACACGAACGAACCTGAAATCGTTGGATTTCACACTGAGCGCGATTCCGAATAGACCACAGTGGCTTACAACCAAAATAGTTTGCTGTCCTGCAATGAACACCAGAGCTACAATCATTGCACTATCAATCGTGCTCTACCATCAGACATGGTTTTGGCTACACTAACTGTGCTGTCCTGTCTGGCGAGAAAGCAGATGATGGGCAGACGGTGAGAGGAAGAAAGGTGGGAGGGGTTGGACGGTGGGGTGGGAAGGTGGGTGCGGGTGGGAGACGGGGTGGGAGAAAGGTGGACAATATCGCGGCAAGGCTTTGTCGGCATCGGCTGTAAATATGGCTATCGTATTACTCAATATGAAACGGATGTATAAGCAATTTGGAACATTAACAGAAGAACGTTGCTTTCGTTCCAAACCAATCTCTCTGTGTGTGTCTCTGTCTCTCTCTGTCTGTCTCACACACACACGCACACACATACACACAAACACACATACACTCGCGTACACGATGCAACATATGGATCTAACATTTTATGTATGTTTATGTAAGTCTCTCTATAAATACTGTATACACTAAATGCGTACAAGGATACATAACATTAAAAATACAATGATTATGATTATGTATGTGAATAAAACTGGGAGAGCAGTAGCAAGAATAGTAATACGAAGAAAAGGAATAAAGATAAAAGAAAGGAATAAAAGAAAAGAAAAAGAATAGGAGGATAGAGAGGAGGAGGAGGAGGAGGAGGAGGAAGAGGAGAGTGAGGAGGAAGAGCAGGAGGGGTGGAGGAGGAAGACGAGGAGAAGGAAGAAGAGGAGGTGGAGGAGGAAGACAAGGAGAAGGAAGAAGAGGAGGTAGAGGAGGAAGACGAGGAGAAAGAAGAAGAGAAAGAGGAGGAGGTAGCTAAGAAAGAGTAGGAGGAGGGAGAAGAAAGAAGAGAAGGAGGTGGATGAGGAAGATAAGGAGGTAGATGAGGAAGAGGAGGAGGTGGATGAGGAAGAGGAGGAGGAGGAAGAAGAGTTGCAGGTGGAGGGAATACTGAGGAAGAGGAGAAAGAGGATGGGAATAAACAGAGGAATAATAATGGACAGATGGATTAAAGACGAACCGCTTGTTTGCATAAGGCAGCGACGGATCTAATACGATGGGAGTCCACATCGACGAACTGACTTGAGGGTTTGACGCAAGACAGAGGAAGGGAGGAACTAAGAAATGGCAAGCAAATCGGAAAAGACGATGAATGATTTTCTTTCGGTCGGTTGAAAGACTCCTGCGATGATGCTTTAGACAGAGAGATAGACAGAGATGGAAACAGAGAGACAGGGAGACAGACGCGGGCAGACAGACAGACAGAAACGGGCAGACAGACATACTGACAGACAGACAGAAACGGACAGACAGACAGACTGACTGATTGACCGACTGACTAATGGCAAACAGACACAGTAAGAAAGAAAGAAAGACAGACTGAATGACTGACTGACTTACTGAAAGATAGACTGACTGACTGGCTGACTGGCTGACTGACTGGCTGACTGACTGAAAGATAGACTGACTGACTGACTGAAAGATAGACTGACTGACTGACTGGCTGACTGACTGACTGACTGGCTGACTGACTGGCTGACTGACTGGCTGACTGACTGACTGACTGACTGACTGACAGACAGAGAGAAAGAGAGAGACAGTAAGAAAACAGACAGACTGGCATACCGACAGACACGGATATAAACAGAGAGAAACAAACAGAGAGACACAAAGAGAGACAGTCAAACGGAGAGAGACAGACAGAGACGGAGATACAGACAAAGTTTGATTGATATTTCCGAGGGTCAAGCGCTGGACCCGGACAGCTGAGCTCGCGAGTCGAGATGCATTAATGGCTCGACAACAATGCGCATCAGGAATAATGCACAACGATGACGACGACGATAACAATAACATGACGGTAACTATAATGATATTATGATGCTGATGATTATGATGATGACTATGGTGAGGATATTATAATGATGCTGTTGTGAAGATGATAGTGATGATGATGTTATGATGATGATTGTCTATTATCGTTATTATTATTATTATTATTATTATTATTCTATTTATTATTTATTATTATTAATTATTAGTGTTAATTAATTAATTAATAATAATAATTATTATTATTCTATCTATTATTTTTTATTATTTATTATTTAGTATTATTATTATTATTTAAAAAATTTTGTTATTATTTTTAAAAATATTATTGGTATTAGTATTAGTAATATTATGCCAACGGCGATTTGACTTGATTGGACTTAATTGGATTAGATTAGATTAGATTAGTTACTTAAGCACTTAATATAGCGCCTTTTAAGTGCCCCATAAAAGCGCTGCCCATGCCAGTCTATATGATGGTGAAGTTCATTCATAACGGAAAGTTCCTTCATTAAGCTAAGAGCGGAAAGAAGACGTCACCAATGGAGGACATCCTCACCACGAAGAGCCCAAACAACCGATTCCCATCCAGAGCTGACAACTGATGCCATCTAGGTCATGGATAGCAAAGCTGATTGGACGTATATAGGTCATGGACAGCAAAGATGATTTGATGTATCTATGTCATGGACAGCAAAGATGATTTGATGTATCTAGATCATGGGCAGCAAAGATGATTTGATGCTTCTAGGTCATAGAAAGCAAAGATGATTTGATGCATCTAGGCCATGGACAGCAGAGATGATTTGATATATCTAGGTCATAGATAGCAAAGATGATTTGATGCATCTAGGTCATGGGCAGCAAAGATGATTTGATATATCTAGGTCATAGACAGCAAAGATGATTTGATATATCTAGGTCATTGACAGCAACGGTGATTTGATGTATCTAGGTCACGAACAACAAAGATAAATTAATGTATCTACTGTAAGTCATATCTAGGTCACGTGGAGCCCAAACAACGGACTCCCATCCGGAGTTGACAACCGATACCACGTTGCGAGTTCCACCAGGACTCCGTTGATTCGTAGACGAATCAGGTCAAATAAGGTCAGGGTCAAGCTAGGTCAGGCCAAGTTAGCCCAGTTCCTATGCTAAAAGCCTCTTAAAGTCCCTTTTGATCTTCCGTAGAACCGGACGGAGCGTCGTTAATAATTTCTTCGACGTGTGTCGTTAATACCTCTCTCATTGAATTTGACAAACTGTTTGAAGCTCCTGTGATTAGGTCTCGAGACGTGCAGACATACACAGCCTGACAAATGGACCAGCATAGAGATACATACAGACGGACTGGCAGCGAACAGACAGACACACAGACAGACATAAGTACATACATACAGAGCACAAACAGAACGACAGACAGACAGGCCGAAAGGCAGACACACGGAAAGGCAAACAGACATAGAGACACAGACACAGACAGACACAGGCACACAGGTACTCGGGTACTCAGACACACAAACACAGATACACAAAGACACAGAAACACAGACAGACAGACAGGCAGACAGAAAGGTAGACAAACAGAAAGACAAAAACAGACAGACAGACAGACATAGAGACACAGACACTGACAGACACAGACAGACACAAACACAGACAAAACACAAACATCTGAAAAGGGACAGAAATGGCCCAACGCTCCTCCGGATAAACTTGTTTCGCTCACTAAAGTAGCGCTACATAATCGCATTATCACATTTACGCGCTGCATAATGGGAACAGCGGATCACATGACCACTTTTGCAATGACGTCATTACCACAAATTTACGTCAACGTTCTGTAACTAATGCCTGATCCTCAGCTACTGGAGCTACATAAGAGTCAGAAGAAACTCAACACTAACTTAATAAGTAATCGTAACTTCATGTTTATATAGCGCCTATTCATGAGGACAAATATATATTTTTGCATATGTATATATATATATAAATGTACATAGGTATGTATGTTTGTGTGTATGTAAATGGTACATACCAACACGCACATATACATACATACATACATACATATATACAGACTTACATACATACAAAAAATATATGAAATACACACAGACATAGATACTTGCATAAACAATGAATACTTACATACATAAATACATACATATATACATGCATACATACATGCATACATAGATGCACTCATACATACATCTTTGCTGTCCATGATCTAGATGTATCAAATCATACATACATACATACATATATACATACATACATACATACATACATACATACATACATACATACATACATATATCCTTACATACATATATCCTTACATAGATACAGAGAGACATACATACACACATACATACATACATGCATACCGACATAAAAGCACATACATCAGCCTATATACACAGAAATTGCATATAGCGTTCGTCCTCTAAATATAATTACAATTATTCCCGAACGTGTAACGTTGTTGTTAGAGGATATTTTTAGATCTAAAGCATCCAGCTGCCTCCGATGTCACGGATCGAGTGGGATTGTCTGCTGTCACGACACGGAGCCAGAAGAGGCGCAGGAAGAGGAGGAAGAGAAGGAGGAGGTGGAGGAGGAAGACGAGGAGAAGGAAGAGGAGGAGGAGGGGAGGTACAGGTGGAGAAAGAAGAGGAGGAGGAAGAAGAGGAAGAGAAAGAAGAAGAGGGGGAGGAACAGGAGGATAAAGAAGAGGAGAAGGAGGAGGTACAGGAGGGGAAAGGAGGAGGAGGAACAGGAGAAGAAAGAAGAGGAGGAGGAGGAAGAGAAAGTGAAAGAAGAAGAGAGGAGGAGGAGGAAGATAAAGAGAAAGAAGAAGTGGAGGAGGTGGAGGAAGTACAGGAGGAGAAAGGAGGAGAGGAGGAGGAGGAAGAGAAAGAGACAGAAGAGGAGGAGGAGGATGATATGAAAGAAGAAGAAGAGGAGGGGAGAAAGAGGAAGAGGAGGAGAAAGAAGAAGAGGAGGCAGAAGAGTAGGAGGAGAAGGAGAAAGATAAGGATAAAAAAGAAGAGAAGGAAGGCGAATGAAATAAAGAGGAGGAGGAAGAGAAGGAGGAAGAAGAGGAATGAGGATATGGAGAGGGAGTCCGAGAATGAGGAGGGATGAAGGAGAAGATGTCACATCGTGTTTCCTTTCTCGTTTGTCGACACGAAGTCGGTGCCCGTGGGAGCCGCGGTGGATGGAGGGAACTGGATGAGGATTGAGGAGGATGAAGGAGGATGAAGGAGGAGGAAGAAGGAGGAGGAAGGAGGGTGAAGGAGGATGAAGGAGGATGAAGAAGGAGGATGAAGGAGGATGAAGAAGGATGAAGGAGGATGAAGAAGGAGGATGAAGGAGGATGAAGAAGGATGAAGGAGGATGAAAAAGGAGGAAGAAGGAGGAGGAAGGAGGATGAAGGAGAATGAAGAAGGAGGATGAAGGAGGATGAAGGAGGATGAAGAAGGATGAAGAAGGATGAAGGAGGATGAAGCAATGAGCAGAACAAGATGCTCTCGCGAGGCACTAGAGCAATCGTGAACATTATCCTCCATCAGCCTCCGATTTTGTCAGCAATCGTTTGGCGTGTAGAAGCATCCATTCGGTTATCTGTAGAACCCTAAACATTTACGTCTCTATATTATTCCTCGATTGAATGTAATATGAATGTATTGTGAATGTAGTGTGAATGAAATGTGAATGAAATGTGAATGTAATGTGAAATGACTATAAATGTAATATACATGTAATGTAAATGTAATATGCATGTAATGTAGATGTAATGTGTTAAATGTAATGTGAATAGAGTGCGAATGTAATGAGAAAGTAATGTGAAATAAATGTGAATGTAATGTAAACTGATTGTAAATGTAATATACATGTAATGTAAATGTAATATACATGTAATGTAGATGTAATGTGTTAAATGTAACGTGAATTAACGTGAAAGTAATGTGGCGTGTATGTAATGTGGATGTTAATGGTAACGTACTGTAAATGTAATGCGAATGTAATATGAACACACAATGTAAAAGTAATATGATGTGTATGTAATGTGGATGTAATGGTGACGCACTGTAAATGTTATGTGAATGTAATGTGAATGTAATGTGAATTGACTCTAAATGTAATATACATATAATATAAATGTAATATACATATAATGTAGATGTAATGTGAATGTAATGTGTATTGAATTTAAATGTAATGTGAATGTAACGTGAATGTGATGTGAATGTAATGTGAATGCATATGTAATGTTAGTCTCGAGATGGGCTTCAGAACGATTCCTTTAAGTTGGAAAACACATTCAAGGCGAACTTCACGTGTGATATCACCAAATTAATGCATTATCTTCATCGGTAAAGTCTTGGCTCGCATGGCAACCTAATCAGCTCCAACTTTGTCGTCGAGCGCAGAATTTGTTAAATTCATCGTAATCGTAATTCCGAGATTTCTACAGCGCCCAACGAAAGCCACGTCGCGGGGACCACCTTAATCACAGGCGCTCAGTCAAAAGAAAATCGATAGGCAAAAGGGTTCGTGTGAAATTCAGTAGAGAGATCGTTCCAGAGTTGAAGTACAGTGCACCCACCGTATAGCTTCAAATCTGCATCTCTCCGTAGACCCTCTTTGAAACTGGCGCTATATCAACCGAGGCCTTCCAGCGAAATTGCCCATACATCCTATTGCCATGCTTCTCAAGGCAATTCTGCTAATGACGGTGTTGCTGATGCTGATGCTGATGCAGGCTGCAGACGCTGAGTGCCCATCTTCAAAGATGCTTGTCACGGATGCCATTTTCTGCCGGGCACCCAGCTCAGGGAATGCTGATCCGTCTCTCGTGCGCATAAAGATATCCGAATATAGGCCCGTCTTTTTTTCGGCCCACGGTGTAATAGCCTTCGTGTTTTTACGGCTCTTTCCGTGAGCAGGAAATGAATAGATCGGAAAGAAAGAGATCAAAGATTCACCGAGGCGGCGTTGCCACAGACCCTTAGGGATCCTATGGACCTTTATTAAAGGAGTCGGACCCAGCTGAAGAGATCCGATATAGTATTATTATTTCTCCCTTTATTAAGCGCCACTATCAAATGACTTAGTATCAGTCAATGGCGCTGAGCAGTTGTGAGTGAAGAGCTTGCTGGCGATGATATCGTAATCGTAATCTCGAAATTTCTGTAGCGCCCAACGAAAGCTAAGTCGCGGGAAAGAACTTATTCACAGGCGCTCAGTCAAAACAAACTCGATAGGCAAAAGGGTTCGGTTCTAGGTCAAGATCCAGAAGACAGGCAGTCAGACAGTCGGACGGCTACGGTGGCTGGTGTTTGAGATTGAAGCGAGAAAAGAGATAAGGGGAAGAGGAAGAATTGTTAGATAACAACTGACGTTTAGAAAACTGTTAGATAAGAGCCAAAGAAGAGTCAGATAAAAATGAGGTAACAGATGACAGACACAAGTGTCATCTAATCGCTATCTGTCATGTATAATTGTTATCTAACAACTAGATAACGATTTCTTTAAGTTGAACAACACATTCAAGGCGAGCTTCAGTTGACGTTACATCAACCCAGGGCTCGAATCTAACAATTAGATAACAGTTATATGACAGATAACAATTATATGACACATAACAGTAAGATAATAATTATATGACACATAACAGTTAGATAACAATTATATGACACATAACAATTAGATAACAGTTATATGACAGATAGCAATTAGATAGCAGTTATATGACAGATAACAATTAGATAACAATTATATGACATATAACAATTCAACAGTGATTTTACTTTTTCGGGTCGGAAGCACCTCTGTTGAGTTTATCCTCTAAGAGGCACTTTATAAATCTAAAATTACAATTACAAATACAATTACAATTACGACAATTAGATAACAGTTATATGACAGATAACAATTAGATAACAATTATATGACACATTACAGTTAGATAATAATTACATGACAAATAACAGTTAGATAATAATTATATGACACATAACAGTTAGATAACAATTATATGACACATAACAGTTAGATAACAATTATATGACACATAACAGTTAGATAACAATTATATGACACATAACAACTAGATAACAGTGATATGACACATAGCAATTAGATAACAGTTATATGACAGATAGCAATTAGATAACAATTATATGACAGATAGCAATTAGATTACACTTGCGTCCGTCACCAAGCATTGTACTATTTGTTACCGGTCTAAATTGAGAAGTAAGGGGCATGTATGAATATATTTTGTAAGAATAAGCAGTATTTTGTATGTATTTGCGTACATATGTTCTTGTACAAGCTCTTTTATACAGGAGCTTGTACAGGTGCATATACAAACGTATGAACATGTTTTATTTGTATGCCTGGTGTTGACTGGGCATTCACAGAATGTCGAGGACGGTGATGGATGATGATGTATTCATATCACTGGCTCTGGTTTGGCATAAATGTTAGATCTCCTTTGACGAGCCGCCCATCAAAGCCTTTTCCTGCCGCTATACATTATTAGGAATTAATTTGAGGACCGTCAGCAGAGAGGTGGCTGGTCCGAGGAAGTCGCCTCAAGCCATGGCCAGTCCAAACACAGTCGGCAGAGGTGAAGACGATTGCAAGTGAATCACCATTTTTGTGTGAGCCGCCATTTTGTGCAGTGGAATACAATCGCCATTTTGGGCAATAAAATTCAGCCGCCATTTTTTAAAGTAAAATTCAACCGCCATTTTGTGCAATAAAATTCAGCCGCCATTTTGTGAAGTAAAATTCAACCGCCATTTTGTGCAATAAAATTCAGCCGCCATTTTGTGAAATAAAATTCAACCGCCATTTTGTGCAATAAAATTCATCCGCCATTTTGTGAAATAAAATTCAGCCTCCATTTTGTGCAATAAAATTCAGCCGCCATTTTGTGAAATAAAATTCAACCACCATTTTGTGCAATAAATTTCAACCGTCATTTTGGGCAGTCCAGCTGAATCGCCATTTTCACGTATTATAATAAAATCACCATATTTTGAATACAGCTCAACCGTCATTTCGTGTATTTTGAACCGCCGTAACTGACTGTAGGCCACAGTTACGAGACAAAATGTGTTATTTAACAGCTTTATTCATGCCACGATATGCATAAGATTGTCCGTAATCCTAACATGCGCAAGAGATAATGCGTAATCCTAATCTTAATCTGTTCACTTTTTTATACAATGCTTAATATATGTTTGACCCAGATTTTCTGTAACAGGTGTTGTGGCTTATATGGTATCTGAAAACTCGTATTACAATACGAGAAAGTGGCTAAAATAATGGTGGCTAAAATGAATGTGGCTAATTGAGGATGGCTAAAACAAGGGTGGGTAAAATGAGTGTGGCTAATTGAGGATGGCTAAAACAAGGGTGGCTAAAATGAGTGTGGCTAAAATGAATGTGGCTAAAAGTAGTGTGACTAAAATGAGTGTGGCTAAATGAATGTGGTTAAAGTGAGGCTGGCTAACACAAGGTGGCTAAAATGAGTGTGGCTAAAATAAGGGTGGCTAAAGCGAATGTGGCTCAAACGAGTGTGGTGAAAACGAGTATGGCTAAAACAAGTGTGGCTAAATGAGTGTGGCTAGAAGGAGTGTGGCTAAAATAAGTGTGACTCCCAGAAGAGGCTTCGAAACTGCAAAGTTATGAATTTGAGTATACATCTATCTATGTGCTAAACTCGATATTTATGTAGCACCTTTTGGCGATCGTTGAAAGGCAGTGACACGCGGCTACCTGAGAGAACCCCAACCAGGTGTGACTTTAATTAAGCGAGAGATGTTTCCTGAGCTGTGAGTAATTTGTGTCGGATGGAATATTGATGTCTTCATACAAAGCACGTGGGTGCGGTCGTTGGACTATTCTGGTCTCGTGTTCCTTTGACTTCATGAAGATAACACGTCTGACGGTCTTCCGCAGAGGTGTGTAAAAAAGTGCGTTACCTTTTTACCTTCGTGAGTTATATATTGCCTAATTTGAAGGCGTGGATTGCAACGTGATGTCGTAAGAGTAAGCAAGGAAGTAGATGGTGTTAGCGCTGCTGCCTGTAGCGTCAAGATGCAGTGTGATGGACTATCAACGCTGGTGTTTGGGGTTGAAATTCGCGCCAGGACATAAAGGTGTGTAGAAAATTACTACTTCGCTTTAGTCCCTAGTGAACTCCGGTTTAAAATGAGCACACTGACTGTACATCGAGGAAGATCAGACGACGAGAAAGAGAGAGAGAGAGAGCCAAAGAGAGAGAGACATACAGACAGACAAACAGAGACAGAGACAGAGAGACAAAGACCGACAGAGAGAGAGAGAGCAGATATAGAGATAGGGATACAGCAAGACAGATAGAAATAAACACAAAGAAAGAGGGAGAGAGAGAGAGAAAGACAAACAGACATTCACACAGAGACAGAGACAGACAGAGATAGACAGACAGAGAGAGAGAGCAGATAGATAGAGATAAAGATACAACAAGACAGATAGAAAGAGACACAAAGAAAGAGGGAGAACGAGAGAGAGAGAGGGGGGGCAGATGAAGAGAGGGAGAGAGAGAAAAAAAATTGGCCACCCATCCTCATACGCCGAGACTAAGAAATGAAGTCGCTAACAACACTTGATTGGATTGGATTAGATTAGATCAGTGTTTGTTTCAGACAGAACGCTCCGGAACGCCGTTCCGGCATCTGTTTTCGGCTAGTAAAAAATAATTTAGTTTTTAATAAAAGAATTGTGTTAATAAAGTTATTTTAATTATGTAATATAATGTAACTTATTTTAATTCATTTCCGGTGTTACAACTTTACACTGTTTTCAGTGTTTATTGATTGATAAAAATAATGAAATTTTAGCACAAATTCCACAACTGTTCAGTTCCGGAACCTTTTTTTCTAGAAAAAAAAACACTGGATCAGGTCAAATTATAGTATATTAGATGAGATCGAATCGGATAGGACTGGATTGAATCAGATTGTATCAGCAAAAATGAGAATCACAACAACACAAATACACGAGAAATCAATCCTATATTTTTTACTGTAGGTCAGTGACCCACTGATCCTAACACAGATATATATATACACACGCTTGTTATGCACACAACGCGCATGCGCATGCGCATGCGTACACGCACAACATATTGAAAACCGCGATGTTTTGATGCGAATGGCTTGCCATAGAAAGGACCAATTATTCTACGTCTGTCGCCGGATGGCGCTCCAATCATATAAAAACTCATCGTATATCACACTTCACTTGTATGGTCGCTGTTCATCACAAACTCATACAAGAACGACGCTCGTTATACATACATACGTATATATATATATAGATATATAGATATAGATATATAGACATATAGATATATATAGATATATATATATATATAGGCTACCCTGCCTACCATATCCATATATATAGACTTATGCTTAAATGTACAACATGTATATATATATATACATCAGTACGTCTGTCTATGTAGTTATATATATATATTAAAAATTGTTATGCATATATTTTAGCATAGGTCTGTATATATACATATATATATATACATATATATATATTATATATATATATATGCATATGTATGGATTTAGGAAGGCCTTTGATTCTGTCGTACATTATATGAAAAGGCAAAATGCCAACGTGCGAAAACTAATAACAAAAAGCCAAGTAGAATTATACTACGTGGGACGAGGTGGTGCAGTGGTAAGGTCTGTACCTTGTAACAGGAGGGTCGTGGGTTCCAATCCATTTCAGTCCTATCCTATCTATTTTATTCTATTCTAGTCTATTCTAATCTATTCTGATATAATCATAGCCGTTATCATACTGCCCAGTCTATGGTCGTTTAAAATGAAATCATATTCAAAATCGTAATTCATTGGAGAAGCCAGGTCGAATTTTTATCTCTTAAAAATCCCTCGGGGTTGACGCAGCGCTCGGGAATAAGCTGGTCCCCGACGCTAAGCCTTTAAGTAGCACTTTAGAAATTACGAGTTTACGAATACGATCCAATCTTGTTTGGAACCCGAAGTCTAATACGTGGTCAAGCAGACTGGGGGAGAGAGAGAGAGGGTGTCCTGAATAATCTCCACGCAGCCAAATCCGAGACTGTAAATGTAATTGTAAATGTGTATCTTTAGCGACCGTATGACCTCGACCCTGTCTATCCAATTTGGCCACCTAAAGCAGGTCATAGATACTCCACATGGCTTGGCACCCATTCAAACGGGCAGCGGTGGTGAAGGATCTCACCCGATAAATTCATTGAAAACCTCAGCAGGGTCGAGGCCAAATACGGTCGCTATGGAAAAACATATACATTTAAATTCTATCCAATTTGGCTACCTAAAGCAGGTCATAGATACTCCACATGGCTTGGCACCCATTGAAACGGGCAGCGGTGGTGAAGGATCTCACCCGATAAATTCATTGAAAACCTCAGCAGGGTCGAGGCCAAATACGGTCGCTATGGAAAAACATATACATTTAAATTCTATCCAATTTGGCTACCTAAAGCAGGTCATAGATACTCCACATGGCTTGGCACCCATTCAAACGGGCAGCGGTGGTGAAGGATCTCACCCGATAAATTCATTGAAAACCTCAGCAGGGTCGAGGCCAAATACGGTCGCTATGGAAAAACATATACATTTAAATTCTATCCAATTTGGCTACCTAAAGCAGGTCATAGATACTCCACATGGCTTGGCACCCATTCAAACGGGCAGCGGTGGTGAAGGATCTCACCCGATAAATTCATTGAAAACCTCAGCAGGGTCGAGGCCAAATACGGTCGCTATGGAAAAACATATACATTTAAATTCTATCCAATTTGGCTACCTAAAGCAGGTCATAGATACTCCACATGGCTTGGCACCCATTCAAACGGGCAGCGGTGGTGAAGGATCTCACCCGATAAATTCATTGAAAACCTCAGCAGGGTCGAGGCCAAATACGGTCGCTATGGAAAAACATGTGCATTTACATTTACATCAATCGATGGTCGCTTCAAGTGAATCCTTAGTCAAAATCATAATCCGCTGGAGAAGCTCGGGTTGAAAATCAAATGGAAACAGGTCAGACCATGATGAGTAAGTAAGTAAGTAAGTAAGTAAGTAAGTAAGCAAGTAAGTAAGTAAGAAAGAAAGTAAGTAAGTAAGTAAGTTTGTACCGAAATTACATACACGCACTAACAACGCACGTAACTGGGCAGTGAACTCCAAGGTTTGGTTACAGTTAATCACGTGACACTTAGTCACGTGACAGTTAATCACGTGACACTCCCGCCAGAACACCCGCCAGAATGACGACAGTTATCTGATCCATCACACGAACTCATCAACACTTCACCTCTTGCAGTTTCTGCTCTCGTCTTTCACTCACAACTGAAAACAGTTCTTTTCCAAAAATCTTATCCTGATGCTTTCTCTTCACCTTATCTCTCTTCTCGCTTCAATTTCAAGCAAAATCCACCGTAGCCGTCCGACATCCCTTCTTTCTCTTATCTCTCCCTCCTCTCAAATCCCAAACACCATCCCCCATAGCTGCCACGCTGTCTCTCCGTCTGACTTTTGGATCTTGACCTGGAATCGAACCATTCTGCCTATCGATTTTGTTTTGACTGAGCGCCTGTGAATTAGCTTGTCCCCGCGACGTGGCTTTCGTTGGGCGCTGTAGAAATCTCAGAATTACGATTACGATTACGATTACGACTGTCTGCCTGTCTCACTCCTGGATCTTGACCAGGAACCGAACCTTTTTTCCCAATCAATTTTATCTTGACTGAGCGCCTGTGAATAACCTGCTTCCTGCTACTTGGCTTTCGCTGGGCGTTGTAGAAATCTCGAGCTTATGATTACGATTCATCGCTGGCAGTTAATCACGTGACACTTAACCACGTGACAATTAATCACGTCTCCATGAAACGTTAAGCCTAGTAAACAGCAAACAACGTAAATTAACAAATTGTTTGCTCCATATTATGTTAAACATGTGAACGAGGAACAACACTGACCATGTACACTCATATTTTCCTGGAAGAATAACGTCCAGTTACTTTAATCAGCGTTTTTTCAGATCCCAATAATTATCTCAACCAGGATTCTGTTTTTAATCGTCTCATACCTAAAGAAGTCTTCTTAAGCACTGTGAACTGACAGGAAGTCAAACGAATGGGTCCTGGAGAGGAGTCTGGGTAGAGAGGAGTCTGCTTGGATTAAGCAAACAGAGGAAGTTTTCATACTTCGGACATGTGCTGCGAAAGAGTGGAGACTGCTTAGAGAAAGAGATCATCCAAGACACAATTCCTGGATCCCGAGCTCAGGGAAGACCTAAGACAACTGAGTGGGTCCTGGAGACGGCAGGAGTAGAGAGGAGTCTGCTTGGAGTAATCAAAAGCAGGAAGCTTTCATACTTCGGGCATGTGCTGCGAAAGAGTGGAGACTGCTTAGAGAAAGAGATCATCCAAGACACAATTCCTGGATCCTGAGCTCAGGGAAGACCTAAGACAACTGAGTGGGTCCTGGAGACGGCAGGAGTAGAGAGGAGTCTGCTTGGAGTAATCAAAAGCAGGAAGCTTTCATACTTCGGGCATGTGCTGCGAAAGAGTGGAGTCTGCTTAGAGAAAGAGATCATCCAAGACACAATTCCTGGATCCTGAGCTCAGGGAAGACCTAAGACAACTGAGTGGGTCCTGGAGACGGCAGGAGTAGAGAGGAGTCTGCTTGGAGTAATCAAAAGCAGGAAGCTTTCATACTTCGGGCATGTGCTGCGAAAGAGTGGAGACTGCTTAGAGAAAGAGATCATCCAAGACACAATTCCTGGATCCTGAGCTCAGGGAAGACCTAAGACAACTGAGTGGGTCCTGGAGACGGCAGGGGTAGAGAGGAGTCTGCTTGGAGTAATCAAAAGCAGGAAGCTTTCATACTTCGGGCATGTGCTGCGAAAGAGTGGAGACTGCTTAGAGAAAGAGATCATCCAAGACACAATTCCTGGATCCTGAGCTCAGGGAAGACCTAAGACAACTGAGTGGGTCCTGGAGACGGCAGGAGTAGAGAGGAGTCTGCTTGGAGTAATCAAAAGCAGGAAGCTTTCATACTTCGGGCATATGCTACGGAAGAGTGGAGTCTGCTTAGAGAAAGAGATCATCCAAGACACAATTACTGGATCCTGAGCTCAGGGAAGACCCAAGATGACATGGATCGATAACAACCCAGCGATATGAAAAAAATGAAATTCATTAATAGCGACCATAAACTTTTGTGCAATTTTAGAAGATTGGTACAAAAAAAGAGCTAATTATTGTAAACGTTAATATAATCCACTCAATGTCAAACTGCAAAATGAAAAATCCAATGTTTGAATGACAGTTTAGTTGTCGTCATACATTGAATCGATATCTGAAGAGTTAGTTATGAAGAATAACAGGTAGCTGGTCTTGGATATTCACGGCACTGCGTCCTATTTCAGCCTCTCGAATCTTTCGCTTTGCTGCCTCTTCGGCTTCAACGTTTTTCGTATCTTCTTGGTCTCCAGTCGGGATCGGTTCGGCAAGAAAACTGTCCAGAGAAGCCGATTCATCTCTCTTTAAAGCTTCATACTCTGTCAGTGCACTAGAAGGCTGTTGGAAAAATTCTCTAAATTTGTCATTAAGCCTCGTGTAATTCCATGCAACGCCTTTCCTTAGCGCTTTGTAAGTTGGTAGAATTATCGGCACTTCTGTGAGTAAACGCTTCAGAAGCTGTCTCTCCTGCTTCTTTGCCGAGTTGTAGGCTTCAAGAGCCTCGGGCGGAACGCTCTGAGATTTGGCGTAGTTCTCTAGAACGACTCTCTCTGCTTCATCAGTAATTACGATCTGCTTTTTTAATTCAATTGGGAGTTTATAAAGGAAAAATTCCATAACGGCCTTGCTCGCAGCCACAATTCTTGATGAATCCACCGGTCGAATCGTCACTGTTTCGGCCTCTTGAACCCGGAGGTTTCTCGGTCTCTTGGGTTGTCTGTTGCTGTGTTTCTTCTGCTTTAGTTTCCTGGATAGGCTGTTGTGTCTGACCTGGGATGAGTTCCTGTTGTAACCTGTCAAGTAAGGCGTATTCCTCTCGCTTCATGTTTTCATATTCGGTGAGAGCAGACGAAGGTTTCTCGAAGAATCCCGGGAATTTTCTATGAATTATTTGGTCCCAATCTCCAGAGTGGTTCCTTATCGCCTTGTAGGCATCAAACATGCCTGCCCCTCCACCAGCAAGCACTTTCTCTCTCAGAAACTGTATCTCCGCATCTCTCTGAGCATGGTATTTGGCAAGAAGATCCGGCGAAGCGCTACCGGTATTCGCGTAGCTCGCAACTAGCTCTTTCTCGGTTCCATCAGTTGGATACATTTTCGACGTAAACTCTGGGTAAAGTTTATCCATAAGAAACACCATCCTATTGAATGCAGCCATAGGATTTTCTTTTCGTTTCCTTCGAAATAATCTTCTCGTCTTTCTTGATCTCGGTAAACTTCTCTTGACCTTCATCGATCGCTTCTTCGCAGAGGGATGTCGATGTGAATGTTTCAGGAACGACCGGAGATCCATCACACGTGTTCCGAAATACAGCCTCTGCTCGTTCTGCTTTGCCTTGGATGCACCGTAGGTCACGGTCATTGGCGTCACAACAGACGATGGTTTCTCAGAAGTTTCAGTCTCGTTGGAACCCCCGTTTAGGCACTGGGTTGTCGTGTTGACGTCTTTTGATCGGAAATACTGATCCTGCATTATTGATCCTTTGGTGTCAAGAGAAGCAGCTTCTCTGGCATTCACTTTTACATCATCTAAACCAATCTCCGTCCGTTTCAGGTCACCGAGAGCAAGACCAGTGACAACGCAGAGATAAAACGCGAACATCTCCATCTATGAAGAATAACAATGTCAGGATATTTCGATATGAATTTAGCAATTCATTCGACGCCTATGGAAATTCATTTGGAGCTAAAGTCGGTGCAGTGTATATGCTAAACGATAAGCGTCGACGGTACAGAAAGTTCAACAGCTTGTAAAATAAAAAGAATTGACCTGATTTCTGCTAATTGGATGCATTAGATGATAAGGGGTTTACAGGTCCTTCTGAATGAGAGGCACATTGTTTATTGGAGAAGGTTCCTCCCTTAAATATTATTGCTATTATTGTTGTTGTTGTTGTTGTTGTTGTTGTTGTTGTGTGGTGTTGTTGTGTTGTTGTTGTGTTGTTGTTGTTGTGTTGTTGTTGTGTGGTTGTTTTTGTTGTGTTGTTGTTGTTATTATTATTATTAATGTTATTATTGTCATAGAATCTTTTAAAACCAGCGCTTCGCTTATTATTTCAATTTTATATTGTTTTCTATATTCCTGTATTATTATTATTTTTTTTACCGGAGGTATATATTTGATCCCTCAGGAATTAAATCATTCTCTGCAGAATGAGAAACTTCTGGAACGGCTAGAAAAATGGCAAAGATCTGGCGATGCAAAAGTTTCAGGGATATTATTATTATTATTACTATTACTATTGTTGTTGTTGTTGTTGGTATTGTTGTTGTTATTGTTGTTGTTATTGTTGTTGTTATTGTTGTTGTTATTGTTGTTGTTGTTATTGTTGTTGTTGTTGTTGGTATTATAGCGCTGTGCGTTAGACTGCAATAGCAATGCGTTGAGAAAGACAACTGGTTTCTCTCGAGTCACCGGTTATACGAGAAAGAGCGAGACAGACATAGACAGACAGACAGACAGAGACAGAGACAGAGACAGACATAGACAGACAAAGCGCGCTGTGACTGTGTTATGAAAAGTAGGCGAATGCTGTTAATTGGACCCAGAGTCTCAAATCCCATTGGAACAAAGTGGTGCATTATTATTACCTGCCAAAAGTAAATAAGGCCACACAGCGCCGTATGAATAAACTTACTTTAAGTACTCTTAATCTCGAACAATGAATGAATTCAACTGACATCAATTGTTTTCATAATAATTATAGTGTACTATAGATTGTTGTGTCTTCAGGCTTTGTTTCCAGCTAACATACAGACTCTAACTATTGCTGTTAGGTTCAAAGTGCTATTCAGAAAAAACTAAGATAAGATGTCAAAACATACCAACCGCTTCCAGGAGAAATAACAGTAAAATAAAAATGTATTATTATTAATAATTATAGGCATGACTAATATCGCTCTCTTTACACGCAAAAGCTACAGAGTATAGGTTACGTCATCACGGTTGTCACGTGAAATCATTGTTGTTAGGCGAGTAAGAAGAAGCTTGTTCATCTAGCGCTGAGATATCATTTCCAACTCAGGTAAATGATGATGATGATGATGATGATAATGATGATAATAATAATAATATTAATTATAAGAAGAAGAAGAAAAAGAAGAACAACAACAATACTACTGCTACTACTAATAGTAATAGTAGTAGTAGCAGTGGTAGTAGCATTAGTGGTAGCATTAGTAGTAGTAGGAGTAGTAGTAGTAGTGGGAGTAGTGGTAGCAGTAGTAGTGATAGTAGTAATGGTAGTAGTAGTAGAAGAAGTAGTGGTAGTGGTAGTAGTAGAAGTGGTAGTAGAAGTAGTAGTGGTAGTAGTAGTAGTAGTAGTAGCAGTATTAACAATAATAATAATAATAATAAAAAAAAAATAATAATAATAATAGTAATAATGATAGTCATAATGATGATGCAGTCCCTAATTTCTGAAATCCTGAGGGATCATAAATACCTAGAGTAAAAATTGATAATGATAATAATAATAATAATAATAATAATAATAACAATAAAGGTAATAATAATTATGATGAGAGTTGAATATTTGAAATTCGTCAAATGCGACCAAAGCATCTTATGTGCTTTCAGACGACAAATGCTAAAAGCAGATAGAAGAAAAAGTCAATACGTTGATGTCTATTATTTAATTTCAACTGTTAAACTTTGACAGATTTTTGTAGATGCTGTGTTTTTTTAGCAACGACAGATGTAACAACGCATTTATTCTTCATCTGAAGAGTTAGTTGCTTTTTGAGTCGCAGGAAGCCGGTCTTTTATAATTACTGCACATACTGAAAGCAGAAAACCGAAGTACAAAGTTAGCCATGTTTATTTGATTGCTTACAAAAATAATAGGTATAATAATAATGCAGCGATTTGAAAAATTGAAATTCATTTACTGCGACCAAAAACTTGGATGCATTTTGTGTCATATGAGTACTAAATCTAATCTATAGTCTAACCTAATCTAATCTAATATTAAATGATGTAATCTAATGACGTCATTGCGTGACCTGTCAGATCCTTACATCACTGCTTTGTCTTTGAGAATGGTGCAGTGAAAGAGTCAAATTGTTACCGGTCGGACAAAGGCATTTGAAATGAGAAATTATGGATCCGGGCCGCACCTTTTAACATTCCAGACGGTTCGAACCATAGTAAGCCTAGTGTCTATATTTAATCATACATCGTTTCTATGCCTTACACATAATATATGAGAAATGTTGGTTAACCATGCTTGTTAATAAAAAAAACAAGAAGTTTTCATGCTTCGGGCATGTGCCAAGAAAGAGTGGCGACTGTCTAGAGAAAGAGATCACCGAAGGCACAATTCCTTGATCCCGAGCTCGGGGAAGACCTAAGACAAATGATTGGGTCCTGAAGACTGCAGGAGTAGAGAGGAGTCTGCTTGGATTAACCAGACAGAAGAAGCGGTCATATGTCGGGCATGTGCTATGGAAGAATGGAGACTGTTTAAAGGAAGTAATCATCCAAGGCACAATGCATGGATCTCGAGTATCGGGGAAGACCCAAGATGACATGGATCGATAACATCAAGTCGTGGACTGAGTTATCGTTCGACCAGTTATTACAGGAGACGAGGGACAGAAGCAGATGGCACAAAATCGTCCATGGTGCAGCCAATCCTCGGCTCGAGGACGGTTGAAGACAAGGCAAGACAAGACAGGACAGGAAATGACAGGACAGGACAGGGCAAGACAGGACAGGACAGGACAGGACAAGGCAAGGTAGGACAGGACAGGACAGGACAAGACAAGGCAAGGCAAGGCAGGACAGGACAGGACAAGCCAGGACATGACAAGACAGGACAGGACAGGACAAGACAGGACATGACAAGACAAGACAAGGCAAGGCAAAACAGGACAGGACAAGTCAGGACAGAACAGGACAGGACAGGACAAGGCAAGGTAGGACAGGACAGGACAGGACAAGACAAGGCAAGGCAAGGCAGGACAGGACAAGACAGGACAGGACAGGACAGGACAAGACAAGACAAGGCAAGGCAGGACAGGACAGGACAGGACAGGACAGGACAGGACAAGGCAGGACAGGACAGGACAGGACAAGACAAGGCAAGGCAGGACAGGAGTGGATAGGACAATATCTCTGGTCTCCCTGACGCCGTTTTTATGTGGCGCTGAGAGTTTTCCTAGATTTACATTTACGTCATGTTTACATACATTACATCTTTACTACAGTAATTTTCCAACAAGTATTTATGTAAGATGCAAATGTCTGCGTATCATTAATGTAATACAGTGTGACCTTAAGTTTATACATACGTATGCATATATATATATGTATGTATATATAGGATGGATATCTATATATATGTGTGTGTGTGTGCGTGGGTGTGTTTATATGTATATATATGTATATAAATGTGTATGTATACATATGTGTGTGCGTGCGTGCGTGTGTTTGTGCGTGTGTGTGCTATTGTACATACATATATTGAGGAATAACGGGGATATATACCCACAATAATAATAATAATACCGGCATACGTGTTTATAATCATATTGTCAGGCATGTATACATATACAGCGCCTTATTTTCACATGAATGCATGTGTGTACGTATATATATATACATAGATATATATGCATAGATATTTATGCAAAATTATACATGCTTGCGTTATAATTGTGTAAGTGGCCTGTATGTATGTTATGACGATCGGCGTGGTATTATTGTCTCATAAGCGGCATTATAAGTCTGCTAATGGCACCCGCGTAGCTCAAACGTGACGCTGCCAATGCCGGAATCGGTCCAGCTGCGATGCTGGAGTCGTCGATGTTCCAACGTTTTGTTCGTACCTTGTAAACAAGACGGCTGAGGGGAGGACACGTGAGACCGTTGAACCTACGGGAGGGGGAGGGACCAACGTCGGTGTAGTACGACGTCGGTTCCGGGGTGAAAAGGGTTCCCAAATTTGTTGCCAAGGAACGACATAGTGAAGCTAATTTTAATCGTAATCGTAATCCCGAGATTTCTACAGCGCCCAACGAAAGCCACGTTACGGGGACCAGCTTATTCACAGGCGCTCAGTCAAAATGAAATCGATAGGCAAAAGTGTTCCGTTCCAGGTCAAGATCCAAGAGTCAGGCAGAGAGACAGCGTGGCAGCTACGGGGGTGGTGTTTGGGATTGAAGCTAATTTTAAAGTATTATGTTGTCTTGATAGCAAAATTTAGTGCAAAACAATACTTCAGTAGGTGGAAAATAGAAGCCCAAGCATTCACGTAAGCAGTCTGTATTTACTCAGTCGTATTTAGGATTATTATTATTAACTAACGAAACGGCAGAAAACTTCTACATGACGTCATCAGTCACGTGAACCAATCACAATATTTTTCTGAACTACTTTCGCACACTACATCGTTAACTGCACAAGGCCTGCGGGGTACAGCTACGCAATATTTTGACGAAGTGGTAACAAATACCTGACGTCATCGGTCACGTGAACCAATCACAACACTTTTCGGAACCGTTTTCGTCCAGGAACCTATCTCGCACCACACCGACAGGCCACGTTTCATGCGTAATTCCAGTCTATAGCCGGCAAGTTCATAGGCTCGGAGGACCATTGTACGGGGCTCGCAGAACGGTTGACGCCCGCGGGTTTTACTGAGTGCCGCGGAGAAACCGTTGTGATGGGTCACGTTTTCGTCGGAGAGAGAGACACGAGGAGATAGAGAGGGAGACAGAGAGACTTACAGAGAGTGAGAGGCAGAGAGTGATAAAAGAGAAGTAAATAGGAGAAAGTTTAGAAGCCAAACGAGGTCGCTCGGTATGTCTGCCTGAAGTGGAGATTTAAGTGTCGTAAATTTCAGTTAACGACCGGGTCTTCGGATGTCTTGGATTTTATTCTTCGGCGGGAAAACGATTGGAAAGTAAAAACTTGAAAAGCAGTAAAATCTTCGATCTAATCTTCGCCTAAAGAGCGAAGGTTATCGGTATCAGTATAGCGAGTTTAGGGGTCATCGGTAGGCCTATTCCAGATGATGCAAGTTAGCAGACTCTTTTGAAAGTCATCGTCGTCATCATCATCGTCGTCGTCGTCATCATCATCATCATCGTCATCATCGTCACCACCAGCACCACCATCTTCATCATCATCATCATTCTTATTATCATTACCATCAGTATTATTATTATTTTTGTTGTTGTTGTTGTCGTCGTCGTCGTTGTTGTTATAATTATTATTTAATGTATATTTATATATTTAGTTTTAATCCGAGGTAGAAATGCTCATTATGACTATTTTTGATGCTACTGCTATTGCTACTCATTCATTCATTCACATCATTTATATAGCGCCCTTCAAGTTGTATACCCACTGGAGCTCCGTGCTTTTAACATTGCTTTCATTATCCTAATATATCTTTGTTTTATAGCGCCACTATAAAATTAATAATACGTTATTTGTAAGAAATCTAACTGGGAGCGATTCATTATATGCGGTTTATCGTAATCGTAATCGTAATTCCGAGATTTATACAGCCCCCAACGAAAGCCGCGCCGCGGGGACCAGCTTATTCACAGGCGCTCAGTCAAAACAAAATCGATAGGCAAAGGGGTCCGGTTCCAGGTCAATATATGCGGTATAATATGGATTTCAAACTGTGCTGTGCATTTTCAAGGAGAATTTTCGGATTGTTAAGTAGTTTAGACCGTATTTCTTCTCAAGTAAGTATCGACTGGTTTTGTTTATGCTTGTAGGTGGTAGTTCGGTTCAAAAGGTCATTCGCTGGTACATACCACAGTTACCGCCCTCGCGGATAGATGCCCTTGCAGAGGGGTAACTGGGTAGGAGAACTGTGGCTGAAGCGGCAGCTGGTGCGATGTATAGGGGCCGCAAAGCTGGATGCCGCAAGCACCATCCTTCTCTGAGCATCTTCTGGCCTCGATGCGTGCTGCTGAGGCTGGTGACGCGGCCGACCGGTCGGGCTTAGGAGGAGGCGGAGGAGGAAGAGGAGGAGTAGCTGCTGGCATCTCGCGTCGTATTGGATTCAGCGCCTGAGATACGGAAGAAGGAAGGAGAAAGGAAACGGAAGTGATAAACCACCGCCTAGGGAGCATCCAAGATATTTCGCCGACAGCGGGACTACTAACTCCGGCGATAGCGGAACCTCGGAACCTGTTTCGCACATCCGTTTATCGTTCCAGCCGCTGGAACTTGTCAACCGTAAACTGTTTCATTAACTGGAACCTATTCCGCTCACCGGAACTACTATTCCCACTAAACGAACCCATCGCAAAAGCGTTCCAGTACGCTTTCGTCATCGGACCCAACATGGCGGCGTACGGCGTCAACGCTACCCCATTGGGTCACGACCCTGCAGCGACGACAACCCTCGATCTTTTGGGGACCAGACTGACGGACGGTAACCTCACCAGGGTAGCCCCAACCGTGGCCCCTTGCGCCTGGAGAACAGCCGTGATCGCCGTGTCCTGCGGCTTGCTAATCATAGGTACTATACTCGGTAACGTGCTCGTCTGTTTGGCAGTAGTCATCGTTCGCAAGCTGCGCACCCCTTCGAACCTCCTCATCGTCTCCCTGGCCGTGTCAGACCTCCTCGTGGCAGGGCTGGTCATGCCCTTCGCGGCCCTGTACGAGGCCCAGCAGCGCTGGGCCCTTGGGAAGTTGGTCTGTGACATGTGGACGTCGCTGGATGTGATGCTTTGCACGGCGTCGATACTGAACCTGTGCGCGATCAGTGTCGATAGGTACCTGATGATCACTCGACCGTTGCGGTATGCACTGAAGCGGAACCGGGTTCACATGGCGCTGATGATCGCCGTCGTTTGGTCGCTCTCGGCTGTCATCAGCATCCCTCCGCTGTTCGGATGGAAGGCGACGTATGTTGAGGGACAGTGCGTACTCAGCCAGGACATTGGTAAGATTCTATTATTGTTATTATTATTATAGTTGTTATTGCTATTGTTATTGTTTTCGTTATTGTTATTGGTTTTGTTATTGCTATTATTGAATATTATTATTATTATTGTTGTTGTTATTGTTGTTGTTGTTAATGTTGCTATCAATGAATTTTATTTTTATTATAATTGAATATTACTATTACTATTGCTATTATTATAATTGTTATTATTATTATTTTCATCATCATCATCATGATCATCATCATTCTGTCTGCATTTATTAAGCGCCACTATCTAATGACTAAGCATCAATCGATGGCGCTGAGCAATTGTGAGTGAAGGACTTGCTCAAGGTTCCTATACAGTAACCGCCTGAGGAAAGGCTCGAACCCGTACTCTCAAAGCCTTACTGTCAAAGCCTTACTGTCAAAGCCTTACTGTCAAAGCCTTACTTTCAAAGCCTTACTGTCAAAGCCTTACTCTCAAAGCCTTACTCTCAAAGCCTTACTGTCAAAGCCTTAATTTCAAAGCCGTACTCTGCTCGTTACAAGCCAACTATTCAGCTATCTCGCCTCGACTTCTGTCCAAAGTTTTTCCTCATCGCTGGGTGTCAGGGCCGTTGATATCGACGTTACCTTACCGTTTTAAAAGCTATAGTTGCCACGAGAGTCTGGTACACTGTCATTAGTTGCAAGATGACAACGAAAGCCACGCATCGTAATTACCAGAAATTTGTATAGCCGCTTTAGGAGACACTATTCAGTGGCGCTGCTTTTAGTTTATTTCGCTGCAAGATTTAAGTTCGAAGATGGCAGTGAAGACAACATTAGTGTTTGCAACTACCAGACATTAGGCTTTCAACCTGACCTCAGATGACCTGACCCTACTTAATCCATCCGATTCAATTCAAACCAGTCTAATCGAATTCAATCTAAAACAATCCAACTTAATCTAACCTAGCCTATTAAAGCTTCAACGACACAATGATTAAAACTACTAAACCTTCAACAAGACAATGATTAAGACTACTAAAGCTTCAACAAGACAATGATTAAGACTACTAAAGCTTCAACGAGACAATGATTAAGACTACTAAAGCTTCAACGAGACAATGATTAAGACTACTAAAGCTTCAACGACGACAATGATTAAGGCTACTAAAGCTTCAACGAGGACAATGATTAAGACTATTAAACCTTCAACGACACAATGATTAAGACTACTAAAGCTTCAACAACGACAATGATTAAGACTACTCAAGTTTCAACGACGACAATGATTAAGACTACTAAAGCTTCAACGACGACAATGAATAAAAGTGGGTGTTGTTAGGCAGCTTAGCATACGATGGTGACCGAATCGCAGCATCTGCAATTCTCGTATGTCCTCCGTCTTCGGCTGAGTTCGGAACTGTTCGGGATTGTTCGGGTCACGTGAGCGACGTGCCCTGAACAATGAAGTCGGACAGCCTGCATTCTGCCGGGAAACCATCTGTCAGCATCGAGCGCTAAGTAGACGGATCAGCGAAAGCAGACAAAAGGACAGCGCTGACTGACTAAAGCAGGTCAAACGTTTCATTGCGTGATTTACCACCAGGGGGAAGAAATACTTAACGTTCATCAAGATTACTGGAAACCGGTTGGACTGTCTGCTGGCTGACATCGCTCGCTCACTCAAGCACTCACCCATCAAATCACCCAACCATACACGCAATTTTCCGCCCGCCAAGCCAACCCACCTGTCCATCACTCGCTTTCCCACCCACTGAAGCACAAACCCACCCACTACCCATTGGATTCCTCACCCACCGAAGCACCAACTCACACACCACTCGCTGGCTTTCCCGCCCACTAGGCACCTACCCACCCACCACCCACAGTGCCTCTCCTACCCACCGAAGCACCAGGTCACCCACCACTCGTTGTCTTTCCCACCCACCAAATCATATAACCACCCACCACCTCTGCCTTTCCCACCAGCCGAAGCACCAACTCGCCACCACCCACTGCCTTTCCCACCAACCAAAGCACCAATCCACCCACCACTCACTGCCTTTCCCACGCTACACCAAAGCACCCACCCACCACACACCCGCTATCTCACCCTCCCACTCATCTAACCACCCACTCTTTGGTCGACCTCGCAAAGACTGACATTTTGACAATCTGTTTGCTTGTCAAAGCTGCTCTTTTATCGGCCCAAGACTTAGTCCTAATGCCTAAATATCGGCCTAGGTCCTGGTCCTGTAATGCCTAAACATCGCATAGGTCCTGGTCCTGTAATGCCTAATCATCGGCCTAGGTCCTGCTTCTAATGCCTAATCATCGGCCCAGGAACTGGTCCAAATGCCTAAACATCGGCCCAGGACCTGGTCCAAATGCCTAAACATCGCATAGGCCCTGGTTGTATTGCCTAAACATCGGCCTACGTCCTGGTTCTAATGCCTAATCATCGGCCTAGGTCCTGGTTCTAATGCCTAAATATCGTCCTAGGTCCTGGTCCCAATGCCTAAACATCGGCTTAGGTCCTGGTCCTGTAATGCCTAAACATCGGCCTTGGTCCTGGTTCTGTAATGCCTAAACATCGGCCTAGGTCCTGGTCCTGTAATGCCTAAACATCGCATATGCCCTGCTTCTAATGTCCAAACGTCGGCCCAGGACCTGGTTCTAATGCCTAAATATCGGCCTAGGTCCCGTTCCTGTCATACGTAAACATCAGTCCAAGGCATGGTCTTGTAATGCCTAAATATCGACCCGGACCTGGTCCTAATGCCAAAACATCGCATAGGTCCTGGTTCTAGGTCCTGGATAGGTCCGCATAGGTCCTGGATCTTGACCTGGAACCGAACCCTTTTGCCTATCGATTTTGTTTTGACTGAGCGCCTGTGAATAAGCTGGTTCCCGCGACTTAGCTTTTGTTGAGCGCTGTAGAAATCTCGAGATTACGATTACGATTACGATTCTAATGCCTAAATATCGGCCTAGGTCCCGTAAACATCAGTCCAAGATGTCTAAACATCGGCCTAAGTCCTAGGATCCAATGATAGATAGTGGCCGCAATAATTTACACTCAGATCACCTCTGCAATCTGCCCACATCGAGTTCGACTGACTGGCGCTGCGTAATTTAGAGGAGGCATCAAATTTTATGATCCACCCTGTATAATTCGTCCGAAGGATGCCAAGCATACTGGTTCCCTTTAGCTGCTGCTGCTGTTGCCGTAGTTTAACAAGTGAACCAGATCTTCTGCGTAGAGATGCTCGACTTTTAATGATTCAGTTTCGCTCTCATTAAAGATGCTCTATGTGACCTGTTGCAGCTTTAGTAGTCATAATCATTGTAGTAGTCATAGTCATTGCCGTCTTTGAAGCTTTAGTAGTCATAATCATTGTCGTGGTTGAAACTTTAGTAGTCATAATCATTGTCATTGTTGAAGCTATAGTAGTCATAATCATTGTTGTCGTTGAAGCTTTTGGGCTCATAATCATTGTCGTCGTTGAAGCTTTAGTAGCTTAATCATTGTCGTCGTTGAAGCTTTAGTAGTCATAATCATCGTTATTGTTGAAGCTTTAGTAGTCATAATCATTGTCGTCGATGTGGCTTTAGCAGTCATAATCATTATCATCGTTGAAGCTTTAGTAGTGATACTCATTGTCGTTGAAGCTTTTGTAGTCATAATTATTGTGTCGTTGAAGCTTTAATAGGCTAAGCTAGATTAGGTTGGATTGGATTGGATTGGATTAGATTAGACTGATTTAAATTAGACTGGTTTGAATTGGATCGAATTGGATTAAATAAGGCCAGGTCATCTGAGATCAGGTCAGGTCAGATTATATCAGGTGACGTACGTGAGTCGAACCCTCATCCAACAGACGCAGAGACTAAATTGGAAAACTACTTACCAATCTGCCACCGTGTGTAAACAGATGAACCATTGACCTCTCACCTTAAAAACAGATGAACCATTGACCTCTCACCTTAAAAACAGATGAACCATTGACCTCTCACCTTAAAAACAGATGAACCATTGACCTCTCACCTTAAAAACAGATGAACCATTGACCTCTCACCTTAAAAACAGATGAACCGTTGTCATCTCACCTTAAAAACAGATGAACCATTGACCTCTCACCTTAAAAACAGATGAACCATTGACCTCTCACCTTAAAAACAGATGAACCATTGACCTCTCACCTTAAAAACAGATGAACCGTTGACCTCTCACATTAAAAACAGATGAACCGTTGACCTCTCACCTTAAAAACAGATGAACCATTGACCTCTCACCTTAAAAACAGATGAACCATTGTCATCTCACCTTAAAAACAGATGACCATTGACCTCTCACCTTAAAAACAGATGAACCGTTGACCTCTCACCTTAAAAACAGATGAACCATTGACCTCTCACCTGAAAAACAGATGAACCGTTGTCATCTCACCTTAAAAACAGATGACCATTGACCTCTCACCTTAAAAAAGTAATCTGCCTCCTCTTTTTTTCAATATGCGCTAAATAAATTCGACGAAAAGAGTCGACAGACAGACAGACGGCAGACGCTGGACCTATTTGTCATCGGCTGTTTACCTTCCACTTTTTCAGGAATCAGAATTTGTGTAGCGCCTCTTAAAGATAAGCTAATCGCAGGCGCTCTCTTAAACATACTGCGCGATGGTGTAGTGGTTAGTGGGCTGAACTGTCAGCTGAGAGGCCGGGGATTCAAATCCCTGCCCGGACAGAAAATCATTTAGAGATTTCGGCTTCACTTGCGCCCCCTAGTCAACTCAGCTGTAAAATGAGTACGTCGACTGTAGACTGTCTGTGAGAAGATCAGAGGGCGAGGAAGAGGACAGTCCTCTTCCACAAATTCTATCCTGACTCTTTCTCTTTCCCTTTATTTCAATTTCCGGTTCAATTCCAAACACCAACCACCATAGCCGCCTGCCTGCCTGCCTGCCTGCCTGCCTGCCTGCCTGCCTGCCTGCCTGCCTGCCTGCCTGCCTGCCTGCCTGCCTGCCTGCCTGCCTGCCTGCCTGCCTGCCTGCCTGCCTGCCTGCCTGCCTGCCTGCCTGCCTGCCTCTCGACCTGGAGCCGAACCCTTCTTGCCTGTCAGTTTTGTTTTGACTGAGCGCCTTTGAAGAAGCTGATTCCCGCGACTTAGCTTCGTTGGGCGCTGTAGAAATCTCTTGGATCTTGACCTGGAACCGAACCCTTCTTGCCTATCGATATTGTTTTGACTGAGCGCCTTTGATTAAGCTGGTTCCCGAGACTTAGCTTTCGTTGGGCGCTATAGAAATCTCGAGCTTACGATTACGATTACAATTACGACTGATCACACGCCCTCTTGTTTCTCTCTAACATTTCCTACCCGCTTCTGTCTCCAAGAGCTTTAGATCAGGGCACTCCTTGCTTCTCCTTAGTTACTGGCGACACATCATTAGGGTTGCTATGTATTTAAATGTAATCAAATGATGCATAATTTATCTAGCGTCAATTTCATTTCAGAGGCGCCGGAAGCCATGGCACACGTGCTCCGATGCCAGACAAGTCATGTCTGCGTACATCATGGCCACACAATTCGAAGAGTGCTCAGTGTGTGTCTGGCAGGGTGTTTGTTCGTCCGCCTGTGTGTTTCTCTTTGTATGCGTGTGTGTCGGTGCGTGTTTAATGACGCGTTCAGGGTCCAGAGTGACCAAATGGACTGTAGCATCGACTGACCGTTGTATGGACAGTGGACTGTAGGCTTGACCGAGATCCCGAGAAAATGACCATTGTCCACTCTGTAGAGGCTGACCACAATCTTATATATGTCGTGTTTTTGTCCGCCTGTCCGTCTCATTGTCTCTATCTCTTGTTCTCTTCGCCTCTTGCTTCTCTAACTTCTCTGTCTTTCTGTCTGTCTGTCTGCCTTTCTTTCTATCTGTCTGTCTATCTGTCTGTCTGTCTGCCTTTCTTTCTATCTGTCTGTCTGTCTGCCTTTCTTTCTATCTATCTGTCTATATGTCCGTCTATCTGTTTGTCTGTCTGTCTGTTTGTACCTTCTGCTTTCTATGTTTATGTCATATACGATTTCTGTCTGTCTGTCTGTCTGTCTATCTGTCTGTCTGTCTGTCTGTCTGTCTGTCGGGCACGACAGCCTATTGGTTAGGGCGCTGGGCTTATAACGCGGAGATTACGGGTTCGTAAATACGAGTTTCAAATTACGGGTTCGATCGAGATTACGGGTTCAAGCCTCCTCCTCCGAGACGGTTACTGTTTTAGGGACCTTGAGCAAGTCCTTCACTCACAGTTGCTCAGCGCCATCGACTGATGCTTAGTAATTAGGTAGTTGCCCCTAATAAATTCAGAAATAATTATCTTTCTTTGTCAGGCTTGCTTTTTTCAGCGTCTGTGTTTCCTCTTCTTATCTGTTTATCAGTTGCAGACTATCTGCGGGTGTCTCTCTGTCTGTCACTGCCTGTTTTTCTGTCTGTTTTTCTATGTGTTTTTCTGTTTTGCTGCCTATAGCTGGTTTTGTGCTCATGTCTATATGCTATGCCTTTCTATCTCCTGTTGTCTCTCTGTACGGTTGTCTGTCTATATTTGTCTCTCGATATCCTGTTTAGTCTCGTCTTGATCGATCGGTAAACATGCGTTTGTTTGTTTGGTTCCCTGTCTCTGTATCTCTGTCTCTCTGTCTCTCTCCTGTTGGACCTGACTAGTGAGTCGAGAGATATTTCATGGATTCTCAATTTCCTTGAGAGCGCTTTCAGAGTCATTTCCTCGCATCTCCGTTCTATTCTCTGCAGATAGAGCGTTGGTCGGTCGGTCGGTCGGGAGAGAGAGACAGACAGACAGACAGACAGACAGACAGACAGACGGAGAGACAGGCAGGCAGAGAAAAAGAGAAAGAGAAAGAGAGAGAGAGCTAAAGAGAGAGACGGACAGAGAATGAGAGGGAGAGAGAGAGAGAGACGGACAGATAGTGAGAGGGAAGGAGAGAGAAAAAACAAGAAAAAGAGAAATAGAAATAGTAAACAGAGAAAGAGATGGACTGAGAGTGAGAGAGAGAGGGAGAGAGAGAGAGGGAGAGAGAGAGGGAGAGAGAGAGGAAGAGAGATGGACAGAAAGTGAGAGGAATGGGGAGAGAGAAAACAAGAGAAAGAGAAATAGAAAAAAGAGAAAAAGATGGAGAGAGACAGACAGACAGACAGACAGACAGAGAGAGACAGAGAGAGAACGGAACAGATATGGGAAGGAAGAAAGACACGCAGGTAGTTCCAAGAACCATTTGATCACCTGTTAACAGCAGCTGCACTGGCGCGAAACATCGGACAGCGAGCGATACAACAGAATGACAGTCAGAGAGACACACACATACACAGAGACACAGGCACACAGACACAATGAAACACAGGGAGACACCACAAAGCAACAGACACAAGCATACAGAGGAAAACTCGGTGAATAGCTGATGAACACGCAATGTTATACAACCGTATGCTGCTTCATATTACTGAACATTTTCAGACGGCGTCTTAGCATTCATAAAGGCGCTATATAAGTCTAAATATGAGCGTCAGTATGAACCCGTCGTCCTTAGCAAACTCTGGTTTTATTTATGCAGACGAGAAGCCTACTCAAAAACGCGCTGTGTTTAATGTCTAGATATATGCACGCCCCTTTGCGTGATCTGGACACAATAGCGTGCACTGCTGTCAGACATTATGAAGATGAAGAACAGTTCTTTGAACTAGCCCCTCCTCCGAGAGGCAGCCGTGGGTATGAAGTGTTATCGACTTCATATTTTTGGCCTCGGCATATGAGGGCGGATTGCCAGTCCCTTTCTTCGCCGTATGATCTTCTCACGGACAGTTTACAGTCGACGTACTCATTTTCTAGCTGAGTTCGGTAGGAGGCACAAATGGAGCAGAAATCTAAAAGTATCTTGGATTTGAAACCCAGACTTCCGGATTGACAGTCCATAAGTAAAGGTCAGATACTGTATGGTTTGAAGCGCCTCTGAGCACTTTACCTTAATTACCTTAAGATTTACCTTACCTTACTTTACCTTTACCTTTAATTTACCTTACTTTACTTTACCTTTACCTTTAATTTACCTTTACCTTACCTTAACCTTCACCTTACCTTACTTTCCTTAAGCTTTACCTTACTTTTCCTTACCTTTACCTTTAATTTACCTTTACCTTAGCTTACCTTACCTTACTTACCTTAACCTTTACCTTACCTTACTTTACCTTACCTTACTTACCTTAACCTTTACCTTACCTTACCTTACCTTATAATGATATATGTGACATATATATCATATCACATCAGATTACATTACGAGTTTACAGCCATTCTGCTCAACAGCCAGACTCATTTGCGATCTAACCAAAGGCCACAATAGCTGTGTTATATCGTTGTGAGCACAGGAGTGTCTGATATAAGTAGACATGGCATATTTAGGATGTGGCGTCCGTTCTTAGTCCACAGGATCCCGATGACGTTAATCTGGATTTATGGCTTAAAGACTTTTTAATCGTTGAACATCAGCAACGCAACAGTAAGGTCTAACAAAGCACACACTACTGAGTGATCATGGACAATATTTACAAAGTAAAACACGTCATGTTTGTATGTATGTACGCAAGGTGAGACAAGGTAAGACAAATGTGAGGCAGGTAATATAAAGAGAAGGGAAAGAAGGTAAGAATGCGTGCGACACGGTGGTCTAGCGGTAACGCGTTTGGTCAATGAACATGCGGTTGTGGGTTCGACTCCGTGTAACGACCCTGAGCAAGTTGTTTGCGCACAGCGTGCCTCTGTCACCAAACAGTAGAATTTGGTACCGGCGTGAGTTGGGAAGTAAACGGCAAGTCCTGCGATGCACTGGCCCTGTGTCCAGGACCTTGGGGTTCGTCCATTGCCGGCTCAAGGGCCTAAAGAAAAGGAGATAAGCGCTTCCCCTACGTCTCACTTGTGGGATATGGGATACTTTACTTTTTTAAAGAAGTGAGTCAAGGTAGGACAAAGAAAGTAAGGCGAAGTGAAGTATGTGACAAAGCAGGCATAAAATGGATTGAAAATGGGTTCTCTGCATATTTATATTACATGTTGTGCTAGCTATCAAACTTTAAATCTTTATTTAGAGTTTCGGTGTCTAAGTTTTTACTTTATTTATTTTTCATTCCCTGTCACAAAAACTTGATTAAACATGTCCTTTAGTGTCCCAGTTTTTTAATTCTCTGTAACAATGAACTTGTTTCAACATGTCCCGTCGTTCCCTACATAGTCTGAAGTCGTGTGCATCGATTATTATTGAAATGAGCAAGTCATGTAAATATTCATCCTAACAAGCTTTTATAGAAATTTTATTGTATACAAAGCTTTTATAGAGATTTTATTGTTGGTTGTCACAGCGGTGTGTGAATACGCTCCAATTTATTATTCTCGTAAACATTCACGACCCTTGGAATAGCAACTTCGGCGGAGTTACAGCTACGGTAACTCGCGATTTCTCGAGTACCCGCGAAATTACCTGTATCGTTAAAAAATTGTAATATTTTTATTACAGATGATAAAAACATGAGGTTTTCACCTAGTTCTTCAGCAATTCCAGCGCAATCCAGTGCAGACCCAGAAACAGATTTCTTTTTCCGATTTTGTCAGGGTTTTCTCAGGCACCGTCACGAACTGTAAGGTCAGGTAAGGTAACCGAGAGGAGAGCAGAGCAGAGAGGATAGGAGAGGCCCTTACCTTACCTTACCTTTCCTTACCTTGCCTTACCTTACCTTACCTTTCCTTACCTTGCCTTACCTTACCTTACTTTGCCTTACCTTACCTTACCTTTCCTTACCTTGCCTTACCTTACCTTACTTTGCCTTGCCTTACCTTTCCTTACCTTGCCTTACCTTACCTTACTTTCCCTTACCTTACCTTACCTTACCTTTCCTTACCTTACCTTACCTTACCTTACTTTGCCTTACCTTACATTTCCTTACCTTACCACACCTTACCTTACCTTACCTTATCTTTCCTTATCTTACCTTACCTTGCTAGATATCTACATCACACGAGGTAATGGACAAACGTACAAGCAGTCAGCCGCCGATGTAACGTAAAGGGACATTATATAGCGCCTCTCTTCTGAGTCATAAATGTAGAACGGACTTGAAACCGGTTCCACAGAGCAGATGCCATCCGACACGGCGTGTTTACTTCACCGAAACGGATGGCAGAAGCATAAAATCCGTTTCGACTTGCATTCATTGATCGCGAAACGCGTTCATCCGATACATTGCAGCAAGGCAATTTTTATAGCGCCGCCGAGCCGTCTCAAAGGCGCCGCGATTACCGACCCGATCACGTGCGCACCGGACCGTGAAAAGCGCCAATCAGCGGGCCAAGTGAAGCGGAACGAATAGACCTGCAGGTCGAAATCCGAAAAGGGAGACGCGAGAGTATACTTACGGACCCACGCGTTGGTTGCGATGAGGTCGCGCATGAGTGAGCTGGGAACTCGAGTCGTTCTGACGGGAAATATCGCTCATCCGTGACCAGTCGGCAATATTGCATCAACACTGAGGCGCGAAGTCTTCGACGCTAGGTGTCAGCTGTTCGTGACGAATATAATATACCGTGCTATGCTTTGTTACCAGGGTCGGATTTAGGCAAAAGCCAAACAAGCTACGGCTTATGGCCTCACAGTCTGAAGGGCCTCTTTGAAAACTTAGAATTCTTTCATTTTTTTACAGTTTTATTATAGCTGTCATAGTGGTGGTGGTGGTGTTGGTTGGTGGTGGTGGTGGTGGTGGTGGTGGGAGTGGTGGTGGTGGTGGTAGTGTTGGTAGGTGGTGGTGGTGATTGTGGTGGTAATTTTGGTAGGTGGTGGTAGGTAGTGGTGGTGTTGGTGGTGTTGGTGGTGGTCATGGTAATGGTGGTGGTGGTCATGGTGGTGGTGGTGGTTGTGGTGGTGGTGTCGGTGGTGGTGGTCATGGTGATGAAGTAATGATTTCATCTAACAGAGCCTAACCTAATTAACCTAACCTAACCTAATTAACATAACATAACATAATTAACAACAATTAACATTAAAAAATGAAGTCTGTAGGATTTCGATATTTTATAATTATGCTTAATTATCAGTTCTAATTAGATTTAATTATACTTGTTTCTCGTTACTTATGGAGGTATTTTTTACCTATAATTGTGTTTCTTATTGTATTTCCATGTTATTTGCTATGATTTTTGCCAAACAAAGCCTCTACAGCTTAGAGCCTCACCATGTCTAAATCACGCCCTGTTATTGTTACTGTATTGTTATTGTTTTGTATTGCTATTGTATTGTATTGTTATACTATTTTATTGTTATTGTATTGTTATTGTTTTGTATTGTTATTGTTTTGTATTGTGATTGTTTTGTATTGTTCGTGTTTTGCATTGCTATTGTTTTGTATTGCTATTGTATTATATTGTTATAAAATTTTATTGTTATTGTATTGTATTGTTATTATTTTGTATTGTTACTGTATTGTTAATGTTTTTATTGTTATTTAATTGTAGTGTATTGTTATACTATTGTATTGTTATACTGTTCTATTGTTATTGTATTACTATTGAATTGTATTGTATTGTTATACTATTGTATCTGTCAATTAATATGGCGCCTGTTGCAGAAGAGGCTGTCCTAGGATGAGAGCCCCAAAGAAAAGGAAGCTCTCAGACTTTTTTTACATGTCGTGCGCCAATTTGTAATTGTAATTGAAATTTGTATGGCGCCACTTCCAGGCCTAACAACTGTCTGCCTTTTTGCTGATTACCTGCCTCTGTTTGCTTGGCTGACAGACAGACAGACAAACTGACTCACACACAAACCGTACGGAGGGCATACAAATAGACAGACAGACAGACAGACAGACAGAGACAAGCAGACAGACAGTCGGACAAGCAGGAAGACAGACAGACAGACAGACCAGCAGTTAGATAGATAGATAGATAGATAGATAGATAGATAGATAGATAGATAGATAGATAGATAGATAGATAGATAGATAGATAGATAGATAGATAGATAGATAGATAGATAGACAGACAGACAGACAGACAGACAGACAGATAGATAGATAGACAGACAGACGTACAGACAGACAGACAGACAAACTGACTCACACACAAACCGTACGGAGGGCAGACAAATAGACAGACAGTCAGACAAGCAGAAAGACAGACAGACAAGCAGTTAGATAGATAGATAGCTAGATAGATAGACAGACAGACAGACAGACAGACTGGCAGGCAGACAGACAGACAGACAGACAGATAGATAGCTAAACAGACAGGCAGGCAGACAGACAGACAGACAGACAGACTGGCAGGCAGGTAGACAGACAGACAGACAGGATGGCTGGTGATAAAACAGGGTTAATAATTACATAATTGGAGCAATTGCTTGCTTTGCGGGATATCGTTCGGGTGAATTATGGGACCAACACAGCGAAAATAGAAGCAAACTCTTTGTATTAAATACACAGTCTCAGGCTATATATAGACAAAGACACACACACATATAATTAAACATATAACTTGTATATACATATATATACATATATATAATATTGCGGCTTGCATATATATATATATATATATATATATATATATATATATATATATATATATATATATATATATAAGTAACATATATAAGCATATACTTGTCGTGATCTATAGTCAAATATATATATGTATGTATATACCGTAATCGCTACATTATATATACATGTAAGTAAACACTAGTTCACACGCCATATGTGTCACTGGCTAAACGAGGACTCAACACGTCTACATAATTTTATATATACATACATACATATTATACCCTGTGCATATTACATATATAGCAATATCACGATATAATAACGTTTTCACTTATTTCTTGTATATATATATATATTAGATAATATTCCGTTGTATATATAGTCTTTCTGTATATGTATATGTATATGTATGTGTATATGTATATGTGTGTAATTAGATGCTCTTATAGCCTGGGGCAAACTGCGTAATAGTTCGGCTCCTAAGCTCGAAAAAGTATTTTGAGGCAACTTAAAACTCCATTAAGAACCAACTTAACGCGACAGATGTGGCATACATCTCGTGCAAATTGTGGTGTATATCGAAGTGCGGAATGTAATTGTAATTGTAATTTTAAATTTGTATAGCGCCTCTTCAATGTAGCTTAGATTCAGTGCGTGATCTTCTGGATATTAACCTGATTGCGGCTTGGCTTTGGTGTACCATCGGTCGATGCCTTGTGCATTAGACACCGGCGCTATGGACGCTATTAGCACTTCCACTTAGATGAAGTGCTTTCTTTGTTAGTGGAGTGCTATACATTGCCGGGTAGTTCAGTGCTTTGAAGTGACGACGTTATGTAATAGTAGTTCCTCAGTTTAACGACGTCTTATGGCATCAAAGGCCGTTGACGTCGCCCTCCTCCTTTATCCAGGCTTGGGACTGGCACTACACGATTAAAGGCAGTGGCGGAGTTGTGTTGTACAAAGAGAAACGCAGTGTATAAGGAGACGATTTAGTGTATTGTAAATTAGTAAAGTAAACGCCAAGCCTACACTAGGTAGACAGTTTAAACGTGTTTGTGGTGGAGGTGGAGCTAGAGGTGGTGGTGGGTGTGGGGGTGGTGATGGTAGGGGTGGTGGTGGTGGTGGTGAAGGTGGGGGTGGTGGTGGTGGTGGTGATGGTGATGGTGGTTGTGGTGGTGGTGGTTGTGGTGGTGGTGGTGGGGGTTGTGGTGGTGGTGGGGGGTTGTGGTGGGGTGGTGGTGGTGATGGTGGTGAAGATGGGGGTGGTGGGGTGGGGTGGTGATGGTGGTGGTGGTTGTGGTGGTGGTGCTGGTGGTTGTGGTGGTGGTGGGGGTGGTGGTGAAGGTGGTGGTGAAGGTGGGGGGGTTGGGGGTGGGGGTGGTGGTGGTTGTGGTGGTTGTGGTGGTGGTGGTGGTGGTGGTGGTGGGGTGGTGGTGGTCATGGTGGTGATTTAGAAGTTTATAAGTTTGGTTCAGGTCGGTTCAAATGACATGGAACTCGAACCACAGAAGATTGAACCAAACGTGGAGCAAATATAACGAACAGAAACAATTCATTCGATAGATGGCGAGCAATCCGCCTAAACTGCCATCTACTGAGTGAATAAAAAGCATTCCTAACCCCATGGTTATTAAGTTTTAGCGACTTCATTTCCTTAGTCTCAGCATATGATAACGACTAAGCAGTCCTCTCTTCGCGGCCCGATCTTCTAACCGACAGCGTAAGGGCAAATGGAACCGCAACATCTTTCTGCCTGTCATCGTAAACGTAATTCCGAGATTTCTACAGCACCCAACGAAAGCCACGTCACGGGGCCAGCTTATTCACAGGCGCTCAGTCAAAACAAAATCGATAGGCAAAAGGGTTCGGTTCCAGGTCAAGATCCAAAAGTCAGGCGGAGAGGCGGAGAGTCATGGCCAGGAAATGAACCCCCGACCTTCGGGACAGAAATCCAGAACGCTTACCACTAGGACTATCGCGACAACAAAATAGAACAAAGTAATTAAGAAGCGGCGCCGCTTGTGCGAAAACCCCAGCCCTATCGAAAACAAAGGAAACCGCCAATCTATTGAAATACGATCCGAGTTACCGCGTGGTGCCAGTTGGCGTTGGAAGTCCAGCCGACAGCTGTGTCGCCCTTCCCAGCTTTCGGTGGCAATTTCTAGACGTGATTGGCATAGTAATTGGCTCTGGTAAATCCACACCCTCGAAACAAATGTCTGGTCAAACTGGGACACTGTTACGACTGTGGCCACCATGTGTTAAGTGATTGAGTGATTGATTGATTGAGTGATTGAGTGATTGAGTGAGTGATTGAGTGATTGAGTGAGTGATTGATTGAGTGATTGAGTAAGTGATTGAGTAAGTGATTGAGTAAGTGATTGAGTGAGTGATTGATTCAGTGATTGAGTGATTGATTGAGTGAGTGAGTGAGTGATTGAATGATTGAGTGAGTGATTGTTTTAGTGAGTGAGAGAGATTGATTGAGTGAGTGTGATTGATTGATTGATTGAGTGAGTGAGTGATTGAGTGATTGATTTAGTGATTGATTGATTGAGTGAGTGAGTGAATAAGTAAGTAATTAGGTAAGTAAGTGAGTAAGTAATGCATTCGTTAACAGGCCATTTGTCCATCGACAGAGCGAGGATTCGTAGGCGAGTATGTACAGTAGACCTGAATCTATCGGTATCGGTTTAAGTCTGTATTAGTTTTCGGCACCTTGAAACGTTGCCAGCTAATTGAGGGCAGAGATAAACAGTGACAGAACCAGTCACAAATAATTATTCCCTGAATGACACATTATCAAATGATTAGTCATATATGATCATATGTATATTTATCACAAGAATGTCCTGTGTTGCATATATGTACATATATATAAATCCATAAGAATGTACTGCGATGCATATGTATATATATATATATATATATATATTCTTAAGCACATTGCGAATACATATTGGGTAGATATACTTATGGAAATATTGATTTTTTTGCGAAATACGTGTAATGCGTTGTGCGGCATATACTACTATGGGCCGAATCAATATAATAGTCTTATAATGGAGTTCATATTGCTATATAGATCCGGAATATATATATATATATACCTTATATATATCACTTTACGGTGATATATATATATATAGGTATATATATTATATATACATATGCATACGGTATGTATCGAACACACTCGCGCCAATATATCGTGTATTGATGTTAGAATGTTATAAATTGTATTATATTTGCCTTTATGCGGTAGACTAGTTTTAATGGAAGCGACTGTCTGGCGACGAGAGTCTAATTGTCTAAATTACCTGAACCCATCTGGACTGAGATAATTACTGCCTCCCCGGTGTACCCATCCACAAAGACCGACCCAGAAATGGTTTTTCACTTGCGTTTGCCACGCAGAAAGGAAATTATAACGGCGCTAAATGAATTTTTAAAACCGTAATGTTACTGGATCGATACGGTGGTCGTATGGCGTGCGTTGAGCGCTTTGGATACAGAGTGGATGAAAATGCGCTAAATAATCGTTTGTGTCGAATGGATTAGCAGCAACATAAATGTTTAATTTATCATTCATTCATTCATTCCCTCGGTCACTCGCTCACTATTGATTGTTTGGTGGTTGATTGATTGGTTGATTGATTGGTTGATTGATTGGTTTATTGATTGGTTGATTGATTGGTTGATTGATTGGTCGATTGATTGGTCGATTGATTGGTCGATTGATTGGTTGATTGATTGGTTGATTGATTGGTTGATTGATTGGTTGATTGATTGGTTGATTGATTGGTTGATTGATTGGTTGATTGATTGGTTGATTGATTGGTTGATTGATTTGTTGATTGATTGATTGGCTGATTGATTGGTTGATTGATTGGTTGATTGATTGGCTGATTGATTGATTGAATTTTGTAGTCGTGCAAAGCAATCGCGCGTGATGGATTCTTATAACGGCCCTATAGAAGTCGATAGATGAGATTAGAATAGATCAGACCTGCATCCTCACGCACAGACGAACCTTGACCAGTGCAGTTAATCAAATCACTTGAGATACCATGGTGACGATTTTGACGTCACTGTGTGACAGGCCAATTGAGGCGCCTTGATGTATGCTTTAACCAATGTAACTAATCGGGTCAGTTGAGATACCATGGCGACGATTGTGACGTCAATGTGTGGCAGGTCAAGGGACGCGCCTTGATGTGTGCTTTAACCAATGAGCTAACTAGGCCAGCTGAGATACCATGGCGACGATTGTGACGTCAATGCATGTCAGGTTAACTGAGGCGCTTGATGTGTGCTTTAACCAGTGTAGCTAACTAGGCCAGCTAAGATACCATGGCGACGATTGTGACGTCAATGCATGTCAGGTCAACTGAGGCGCTTGATGTGTGCTTTAACCAGTGTAGCTAACTAGGCCAGCTGAGATACCATGGCGACGATTGTGACGTCAATGCATGTCAGGTCAACTGAGGCGCTTGATGTGTGATTTAACCAGTGTAGCTAACTAGGCCAGCTGAGATACCATGGCGACGATTGTGACGTCAATGCATGTCAGGTCAACTGAGGCGCTTGATGTGTGATTTAACCAGTGTAGCTAACTAGGCCAGCTGAGATACCATGGCGACGATTGTGACGTCAATGCATGTCAGGTCAACTGAGGCGCTTGATGTGTGATTTAACCAGTGTAGCTAACTAGGCCAGCTGAGATACCATGGCGACGATTGTGACGTCAATGCATGTCAGGTCAACTGAGGCCCTTGATGTGTGCTTTAACCAGTGTAGCTAACTAGGCCAGCTGAGATACCATGGCGACGATTGTGACGTCAATGCATGTCAGGTCAACTGAGGCGCTTGATGTGTGATTTAACCAGTGTAGCTAACTAGGCCAGCTGAGATACCATGGCGACGATTGTGACGTCAATGCATGTCAGGTCAACTGAGGCGCTTGATGTGTGATTTAACCAGTGTAGCTAACTAGGCCAGCTGAGATACCATGGCGACGATTGTGACGTCAATGCATGTCAGGTCAACTGAGGCGCTTGATGTGTGCTTTAACCAGTGTAGCTAACTAGGCCAGCTGAGATACCATGGCGACGATTGTGACGTCAATGCATGTCAGGTCAACTGAGGCGCTTGATGTGTGATTTAACCAGTGTAGCTAACTAGGCCAGCTGAGATACCATGGCGACGATTGTGACGTCAATGCATGTCAGGTCAACTGAGGCGCTTGATGTGTGATTTAACCAGTGTAGCTAACTAGGCCAGCTGAGATACCATGGCGACCTTGATGTGTGCTTTAACCAGTGTAGCTAACTAGGCCAGCTGAGATACCATGGCGACGATTGTGACGTCAATGCATGTCAGGTCAACTGAGGCGCTTGATGTGTGATTTAACCAGTGTAGCTAACTAGGCCAGCTGAGATACCATGGCGACCATTGTGACGTCAATGTGTGTCAGAAGAGTTGAGGCCCTTGATGTATGCTATAAACAATGTAGCTAATCAGGTCAGTTGAGATACCATGGTGACGATTGTGACGTCAATGTGTATCAGGTCAAATTATGTTTGCTTTAACCACTGCAGTGTGTGTTTGTTCATAGGTTACCAGTTCTACGCCACGATTGGTGCGTTTTACCTCCCTCTAGCGGTCATGATAGTCATCTACTATCGAATCTACATGGTCTCCTCTCGCATCGCTAAGTCGGAGGTCTCCTCACGTCCGTCGTCAGTCCGGCAGCGCGAGGCGGTTCCCCGCTACACCCCGGCCCCGGGTCACGACCGGGAGCACGACCTCGACTACGACGAGGGTCAGGAGGAGGACGACGGGACAGTGCGAGAAGGTCTTGCTGCAGCGGGGTCCCGGACGAGGCCCCCAACGGAGAACGGAAGCGCGGGCCACACGTCGAACGGTGGTGGCGACGAAACGGCGATGAAGATGCTGCCATTGAAGAGACTTCGAAGTCGCTCGACTATCCGGCGGCTGACGAGGTCAAGGCCGAGTTTGAAGTCATCCCTGCGCGAGCGCAAGGCGACCCGTACCCTCGGGGTCATCATGGGGGCGTTCACGGCCTGCTGGTTGCCCTTTTTCATCGTCGCCCTCGTCAAGCCGTTCCACGCCGACGTTCCAGACTGGTTGAACAGTCTGCTCCAGTGGCTTGGCTACACGAACAGCTTCCTGAACCCGATCATCTATGCCCGGTTCAACCGCGACTTCCGGGGTCCGTTCAAGGACATCTTACTCTGCAGGTGCACCGGCATTACCACCCGCCAACGGTCCGAGAGCTACGCGGAGCAGTACGGCACTGGTTCGATTCGTGACAGCTCACGGCCGCTGACAACTACGACAGTTTAATTAAGAGAAGGTGTTGTAAAAGGTACGCGACAGGAAAGGAGAGAAGATGATGTAGTTGAGAGGACATGAAAGTAGGCAGGTGTGAGGACAGGAGATACACAGATGAGAGGACAGGTGTGAGGACAGGAGAGAAGACAGGTGAGAGGACATGAAAATAAGCAGGTGTGAGGACAGGAGATCGAGAGGACATGAAACTAGACGGGTGTGAGGAGAGGAGATAGACAGGTGAGAGGACAGGTAACAGGACAGGATAGTAGTCAGGTGAGAGGACAGGAGAGAAGGCAGGTGAGAGGACATGAAAGTAGGCAGGTGTGAAGACAGAAAAGAACGTGAGAGAGGACAGAAAAGGTTGTAAGATAAAGGAGGTGAGAAGAAGGAAACGAATCGGAGATAAAACCAGCTGAAGCGAGATAAACAGAGAACCGATATTAAGCAAATCAGTCAAACATACCCCATACACGTGAAAAGATAGACGAGGTTCGGCAAAACAGTCTGACACAAGACTAGAAAACGCCGAATAAGTCAAGACCAGAGAATTGTGTGGCTTTAGAAAAGACAAGGTTTAAGCGGAACAAAAAGATACAGGAACAAAAGATATTCTTTAAGTCAATTTAAGGCTTAACGACCCGTTTTAGATAAGAAGAAAACGCCAGATGAGATCAATATGAGTTCGGGTGATAACCTTTGACCCAACCATCGAAGACTTATTTATTTAGTCACTTCGCTAATTAGTTAAGCAAAACTTAATGAGTTAATGAGATAGTAATCAAAGAACTGTGCGCACAGTTTTTAACGCCCTGGAGGGTTACGAGTTAAAAATGTATCGACTGGCATATGAGTTTCGGAGATGAAAGTTGAAAGTTTTTCATAGGAAAGTTATTTCTTATTGTAAAAACTCGGTACTGTAGGTGGCACGGTGGTCTATCGGTAACGCGGTTGGTTAATGATCATGCGGTTGCGGGTTCGATTACGTGTAACGACCCTGGGCAAATTGCTTGCGCACACCGTGCCTCTGTCACCAAGCGGTAGAATTTGGTACCGGCGTAAGCTGGGAAGTAAACGGCAAGTCATGCGATGCACTGGCCTCCATGTCCAGGACCTTGGAATTGTCCATTGCCCGCTCAGTGGCTTAAGAAAAGGAGATGAGCATCTCCCCTACGTTTCACTTGTGGGATATGGGATACTTTACTTTACATAAGCTGGGAAGTAAACGGCAAGTCCTGCGATGCACTGACGCCGTGTCCAGGACCTTGGGATTAGTCCAAGGCCGGCTCAAGGGCCTAAAGAAAAGGAAATGAGCGCCTCCCCTACGTCTCACTTGTGGGGTATGGGATACTTAACGCTGGTCATGTTGCTCGCGCTCCAGAATACGAGGAGAATTACCAAGCCTTGGGGTACTCTGGACTACTAGGACCTGAGTCGTGGATAAGGACCTCAAAGACCTGAGCTTCGGCTTTCGAAAAGCATGGAAAAGGGTCCAGGAAATAACAGCTCGGCATTGCATCATGAATACGATTACTCTCAGCTGAGTTCGCTGCAGTAGAGACTGTTACGCCGCAGCTATCGCCATCTATCGACTATTATGCATTCAAACATTTCCACTGATTGACGCCATCTAGCGAATGCCACGGTTGTAACGCAATTCATATTTTACGTGGAGGCTGCGCCACCAACAGCGAGTTCGAAATAAGCAGAGAATATGACACGATTGAGTTTTAAAGCAAAGGCGTAATTTCTGGGGATATCAGATGTACCCCTACCCGCTCTTGGACCTGGGCACCCTACCCCACTTTTTCATACCTTAGACAATTCTCGTTAAGTTTAGTATGAGGTTGACATTCCCCAATGACTTTTCATGCTGTTAAGTAAATAATAATTATTACGTGCAAGGGGAAAGGCGGAAAAGAAATTGCTACCCACACTACCCGATCAATTCATTGAAAAATGAGCAGGGTCGCGGCCATACTGTCGCTATATAAAACCGTGTACAATTACATTTACATTTCCAGACCAAAGTCACGCCTCTGTTCTGAAGTGGCATTTACGTCTCCTGGCGAAAAAGACTAATCTCAGTTGGGGGAAACTGAGGTCAGATGGACCGTTCTTAAAACTGCCTCGCGATTGACAACGCTTAGAACTAGCTCCCAAAGAAATACTGTCGTCGGCAATTTTGCTTTTCGACTGTTCGCCGATGATGTGGTGGAGCGTGTGACCCTCTAGCAACTGCGCTGGTGATCATCGTACCCTTCAAGATGGACTTGGTCTGAAACAGCCCGCGAGCCATCACCATAGTCCAAGAGGCGACGGACTTTAACTTATTGATTGTATTGATGCTTCTTTGAGACGGCGAACAAGAAAGGACTATAGTGGCAACGCGCTCTTGAAACTAATGTCTGGTGTCAGACGACATTAATGTGGCTACGGCGTTCATCGATGTGTTTACGGTCTTTCTATAAGACACAATAATGTGGCCTGTATATAATCTATAACATTCTATTCAAATCCAATCCAAAAACCTCCCCAATCTGATCCAACTGAATCTAATATAATCAAATCTACTCTAATTGAATGGGATTAATTAATTGTATAGGGTCATTTTGTCTAGTTATCTTAAAACCTCACTATGCTTGTCAGGTGATATTAAATGGCAGAAAGTATTTTTCAGACGAATGCGTATTTATGAGTGTTTAATGTAATAATATAATTATATGTCTGTTATTGCTCTATACTACTTTCATATATGAGTGTTTTATGTAACAGTATATAAATATAAATGTGTGTGTGTGTGTGTGTGTGTGTGGTGTTACTGGGTACTACGTATAGATCAATTCCAGTGGCTATTGAGGCTTTTATGTAGCAGGCCATGACTTTAATTGATTCCATACTATTCACTTGGTTCTACTTTACTCCTTCAGTTTCCCTAATTTTAGTCTGTTCTGTTGTGTTTCGATATCTTCCATTTGATTCCACCTCATTTCACTCTCAGTCATATTTCTTCATATCACATTTTGATGAATGTTATTCTGTTCCGTGTATTCGTTTTCATTTTGTTCTGTCTGTTTAGGTTCGCTTGTTTTCTTTTATGTCTTTGTTTTCTTTTATATGTTCTTATAATTTGTTCTATTCCACTACATTCTATTTGAAATAGTTTAATTTTGCTGTTTTCTATTTTTAAGTCCTAATACTTCTATTATTTTTTCTATCTGGTTCTGTTGTATTTTGTTTCGTTCTATTCTTGCCTGTTCTGTTCTTTTAAACTTTATTTTTATTCCATTCTTTCTTCTTCAGTTATTGTCTATTTATTTGGCTTTGTTCTGTTTTAGTATTTACTGCCATCTTTTAATGACACAAATATGTACAAGGAACACCCAAAAGGTGCAGAATACGACCATGTAACAAGGCAGTATTTTAAGCATATCAGGCCGAAAATTCTAGCCAGCATCCTGGAGTTTTAAGTCGAAAATTATTTTTGAATTAATTTTATGTTAGTTTAGATCGCTATCAATAGGCAAAAAATTTAATCGACTTCAAATTTTGACGTTGTTAAATTATCTTCTTTCAATCTGGAAACCGTGTAGAGTATTAGTATTAATTTCTGGTATGTCAACAAGATTCGACAAAATTAGTTGCACAGCCAGTCAGCGGCCACTAAACTAGAATTACTTGTGATCTAATTTCTTGCGTAGGTACTTAGTCGTGATTGGTTCTTGATAATTTTTTGTGTAAACGTGCTTCTGTGAAGTGTTAAATAAAATAAAAGACTGCTTACTTTCCTAGCCCACCATGCCTGACATAATAATGCTGTACCTGGTGAGACAAGGAACTGACATCTAATAACAGAATCGCCAAAATGGCCGACCGCGATGACGGCCGCAATAAATACATCGAACAATCAACGTCTGCGCAATATTTGTAGACTTTTCTCTTTTAAAATACTTTAGATAGTACACGGCAATAAGAAAATATTTACAAAAAACATCTTGTGCACGTATGACATATGTAGAAAATGCAGAAAGGCATATTTAGGTGCATATATGAACCATTCGATGTTCAACAGTTCAATTGCTTGCGTCACTGCTGACGAAACGCGTAAATATAATATTCATACGGACAAAAACGTCAGACAACGTCACCGTGAGTGACGTCATTTAACCGTGCTCACAATAGAAATGCTACATAGCAAAAGAACAAAAGTAAAGGCGTCTTAGATAGCACACGCATCAGGCTTAGAGGTGCAGTAGAAGTTAGGAAGTGGCAACGTAGTAGACGTTTTTGGATGAAGACGATCACGTGAGCGGAAATGACGTTGAGCCAAATTTCTGGACTGGCATATCATAGTCGAGATCGTGCGTCGTCATAATTTGTCGACAGACATCATGGCTGCGAATTCTACAGAGAAATACAATAATATTAAAATCATTTTAATGTCACAGATAAAACAATTGAGCTCAAAATGTAATGTAATACAGAAATTCAAAACAAATCAAATTAAAGCTTGTAATATTCACAAACTGATGAAAGAGTAATGAACTGTTTTATTCTTGTTGACCTTCAAATTTCGTGATTTCGTCATTTTCCCGTCAGTTGAGTCGAATTCCTTAATTTCCGACATACATTTCATAATTGGTTTAAACATCCATTTATCCTGATTTCCCCGACAAACGGTTCAATACAATTTTCGCCATTCAACAATTATCAATGTTCAATTCAATTTTCGCCATTCAACAATTATCAATGTTCAATTCAATTTTCGCCATTCAACAATTATCAATTGTAATTGTAATTGTAATCTGACATTTATAAAGCGCCACTTCAAGAATAGACTCATCAGAAGCGCTCCCGACCCGAACCAGTGAGATCACTGGCAAATAATACAGACTTCAGGCGCTTGCGAAACTGCGGAAGAGACAAACTGAGGAATACTAGCCGGAGCTCTCGGGAAAGGCGATTCCAGCTATTGTTGTTACTGTCAATGTTGTTACTGATGCCAAGAAGTACAGCGTTGCACTTCATTGTATGGGGTTCTTTGGTATACATTACTTTGAATTGAATTGTATTGTATTGGTCCTATTGTAATTTAATGTAATTAATCGTACTGAATTATATTGTACTGTTGTAATTTGACGAGTCATTTTGAAGACATCTGAAGTTGTGACACTGATAAATACGAGTTTAGCGAGCTAATGGAACGCAGCAATAGATGAGTCTCGGCGATCTCATTCGGCTTCAGACTGCGAGGCCCAAGTAGGACCATTGGCCACAACAGGACCATTGGCCACAACAGGACCATTGGCCACAACAGGACCATTTGGCCAGAAGTAGACCGTTCTGCTAGACGAGGACCATTTGGTCAGAAACATGACCATGGAACCGTTCTCGAACCTTCGCCGTCTCTGGCGTGGATTGTTTGACTGCGTCTCTTCTGAGATGACGTTAAGGGCAGGAAAAGCCGTGTCTACATCTTCTACCGCAAACGCCAGGTGGCGTTTCACGCGACTGGTTCTCGCAAGCTGTCGTCTCTAGCTCGTCATCTTTTCGTCCGCAGTATTTGCTTTGTAATCGAAAGATGATGGAAATGGGTGATATTACAAGCATAATTAGAAGATCATACTAATTATGTTATCATGATTATTATGAGGCCTCGGCCCTGGTATGGCGCCATATAAATCGTTTTATTATTATTATTGACCGAGGTAATTTTTATTAATATCGTCATCATCACCTTCATCATCATCATCATCATCATCATCTTCATCATCATCATCATCAGCAGCAGCAGCAGCATTATTATCATTATTATCATTATTATCATTATCATCATCAGCAGCATCATTATTATCATTATTATCATTATCATTATCATCATCATCATCATCATCATCGTCATCATCATCATCATTATTATTATGTGACTATATCAACTATCGTTCAAACCATTCCACAAGTCTACAACTCTTGCACTGACGAATTTCTGTCCTAATGTTCCCTTCGGTTTCTCAAATAATTTATATCTGTGGCCTCGAGTCGCTTGGTTCGGTGCTAGTTAACAGAACCACTGCCTCTGCACTTCCTCCTTTCCCGTTATGATCTTATCAGCTTCAATTAGGTCTCCTCTGCTCCTCTTTCTCTCTAACGTTGTTAGCCCACACCTCTTCAACCGTGCTCCACCGCTTGCAATTTCTGCTCCGGCCTTTCACTCAAAACTGAAAAGACTCCTCTTTCACAGATCCTATCCTGACACCCCTTCTTCCTCTTATCTCTCTCTCCTCTCAAACCCCAAACACCACCACCCGTAGCTGCCACGCTGTCTCTCCGTCTGACTTTTCGATCTTGACCTGGAACCGAACCCTTTTGCCTATCGATTTTGTTTTCACTGAGCGCCTGTGAATAAGCTGGTCCCCGCGGCGCGGCTTTCGTTGGGCGCTGTAGAAATCTCGGAATTACGATTACGATACGATACACAGCTCAGATCCTTGTAACCCCAAACCATATCGATCACCTTCGTAGCTGATCTGTCCGTCTTGATCGTGATCGGCGTCATTGATCAGCTCTTCGATCTCTTCGTCGGTCAGTGCGGCGTTGATGTTCGTCATGACGAAGCGCAGTTCCTCGCGGCTGATGTATCCACTGTTCTCCTTGTCGAAGACTCGGAAAGCCTCCCGGATCTCCTCCTCTGAGTCCGTGTTCTGGATCTTCTTCGCCATCATGTTCAGAAACTCAGGGAAGTCCACCGTGCCACTCCCTGCGTCAGTGCAGCGTTAAGGTAGTTAAGTAATTAGGTAGGTAGGTAATTAAGTAAGTAGGTAGGTAGGTAGTTAATTAAGTAGGTAGGTAGGTAGTTAAGTAAGTAGGTAGGTAGGTAGTTAAGTAAGTAGGTCGGTAGGTTATTAAGTAAATAGGTAGGTAGGTAGTTAATTAAGTAAGTAGGTAGGTAGTTAAGTAAGTAGGTAGGTAGGTAGTTAAGTAAGTAGGTAGGTAGGTAATTAAGTAAGTAGTTAGGTAGGTAGTTAAGTAAGTAGGTAGGTAGGTAGTTAAGTAAGTAGGTAGGTAGGTAATTAAGTAAGTAGGTAGGTAAATAATTAAGTAAGTAGGTAAGTAGGTAGTTAAGTAAGTAGGTAGGTAGGTAGTTAAGTAAGTACGTAGGTAGGTAGTTAAGTAAGTAGGTAGGGATGTAGTTAAGTAAGTACGTAGGTAGGTAGTTAAGTAAGTAGGTAGGTAGGTAGTTAAGTAAGTAGGTAGGTAGTTAAGTAAGTAGGTAGGTAGGTAGTTAAGTAAGTAGGTAGGTAGGTAGTTAAGTAAGTAGGTAGGTAGGTAGTTAAGTAAGTAGGTAGGTAGGTAGTTAAGTAAGTAGGTAGGTAGTTAAGTAAGTAGGTAGGTAGGTAGTTAAGTAAGTAGGTAGGTAGGTAGTTAAGTAAGTAGGTAGGTAGGTAGTTAAGTAAGTAGGTAGGTAGGTATTTAAATAAGTAGGTAAGTAGTTAGTTAAGTAAGTAGGTAGGTAGGTAGTTAAGTAAGTAGGTAGGCAGGTAGTTAAGTAAGTAGGTAGGTAGGTAGGTAAAGCAAGTAAATAAGTAAGTAGGTAGGTAGATAGATAGATAGCTAGGTAGGTAAGTAAGGAAGTAGGTAGGTAGGTAGGTAGGTAAGTAGATAGGTAGGCAAGTAAGTAAGTGTAAGTAAGTAAGTAACTAAGTAATGCATTTGTTTACATACAATGTTCAGAAACTCAGGAAAATCCAATGTATGAATAAATGAATGAATGAGCTGATTGATTGATTGATTGATTGATTGATTGACAGTCAACGAACGACTGAATGAACGAGCGAATCAAAGAATGAACGTGCAAATGAGTGCGTAAGTAAGCAAGTGGTCAACCGTCGACATCGACTTCGTTGATCATATCCATGAGTTCCTGTTCCGTTGGGTTCTGTCCCAGACTGCGCATCACCATCCCGAGTTCCTTGCTGTTGATGAAGCCACTCCCATCTTTATCAAACAACTGGAAAGCCTCTTTGATCTCTGCCGACACACAAGACATACAACATAATTGATTATAGTATGTATTTTAGATATATATATATATAGATAGATAGATAGATAGATAGATAGATAGATAGACAGACAGATAGAGACAAAAAGACAGAGAAAGAGAGACAAAAAGAGACAGACAAACAGACAGACAGGCAGGAAGGCAGGCAGGCAGGCAGACAGACAGAAACAAATACACAGAGAAATAGAGAAACAGAAAGAAATAAGAAAGAAAGGAAGGAAGGAAGGAAACGGAGGCACAGAGAGAGAAAAAGTTAGAGAAGGAGGGAAGGATGGACGAAGGAGGAAAGGAGTAAAGGCGAGAGGAAGATAGACAGAAGGGGAAAGAAGAGGAGGAGAAAGCAGAGAAGAGACCCGAGAGGAGGAGAGCAGAAGAGAGAAGAGAGTTTAATGAGATGAGAGTTAGGCAAGAGAAAAGGAGAGGGAGGAGCTGAAAAGAGAGAATAGGAAAGAATAAGAGAGGTATAGGAGAATTAGGCAGGGGACATCGTAATCGTAATCGTAATCTCGAGATTTCTACAGCGCCCAACGAAAGCTAAGTCGCGGGAACCAGCTTATTCACAAGCGCTCAGTCAAAACAAAATCGTTAGGCAAAAGGGTTCGGTTCCAGCTCAAGATCCAGGAGTCAGTTGGACGGCTACGGTTGATGATGGTTGAAATTGAAGCGAGAAGAGAGATAAGGGGAAGAGGAAGAATCAGGATAAGATTTCTGGAAAAGAAGTGTTTTCAGTCTTGGGACAGGGAGAACTTGGAGAGGTGAGGAATGGGAGAGGCAGACGAGAATGAGAAACGACGAACAATACGGGATTTTCCCCAGAAAAAACACTTTGCCGATGTTAGACGCAGGAGAGGCTGCTGCGTATATATGCAAATATTCTGAATAATAATAGTGCATAACTATGTATGCATAAGTTATTGCATCTGTTGGAGCATAGAGTAAACATGTTTTGAGGATCGCATCTTCAGATCGGCAATCTGTTGTGACGTTTACGAGAACGCCATCTATTGGTAATTTTTATAAAGATGGCGCCACTATGCCGAGATCGAAATGGTGTTATCTGAGAGTGTCTATATAGGTTTAATGAGTTTTTCTTCATATGCACAAATGCATTCGAAGGCGCTAAATAATTGTCTAGATACATGTCTAGAACCTGCAAAACCTCACAGTCTGAAGAATATAAATATGTAAGATTTTGTATAGCCTGCTTCTTGGTTTAAAATGTCTGTCTGTCTGTCTGTCTGCCTGTCTGTCTGTCTGTCTGTCTGTTCAATTTTTCAATCAGTCCAGTCAATTCAGAATCCAGTCGGTCGGTCGTTCGGTTGGTCGGTCGGTCGGCCAGTCAGTCAGTCAGTCAGTCAGTCAGTCAGTCAGTCAGTCAGTCAGTCAGTCAGGCAGGCAGGCAGGCAGGCAGGCAGGCAGGCACCAGGCAGGCAATCGTTCGTCCTTCCGCCCATCTGTCTGTCCGTCCATCTGTATGTCTAACGAACTGTGTATCAGTCATTCCATCTGTCTGTCGTTTGACTCCGTGGGTACCTCCGTCCGTCCGTCTGCCTGTCTGTCTTTCTGCCTGCTCGTCTGTCTTCGCATATATTATCGTGTCCATAAATAGAATGTTTGCCAAAAGTGTCAGTCATAATTTACCAGCCCTTCCTTTTGGAGGCGTTTGTAAGGAACTATTAAGTCCAATAACAGCCATGTGACCTTTATTGTAGAGCATTTAAATGCACACGTCCAGCTCTTTCGCTCTCGCTGTCTGTCTGTGTCTCTGTCTATCTCTCTCTATGTCTCTCTCTGTCTCTCTCTTAGCCTGTCTTTGTGTGTCTGTCTGTGTCTATCTGTTGGTCTGTCTGTGTGTCTGTGTATGTGTGTATGTGTCTGTGTATGTGTCTGCGTGTGCCCTTGTGTCTGTGTCTGCGTGTCTGTGTGTGTCTACGTGTCTGTGTGTCTGTCTGTCTATCTGTCTGTGTCTGTCTGTCTGTCTTTCTGAGTGAGTGAGTGAGTGAGTGAGTGAGTGAATGAGTGACAGACAGATCTATCTGTTGGTCTGACTCTGTGTCTGTGTGTGTCTGTTTGTCGGTCTGTCTGTCTGTCTGTCTCGCATCAGCCTAAATATAGCCACCACGACGGCCATATAATAGTAGTTCAGCCTATGCTTGCCCCTGGATCAATATTACATGACCGTTTGGCGCCAAGTGCGGGCAATGCGTGGCAATTAGCGTTAATAGGCAATTGTCAGCCGATGTATGTGCAGGTCCAGAAGGTTTGCAAAGCTAAGCGATATTAATCGGGCGTCATGGGGAAGGAATTGTACGAGGAAACGTTTTTGGAACACCAATAAATCGTGCACTGGAATGCCGTTGCTTATTCACCAACGACCTTCTTCATTATCATCATCGTCGTCATGGTCATCATCATCATCATCATCGTAAACATCATAATCATCTTCGTCGTAGTAGTCAGCTACATCATTTTCGTCGCCGTCGCCATCATCATTTTCGTAATCGATATTTTTCTCATCGTCGTCGCGTCGTCATTATCATCATAATCATAATAATAATTTTTATCATCGTCATCATCATCGTCATTGTCATCATTGTCGTTGTCTATATCGTCATCATCATCATCATCATCACCACCACCACCACCACCATCATTATCATTATCATCATCACTTTTATCCGTATTATATTTGCGATTCATTAGTTCGTTTCTTGTCCTTAAGCACTATATATATATATATATATATATATATATATATATATATATATATATATATATATATATATATATATATATATATATATATATATATATATATATATATATATATATATATATATATATATATATATATATATATATATATATATATATATATATATATATATATATATATATATATATATATATATTCGAGAAACATGGTCGTATCATTTGCTCCAAACGCTTTTACAGCTTAATCGTTTGTTAAATCGCCTGAGCGATATTAAAGGAATGGGACAGGTGCGTGACTGAGTGAGTAAGTGAGTGGGCTAGTTTGCATAGCAAATCTACTCATTCCTAATGTAAAGAATTCAAGTCCGGGTGCATATAGGATTACATGCATGTATGTTTGCATCTACATATTTATAACTACCTCTAGAAAGTGCTATATACCTCTCAAAAGCGATACATACATACACACAGATACATACATACATACATACATACATACATACTTATATACACACATATACATACATACATACAAACACAGATACGTACATAGATACTTTAAAAAATACACACAAACATACATAGATACATACATACAAACATACATAGATACATACATACAAACATACATAGATACAAACATACCTACCTACACATAGATACATACAAACATACAGAGATACATACATACAAACATACATAGATACAAACATACCTACATACACATAGATACATACATACATACACCCAGAAACATACATACATACAAACATGCATACATACATACATAGATACAAACATACCTACATACATACATAGATACATACATACATACAAACATACATAGATACATACATACAAACATACATAGATACATACATACAAACATTCATAGATACAAACATACCTACATACACATAGATACATACATACATACATACAAACATACATAGATACATACATACAAACATACATAGATACAAACATACCTACATACACATAGATACATACATACATACACCCAGAAACATACATACAAACATGCATACATACATACATAGATACAGACATACACACAAACATGCATACATACATACATGCACACATACATACATACATACATACATACATACACACGTGCAAACATAATGCCTGGATCGCATCAAAACAAGCAGTTATATTTGATAATTTATGCGATGTTCTGGTAAATATTTTCATTTGTTCCCCACCGATGATTAAATTATTGCTGACACTTCGAGCAAAACAGAGATATCTGTTAGACCGATACGATTTTTTCCTTTGAATTTCATGTCCCACTGTCTTATTTAAATTGGCAGAGAAGTTGAACGAGTCTTTTCAATCTGAGCTAGCATTCCCGTTGCTTTCACTGCCTACATTTGGACAGGTAAGTTTCAGTCAAACGTGGTTCGTGATCGGTAATAATGCTACACTTACAAGCTGTAATCAGGGCCGGGTTAAATGTAAAAGTACACGTTTCTCTATAGCGATCGTTGAAAATATCATCGGATGAATTTTTTGACCGGAGCTGACTTTAAACTAATTTATAGCGATATTTGGATTGGATTTCAAGTTCATCCCGTTAACCAGACCTAATTACCAACGCCAACCAATATATATATATTATATATAAAATAGGTATATATATAATATATATAATATATATCATATATATATAATATATATACATATATATATATATATACATACGTCGGCCTTTCACTCAAAATTGAAAACAATCCTCTTTCACAGATCCTATCCTGACACCCCTTCTTCCTCTTATCTCTCTTTCCTCTCCAACCCCAAACACCACCCCATAGCTGCCACGTTGTCTGTCTGTCTGACTTTTGGATCTTGACCTGGAACCGAACCCTTTTGCCCATCGATTTTCTTTTGACTTAGCGCCTGTGAATAAGCTGGTCCCCGCGAAGTGGCTTTCGTTAGGCGCTGTAGAAATCTCGGAATTACGATTATGGTACACATGTAGGCTATTGTATATACATATATATTTATACATATATACCTACTCTCTTAAAAATAGTGTAGAGAATCGGTCTACAAGTGTAGACTTCTATGCAACACTTAATGTTGAGGTCTGGCTCATCGGCAATGTGTGGACCTCTATGCAACACTTTTTGTAGACGAGCCGGCAGTCTACACTAGTGTAGACACAAATTGCAACACTTTTGTAGAGAGCGAGGTCTACATCAGTGTTGCATTTTGGCTACATTTATGTAGCAAGAATGTCTACATTTATGTAGTTCTCCATCTACATTTATGTACTAATAATGTCTACATTTATGTAGTGCGGAATCTACATTTAGGTACTAATAATGTCTACATTTGTGTTGCAGCATCTCTACATTTATGTACTAGTAATGTCTACACTTGTGTTGTGGCATCTCTACATTTATGTAGCGGTCGTGTCCACATTTATGTGGTGCTGCAAATACATTTTAGTGGTTTAGGAGCTAAATTTATAGATTGGAATTTGCTACATTTGTGGAGCTGCATGTACAGTTATGTTATACGTTTTCTGCATTGATTTACTGTTGTATCTACCTATATGCAGCAATGTTTACACACGATGTATAATTATTACTACATGGACGTACTAACGTGCTGAACTCATTACATAATAAGCAAATCATTAACTACAATTTATTAGGTTAAATGACAACTTTTAATCACAAATTAAGGGTTTTCACAGTTCACAAAGCTTAAAAACAAAGCATCAATCAATGAACATGGTAAACAGTTAAAAGTAATAAATGCCGAAACCTTAAGATAGCAAGTAATCAATATAAGAAACTTTTTCTACAATCCAATCAGAGGACTCGATGGTTGTTGATAGGATGACTAGTTGCACATAACAGAATTGGTCAGTGACTGTAACTAAAGAAGTTGGTCCATTTGAGGTAGTAAAATGAATGTCACTATTATATAGTATGATGCTTATTGGAGATCACTGCAAAGTAAGTAAGTAAGTAATGCATTTGTTAACACGCCATATGTCCATCGACTGAGCGAGGAATCGTAGGTGTGGGTGGGTTACATGTCAGACAACAAAAGCAAGACGATACAGATAGGTCTTTAGCCGCTTTACGAATGTGTCTAGCGAGATATTGTCGTGAGTAATGTAAACAGGAACGCTATTCCAAATGGCTGGTGCTGAGTTGCTGAAGCCGCGTCGTGAGAAATCAGACCGAAAGTCTCGGATGTCAGGGAAAGACAGAAGGTTTTGTGTAGCTGATCGCAGAGACCTGGATGGTAGGTAGCGATGTAAGGATGATGACAGGTAAGCTGGTTGATTGGTCGAGAGAGTCTTGCGTGTGAGGAGAGCTATCTTGTAAGCGATTCTGGAGCTGACAGGCAGCCAATGTAGCTGCCGCGATATCCATCTTCACATAACAAGTATTCTGTATTCGAAATAGAGCTGGCTGAGGTTCCCTTCGTCGGCCATTCTCTCAAGTGCACCGTCCACTGTTTCATCCTACAGAGACAAGAGCAAAATTACAAAATCATATTTTAAGGTTGTTCAAAGCCAGTGCAGTGACTGTAATGCAGGGATATTGTGTTGGTAAGCAGTATTTGTCATGGCCCTTGTCATGGAATTTGGAAATCAATTAAGTTTTTTTAGATCTTTCATCGTGATACCTTTGAAAAGTGAATATCAGTAGTCTGGCCAACTAGAAACCAGGTCCACACATGCCACAATATACAGCAATTGAAGCAACACATGGAATTTGGTGCTCAGCCAGGGTCAATTACTTATAATGTAAATTATCAGATTATTGATAAAGTAAAATCTTATACTGTATTAATCTGTATTTATTTTAAAAAATTGAAAGATTCACTTTGTTAAATATTTTCTTCAATCTCTCTTGGATGCAGTGTGGTAAGTAAAACTCTAGAAATAAATAGCCCCTTTTATTAACTTCTCAATGGATATGCCGGCATAAATTTCTAAATGGGTGTAAACCAAGGCACGATGAGTTTGTAACTTACAAGAAGCAATAAAATGCTAACTTCAGCTGCAATGAATAAAACAGAGCATACAACCAAGAAACAGGTAGCATGTGAAAGAATACTCATCCAAAGAATGGCCAATGCATTGTGAACTGGATCAGCGCAGAAATGACAAGTATGTCTTAAAACACAGTAACATGCCAACTAACTCAGGATAGACTAAAAGAGACTAAAAAGCATGCTACATTGCAAATGGCAACATTTATCAACTTTAAAAGGAACTGAGACATCAACATACCTTCATCATAGTCTTTAGTAATGTTGTTAAGAAGGTCCCGAGTTAAAGTCGATGAAGCGGCTAAATTTAGTATCCTTTCCTTCATCTGCTGAAATTCAACAGTCAACGACTTTTCAGCAGAGGTTACAGCCAAAATTCCTCTCCAATCTAAAACAACACAGTCATGCTTGAGAAATAAGCATCACAAATTGCCTAATTGCCATTTGCAGCAACTGACTAGTAAGTGCAACTGGCCTTTGGCATTTTAAAAACATGCTCTGTGTAACTGAAAGAAAAGCAGCTAAAGTTAGTATCCTTCCCTTCATCTGCTGAAATTCAAGTGATGGATGTAACTGAAAGAAAAGCAAGACTCCCAGCCTGTTAAAAGCTGCTATAAAAATGTCCTTTTCACTTTACCATATCTTACCCTTTCTTTTTACCATCTAACCTTACACATACAACTGCAATTGAGATTTTAAAAACTACACAAGTCAGTAGTTGAGAAGACATTTAGCACCACTCTACTGAAACTTCACAAAGCACTACACACTGTCCTCCAGCAGCAGTTCAGGTTGAATGGCAATGCATGTAATATGCACCCCTAATTTTATTTTAAAAAGGAAAACAACTAACCCAGCTTTATGTGGATGAGTCCACAGCGTTTTTAATAAGGGATTTCTTGACCGCCTGGATCGAATGGATGCTTCAAGATGACCTGTATGCGACACTGGATTACAGAACCTCTCCTGTGAAACAGTACAGAAGAAATTTCTGTAACGTGCAAAAAAGTAATGTGTTCATGGAAGTATTGCCAATGTTAAGGTTTTGCAGTCTTGGACATATTCACTCCCAACTTCCTCTCCTCTTCAATCGCTTTCAATACCATAAGTATTATCTCCCATTGTATTCTATGCCCCATATGCCTCACCAAGCACTTGCCACATTAAAAAATGAAATGAGCAACCTCTTCAGTGTTTTGAAAAACTTGAAATTGACAGATTAAGATAAGTAAGCTATAACCTTCTAGGATAAAGTAGAAAACAAAAATTAAATCAAAGAGCAGCAAGGTAAAAACTGTCCTAAATAGTACTTACATCACGGAAAACTGGAAATGAGTCTGTAATGGATCTAGCCATTGCAAACTTCTCCTCTTTACCTGGCCGGTCTTGTCTAAATACAACGGTAAAAAAATTTGTATTTCAAAATCACGTCTTTAATTGTAATATCATGCCTAAACAAAATAAAGACAAGGTTTTTGGGCATACTTATAGTATCGGGGACCGCTCTAATTTGGGACGAGGCTTTCGGCCTGGCTTCTGCCTACTGTGATTGGTTGTAGTTTCTGCTAAAATGACTTTCTCCAAGCTAAGCACTATTTGCAAACATCAATTAAACGTTATTAAAAATTTACAAAGCCGCAATAACCCTTACTTTTACCCCAACCCTTTTTAAACACCAAGCATTAGAATCCATGTTTATTTACTTAACGGTCCCCGATACTATAAGTATGCCGGTATTTGAGGCAGAGCTACATGATATTGAAAGAAAGGTTTTAGTGGTCTCTATTTCACAATACCCTTATCACGCAAATCACACATCAGGTTTGGGATTAATTTCAGCCATACTGGAATGATTTGGGTCAACAGTCCCTGAACTACCTTCACATTCCATTCTAACGCCTACTGGAGATCTGGAAACTATATGCACCATGGGTTTTATATGAGACCTTACAATGTGAAGAAACAGATTGAATAGTTTACGGAAAGAACTTTGCACGGCCTACAAGGCACATGGATTCGCAGCTCGCCAACATTATTGTCTTTGCAAACGGGCTCTGAAAAGTGGGTAAAATGGCTCGCAAATGTCACATATGTAACAAACATTTTAAAAACACAATAACATAAATCTGAAGAAAAACAGAATAAGAATTACGGTTAAATAGTTTTGCTTTCAATCCGGCGAGCACCAAACACAAAAGAACGAAACTTCGCGCCGGACCACGCGTGGCTAAAACGAAAACGACAGATTGCGGCAGATACGCCCGTCTGCATGACGTCATATTATTCTACTGTAAAATGAATATGCATCATGTATCGTAATCGTAATCGTAATTCCGAGATTTCTACAGTGCCCAACGAAAGCCGTGCCGCGGAGACCAGCTTATTCACAGGCGCTCAGTCAAAACAAAATCGATAGGCAAAAAGGCTCCGGTTCCAGGTCAAGATCCAAAAGTGAACATCTTTACTTAACGCAGAAAACACCAAAATCATAGAAAACAAAAATTAACTGACACATGAAAGAGCACCATTGTTCAGAAGTCGGAAAAATCAAGCTCGTTGCGCATAGGACATGAAGTCATGAAACTGGCTATACAATTGGTGAATGGTGCTATCGGGTCGGCATCTCGCTGGCGGCTCATATAAGCGTTTACGATTACCACAAAATCTAATGCTAAAAAATGTTTATTTCAGCCGGGATTTAAACCGTTTGTTCAGTCAGATATTAAAATTTAAGAGACATTTTCCGTTCGAGTCCGTTTCTGCTGACTTTACTGAGTCAACCGAAATCGTGTGCTTCACTGGTTTCGATTATTTCATTCATGCGTATACGAAATTCACTGCATCGAGCGACCAGTATTTTCCATGTGCTTAATCCGTAAACCTATAGATTTGGACTGTCAAGCTGACTCCAAAAATTTCGAGCCACATACTGTCGTCTAGGATATTTCTGAAATCGGACATTGTACTTACGTCAAATTCGGGGTCACTTTGGGTGTCTCTGAATGGCAGTAACAGTTTAACTATATAAACTGCATATTTTGTGACATGTTTGTGTTTGCCTTATATTAACATACTAAAAGATCCATTTTCTAGCAACAAATTTATGCCTCCTTTAAAGAAGAAATATTAGTCCACGTTGGTGTTGCATTAAAAATCCACATTGAGTGTTGCATATTTTTTGCTACACTTAGTGTTGCACAAAAATGTCCACACTTTGTTGCACAAACATCCACATTAGTGTTGCAAAATCCGCTCAACATTAGATGTAGACAAAGTGGTCTACACTTTTTCTTACAGAGTATATATGTATTTACTCCTATATACTTGTATATATATTTGTTCCAGCAAACTAATAAACATTAACTCTAATCAAATGTGCCTTCATATATTACCAACAACATTCACAAATATTTTTGCACCATCGTCTAAGGCATGTAGCTAAAGACAATGTCGTTTACATATATAGACTTAAATAAAAGCCCGAATTTCATCTATCCATCGATTCATCGATCCATCATACGTCCGTCCGCCATGCATATAATCATGGCATCCAAGAATCCATACATTGATCCAGTGGTCACTGCCCTGTCCACTGCTCCACCCACTGAGCCATCCATCTACTGAGGGATTCCTGGTGTAATATAGGGTACGTCTCACTTGAAGCGAGCATCGACTGATGCCTTGGGTATTATGGTAACGGCGCTACAGAAGCTTTTAGATTATAATACTGCGTTTTGACCTTCTTCTCTTTGGGCGTGGAAATCTGGCTCCGACATCGTCGAAGAACAATATACGCCGATTATACAAAATAACCTGTCTTATTCGTAATCGTAATCGTAATCGTAAGATCGAGATTTCTATAGCGTCCAACGAAATCTAAGTCGCGGGAACCAGCTTATTCACAGGCGCTCAGTCAAAACGAAATCGATAGGCGGATAGGGTCAGTTTCGGTTCCAGGTCAAGATCCAAGCGTCAGGAAGGTTTCCAGTCAGACGGCTATGGTGGATGGTGTTTGGAACTGGAGCGGCAGGATAGATAAGCATAAGAGGCAGAATCAAGGTATAGGATTTGTGGAAGAGGAGTGGTTTCAGTTTTGACTGAAAGAACCTCGCAGAAATTGTGGGATTAAGTTCGAGCGGAATGGATAAGTCATCAAGGTAGCTCGGTGCAAAACCACAAAGACCATTTCGAATAACGTCGTAAATCACAAGTAAATTACGGATTTTATATCGCTACGATTCTTGCAGCTAGCGGAGAACTACGTGAAGTGTTGATGAGTTCGTAGTTCTCCGCTAGCTGCAAGAATCGTAGCGATATAAAATCCGTAATTTACTTGGGATTTGCGACGGTTATTCGAAATGGTCTTTGTGGTCTTGCACCGCGCTACCTTGATGATTTATGCATTCCGCTCGAACTTAATCCCACCGAGATAAACTTACAAAAACGATGTACGGTTTCCATGCTCTTTCGTACATTGGTCCTCGTCTATGGAATTCACTACCAACAGCTTTGAGGAACCCTTCTCTGACTCTCATTTAATTTCGCAAACATTTGAAGACTTAATTTTTCCAGCTACCCACGCTTTTGAGGATCATTCATAAATTTGCGCGATATAAGTATATGATTACTACTACTATTACTACTACTACTACTACTACCACTACCACTACTACTACCACTACCACTACCACTACTACTACTACCACTACCACCACTACTACTACTACTACTACTACCATTACTACTACCACCACTACTACTACTACCATTACTACCACTACTACTACTACTACTACTACTACTAATAATAATAATAATTAATAACATTAGTAGTAGCTGTTGTTGTTGTTACTTTTGTTTTGTTGTAGTAGTAGTAAATAAGAAAAATATTGATCCTGATGCTGTTGTTGATAATGATGATGCTAATAATAATAAAAAAATATTAGCAACAACAATAACATTAATTCTAATTACGAAATGATGACGACAAAACCGATGATGATGATGACAATGATGATGATGAATTTACCTGCGATCTGCTCGTCTGCCAGTTTCGAGACGTCATAGCTCTGAAATCAGACGAAAGACTTTTAATCTCGTTTTAAAAAATAAGCCCATAACTCGATGAGAACTTTTAAAAATTTTCATATCAGGTTTCGGCATCAAAACAGATCGAAATATTAATAGCAGTAAGGTAAGGATGAAGGTAAGCTAAGGTAAGGATGAAGGTAAGATAAGGTAAGGTAACACTTGTAAGGCAATGTTACCAGAATATTATTCTGGTAATGTTACCAGCTTATTCTGGTAATGTTACCAGGTATTATTCTGGCAATGTTCTGGTAACACATGAACTCGGATACTGTTCTCGCAATGTTCGGTTAATGTATCATACTTACTTTTTCTTCGTACAGGCCTGCGCTGCTCTTAGTAGCCGCCATTTTGAAGGCAGTCGGTGAAAGAATCACTTCGTGAAGTTAACAAAATATAATCTTAAAGATCTGGGATTAAGATTTCCATAGACAACACCCTACGCTTTTGCCTGAGCCTTCAGCGTTTTTGCGCAATATCTTGGCGTTTTGAGCGATAATGCACAAATATTTTTCATCTGTGTCTTCAATCTTTGTTCAAATTATTTTCGTACATAGAATATAAATCTAAATTTAAATCTCAGTTTAAATTTCGCAGATGCCGAATTCGAGCGAAAGTATCGGAAATAACTCAACGATTTTATTATATACTCCCAAAACTCGGTGTCTCACCAATTAGCTATACTCTCGACTCGCAGTGTCTCACCAATTAGTTTAGAAATATTCTCGAACCGCAATATTTCAATGCTAGAGAGCCTATTAAAAACTCTCAAACCCCAGTATTTCAGCGATTTTATTGCAAAATACTCTCGTCCTGGGATATCTCGGCAATAAGATTACAAATACTCTCGAACCCCAGTAGCCGAACGATTATATCATATACTCTCAAAGCCACAGAGAACCCGGTCGACAACGTTTCGGACTTTGCAACAGCTTCTCGCAAGTCCTCCGCTCGTTGCTTCCGCTTAAACTCCGGACAAAATACTCCAGCCGACCAACGTCTCAGTCAAGCGCTCAGCTAAGCGCTGACGAAGCTTTGTAACAGTTTATTCTCTATAATCAAAATCTCCACAGCCCTTAGTCGCTCGGCGGAAAAGGCCCAGACCGCGTGCTATCGAGACGGCCCAGTAACGCGCTGTCCCTGCACGCCGTCCGCTGTGGTAGAGTATTATGAACAATTGTTGCCGCAAGGGTCATTTATATTTCATGGTCGTCGGTCGCATCGCGTCGCTACTATCGCCACGTTACGAAAAATGCAGTGGAATGGCGCTGGCACTAAGTGCGCGTCTGCACGAGCAACGTTTGGCAATTGGTCACCACGGCTCGCTTGAAATGATTTGCGTCTGCTAATAGCATACACTGCTCGAGTAGAGTGTATCTTGTCTTGTCTTCAGCCGTCTTCGATCCGAGGATTGGCTGCACCATGGACAATTTTGTACCATCTGCTTCTGTTCCTCGTCTCTTGTAATAACTGGTCGAACGATAATTCAGTCCACGACTTGATGTTATCGATCCATGTCATCTTGGGTCTTCCCCGAGCTCAGGATCCAGGAATTGTGCCTTGGATGATCTCCGGCTGGTTTCGTGCTGTTCTGTATCTGACCCAACCAGCATACGTATGCAAATTGTTTCTTACACCTACGTCCTACCAGATAATTTATGTTTTGTGTATGCAGAGAGAGAGAGAGAGAGAGAGAGAGAGAGAGAGAGAGAGAGAGAAGGAGAGAGAGCGAGCGAATAAGACAAAGAGAAAGATTCACAGAAAAACGAAAAGAAAGACAGACAGACAGACATACATACAGACAGACAGAAAGACAGACTAAAAAGCAGACAAGCAGAAGCTTAGCTCGCTATTATTCTTATTGTTATTGTTATCGCTATCGTTATCATTAACATTGTCATTATCATTATCGTTATCCTTATCCTTATTATTACTATTACTACTATTTTTTATTAAACAGACATTCACAACGCGCGCAATTAACAACAGCTTCAAAGGTGCGTGCAACGACCCTAAAAAGTCCTACCGAGTAATATCGAGTAACATCATAGTTTATAGATCAATAGAAATGCACAGAAATCTAGGCAGACCTATCATACATGTAAGTTTTAAGTTTCAGTCCCACAGTGTCCCAGCAATGGCCAGATCGTTGCCGTACGGCCAGACCCTTACAGACAGCTTCAACTCTGGCCTGTGGATGAACGGCCAGACAAACAGACAGACAGACAGACACAGACAGACAGACAGACAGACATATGAATATCGCTTCATATCGATATTTATGGAACCGAATAATCATTCCGTTGCGACGCGGATTAAATGATGTCGATGGCCCATAGATTCCGTCAAAATCATGACACATAGATACACCAAACAAGTATTATGAACTAACACACTTAACTGTAGATATGTGCATACGTATACACATAGAGAGACATAGACAGAGACATAGAGACAAAAAGCGAGACAAAAAGAGAGACAAAGAGAGAGACAAAGATAGAGAGACAGACAGAGACAGAAAAAGACAGAGGGAGACAAAAAGATATAGAAAGAGAGACAGAAAGATACACAGAGAGGGACAGAGACAGATATACAAAGAACATAGACAGACAGAGACATAGGGAGAAAGAGATAGATAGATGGATAGATAGATAGATAGATAGATAGATAGATAGATAGATAGATAGATAGATAGATAGATAGATAGATAGATAGATAGATAGATAGATAGATAGATAGATGGATGGATGGATGGATGGATGAATGGATAGATGGATAGATAGATAGATAGATAGATAGATAGATAGATAGATAGATAGATAGATAGATAGATAGATAGATAGATAGCTAGCTAGCTAGATAGATAGACAGACAGACAGACAGACAGACGGACAGACAGACAGACAGATAGATAGATAGATAGATAGAGACAGAGAGACAGAGACAGACAGAGAGACAGGGAGAGGGAGAGACAGAGAAAGAGACAGAGCGAACTGGCCTTCAAAGAAATATTCATACGCAGTTGCTTCACAGCCTTTGATTTGAGACCAAGAAAAATGAATGTATCGTAAATTATTTCATGTAATCGAAATTACAGTTTCGTTTGTTAGAAACAGATTTCTGAACAGATACTAAAATTTATTTACCTTAAATTAAAGTTTATATTTAATTTATATCTTCTAATTTCCATTATTAGACCCTAGCATCCAATCAACATTAGATGTTACTACTCATGAATATTCATATCTAAATTCGTATATTGATTGTCAACAGGCTTATTTCAAAGATTTGAATCTCAGGCTTGCTTGAATCCACGGGGACCTTAAATGGCTTGGTGTCCATTCAAGGGGCAGCAATGGTGAAGGATCCCACACGGCCAATTCATTGAAAAGTGAGCATGGTCGAGACCATACGGTCGCTATAGAAAGACACGTACACTTAGATTTATATTTTACAAATATTAGGTTGCGCTTAGACACCTTTAAATCGCTTTCTTTCGACGCTATATATCTGTTGATTGCAGGCACTCAAATGGGCAGCGGTGGTGAAGGATCTCACCCGATTAATTCACTGAGAAATGAGCAGGGTCGAGGCCATACTGTCGTTATAGAAAAACATTTACATTTACATACGCACATAGTATGATGCCGCTTCGCACCTAATGCGGTTTTCTTGTTGCCTCGATGAAGGTGCATAATTAATGCGATTCTGCATGGGAGTCATTTATTCAGAGGAGAACTTCATTTGTTGGAATCGCTCGAATAAAAGCCGCTCTTGTTGACGATTGGCATGACCTTTACCCCCCCCCCTTTGCTCGAGTATAGAATTCCTTCTAAGAACGAAGTAAACTGAATGTATATATACATATACATATATATGTACTTATGTACATAAGTATGTATGGACGCGAGTAAGTAATTTAGTTTACCTTACCTTACTTTACCATACTTTACTTAGCTGCGTTTTGCTTATATTGGCACTGAAGCGGAAAGTGGCTTCACGGCTGACTGACGACAAGAGAAACTTATTCAATATCGGCGATAAAATTACTAGTTACAGATGAACAATGAGCCTAATAAATTTATGGTCTATTAAATTAGGTCTAATCTTTGGATCGTTTGCAACAAGAATAAGCGGTTTAAATAGTGTACTTCAATGATGAATTCTTTCAGCCCCCTGCAACGGCGGGCGGGGTTTATTGACGGGGGGTTGACTTGAGGTAATTTAAGGTAATATAAGGTAAGATATGGTGGTATGGTATGGTAAGGTAAGGTCAGGCAAGGTCATATCAGGAAGGTAAGGTAGGGTCAGGTAAGGTCAGGTAAAGTCAGGTCAGGTCAAGCAAGGCAGGTAAGGTAGTCAGGTCATGTAAGGTCAGGTCAGGTCGGATCAGGTCAGCCTCAATTTTCGGTAGCTTTGCAAGATCTAAGAAGTGACATATGACTTGTGGGTGGCACTTGGGGTCAAAGAATTCAGTTGGAGGTCATAATCCTTGGTCATCTCCGTTGAACCAACATTGCCTTTTAGCGACACGATATAACAACTGTCAGCTTAATCCAATGACTTCTATAGCGCCGTTGTCAAAATGAAAAAGCCATCGAGTGTTGGTCTGCTTAAACTGAAACCGTAGTGGAAAAATCGTAATCAGTTGGGAGCATCTTATCCAACCCAATGCAATCGTTCCTGTCCCTCCCATTAGGCATACGACCGTCTCCCTCGTCGACACCTAGCGGTCGTTTCGGAAACCGCGGCGGCCATTAATGCGCGCACGTGAAACCACATTATCGACTGCGCCTGCGCAACCGGATGACGTTATGCTCCGGCAGTTGACCGAATTAACGATAGGCTTTTGTTCCTGCGAAAGCGCCGCAATGCATCACGGTCGCTTCGCTGGCGACCGGGGCAAGTTTCGGCGCTAAATAATTGTCATAATGAGAGCCCGATTGAAAGCGCGGACGATGGATGAATGCGTAGAGTCGCCACGCCGAGGCGTCATGGCACCGCAGCGCCACACAGCGGTCGCTGGAAACAACGGGAAACGTGGGATCAATATTCCGCTGTTGAGACGGAATAGGACAAATTGTTGTGTCTCAATAGGTTGTTATGGAACAGTCGACTGGATTCGACGGTAAAAACAGCAGATAACAAACAACATAGTGAACAACATGGGTTCAAACAGCGAAGCATTTGAGGGTGTACACTGTATCGAAGTTGCATGCATATACATACGTGTATACATGAATACATATATGTATCCGTACATACATACATACATACGCACACATACATACATACATACACATACGTACATACACATACGTACATACATACATAAATACATGCATGCATGCATACATACATACATAGGTAAATACATACGTACATACATACATACACACACATACATACATGCATACACACATACATACATACACATACGTACATACACATACGTACATACATACATAAATACATGCATGCATACATACATACATAGGTAAATACATACGTACATACATACATACACACATACATACATGCATACACACATACATACATACACACATACGTACATACACATACGTACATACATACATAAATACATGCATGCATGCATACATACATACATAGGTAAATACATACGTACATACATACATACACACACATACATACATGCATACACACATACATACATACACATACATACATACATGCATGCATACATACATACATAGGTAAATACATACGTACATACATACATACACACATACATACATACATGCATACACATGCATACAAACATACACATACATACATACATACATACATACATGCATACATTCATTCATTCATACATATATACATTTATACATATATATACATATGCACATACATAGACATAAGCAAATACACACATACATAAATATATACATACATCCAGCCATACATCTATACATACATACATACTTACAAACTTACACACATACATATGCACGCACATCCTGCCATACATACATCAATATACATATACACATGCACACACACGCACATATACACATACATACATGCATTCATTTGAGACACTGTTTTTCTGTCTGTCTATCTGTCTGTCTGTCTGTCTGTCTGTCTATCTGTCTGTCTGTCTGTCTCTCTGTATGTCTGTCTGTCTTTTTGCCCCTGATTCTGTCTTTCTCTTAGTTCCTCTCCTGCTTTCTTTCTTTCTTCTTTTTCTTCACTTCTCTTGCATTTTTATGCTACGCTAATTTTTAAAGAAATGTTAATCTGTGGTGAACTTTCCATGTCGCAGAAACTCCACCGTCGACGGTAAAACTCAATTAATTTGGCGAATTTGCAAACGAAACGAAAGAAATGGAGAGAATTAAACAGTCACAGGCACATCAATCAGACTCAGACAAACCGACAAAGAGGTGCGCCAAAAACACAGGGAGAAACACACACATGCACGCACACACACACGTACACACACGCACGCATGCACACAGACATACACACAGGCACACATACACACGCACACAGACACAAAGACAGATACACACGCACGCACACAGACACACATAGACACACATAGACAGACACACGCACCAACACACACACATGCACACACTCGCACGCGCATACATACAGAGACACAAACACAGGTACAGACACACACACACACACACACACACACGGAATGACAGCCCAGTTAGCTACATCGGTAAGTGCGTACGCCAAGGAGCCTCTGTGCGTGAGGATCCCAGGTTCGCATACCGATCGTGGCTTACTTCAGAGATTTGAATCTCGGGCTAGCGCGGTCCGTACACGGGGACCTTAAATGGCGTGGCGCCCATTCAAACGGGCAGCGGTGGTGAAGGATCTCACCCTCTTACATGTAATTCATTGAAAAATGAACAGGGTCAAGGTCATAGGGTCGCTATAGAAAAATGTGTGCATTTACATTTACATAGGCAGAGCAAAGACGGGTAAAGACAAAGGCACACACGGTCAAACAGACAGACAGACAGACGGACACAGACAGACACACATAGACAGACACAGACAGACAGACACACAGACAGACAGACACACAGACAGACACACAGACAGACACAGACATACGACAGCTGGAGGCATCTGTTTATATTTGGACAGGGGGAGAAGGAAGGGTGAAGGAAAGGCGACGGAATGGGATGGAGGGAAGGAGGAGGGGAGGGGACGTCAGTATGGAAGGCTCTTGAATGCGTTGCTGTCCTCTGGCGGAGTGGACGAAAAACGTGCAAACAGTCCGTTGCAAAAACACGAGCAAACAGTGCATGTGGAACGATGCAGTTAGAGGATGCAGAGTTAGAGGAAGTAGAATTAGAGGATATAGAGTTACAGGATGCAGAGTTAGAGGAAGTAGAATTAGAGGATATAGAGTTACAGGGTAAAGAGTTAGAGAAAGTAGCATTAGAGGATGCATAGTTAGAAGATACAGAGTTAGAGGAAATTAAATTAGAGGAAGAAGAGTTATAGGATGCGGAATTAGAGGATGTATAGTTAGAGGATAAAGAGTTAGAGGAAGTAGAATTAGAGGATGAAGAGTTATAGGATGCAGAATTAGAGGATATTGAGTTAGAGGACAGAGTTAGAGAATGAAGAATTAGAGTTATGGGATGTAGAATTAGAGCATATAGAGTTAAAGGATGCAGAGTTAGAGGCAGTAGAATTAGAGGATGAAGAGTTATAGGGTGTAGAATTATCATAGGATGTAGAATTAGAGGATATAGAGTTAAAGGATCCAGATTTTGAGTACAGAATTAGAGAATGAAGACTTAGACGGTGCAATGTATAAGATGGTGTTAGTTGGTGACTGTTTGGAATGGGGGGGGGGTGATGTCCGTCGCTCCCGTGACGCACACATCTGGGTGGTCCCATTATCCAGTCCATTATTAATGTTGTTCGCCAGGAGGAGAATAATCCAGGGCTTGGACGGACGGAATGACGAACAGAGGGAGAGGGAAACAAACGGAGAGAAGGACAAACTGACAGAGGGAGAGGGACAAACTGACAAAGGTAGAGATACAGGGAGAGAGAGACAAACTGACAGAGAGAAAGAGAGAGAGATAAATAGCTAGATAGCTAGATACCTAGATAGATAGATAGATAGGTGGATGGATGGATGGATGGGTGGGTGGACGGACGGACGGACGGACGGACGGACGGATGGATGGATGGATATATAGACAGATAGATGGATAGATAGATAGGGAGAGAGAGATACAGGGAGACAGAGACGAACTGAAAGAGGAAGAGATATCAGAGAGAGAGAGAGACAGACAGACAGACTGTCTCTGTCTCCCAGACAGGAAGACAGAGACAGATACAGAGAGAGACAGAGACGGAGAGAGAGAGAAGGGGAAAGAGAGACAGAGAGAAGAACGGACAAACGGGGGTAGATACTGAAAGGGAGGGAAGGACGAACAGAGGCACGCAGGCAGAGAGAGAGATGGACGGATGGAGTGGTGAAGGGAGAAAGAGAGACGGATTGGCAGAAAAGAGGGAGGGAGGAAGGAGGGAAGTGAGGGAGGAGTAGGACAAGTAACTATGGCAACGAGTTCTGCTGCTGATTGGTCAGTTTGTCCATCATCTCTGTGTTTCCTCAGACAACACAATGTCTCCCTTTGACTGCCTCTGTCTCTCCCTCGCTTACTGCTTGCCTTTCTCTTTCACCCCCTACTTGTCTCGCTCATTCCGTTCGTCCACCATTCTCTGTCTCTGTCTCTCTCTCTTCCTATCACTCCCTCCCTCCCCGACTCCTCCTTCCATCCTTCCCCTTTTCTCTCTCTCTGTCTCTCTCTCTGTCTCTCTCTGTCTCTCTGTCTCTGTCTCTCATTTTCTCTGTGTGTCTGTGTGTCTCTCTCATTCTCTCATTCTTTCTCATTCTCTCTGTCTCTCTCTGTCTCTGTGTGTGTCTGTGTGTGTCTCTCAGTCTCTCTCTCACAGTCTCTCTCATTCTCTCTCTCTCTCTCTCTCTCTCTCTCTCTCTCTCTCTGGATGGATGGATGGATGGATGGATGAATGTAAGAAAGACAGAAAGGACAGAAGGGAAGAAAGGAAGGAAGGAAAGAAGGAACGAAGGAACGAAGGAAGGAAAAAGTAGGAAAGAAAAGGGAAAAATGGAGGTAATGAAGGAAAACGGATGCTACGATCATCAAGCGTAGCGCCATCTGTATCCTTTCTGCATCCGTATCATCGGCAATATTTGCTAGTCAGTCACACGCCCTCACTTCATTTCCCAGGGGCGGAAAGGTCACATTATTAAAACCCCATCGCGGATTAATATGGCGCCACGGCTTACAATATAAAATCCAATATTCCATGACTCCACATACACGTGTTTGCATGTGGAAATAATTGGACGACGCTGTATCCGACCGAAAACAGTAATAAACTTTCTATTAGCAATGAATTCTTTTCTAATATAAGAACACCATGGGTCAATAAAAACGAACCTCTTTAATAAGCAATTGTTTGTTACGAGTGTAAAAATGGAGTCTTGAATTCATAAAAGTTAAAAATAAAATTCACCTATGCATAAAACGGCCAGGTAAGTTGTTGAAATAGTAAGGTAAATTGTTGCAATGGTAACTTGTTGTAACGATGCGTTGCTCAAATGGTAATGTAATCGGACCTTTTTGGATGGTTTTTAAAAACGAGCTACTTAAATGCAGTGAAGTATTCCAGCTGATTTGAAACCGTTGTTTTCCCCTGGAGGTTGAGCTGGGACAACTTTTGCGTGGTATATTAGCGAATGATCGGTGTTAATCTAGTGATTAGAAATAATCTAATCAATTCAGGTAGGAGCATGATTCAAATGGTTTAGCAATCGAAGAAAATTTAACGATTGCAGGTTATGTATTTGATTATATAATTACAGGTTATATATTTGATTATTAATTTGTTTATATTGCGCCTTTGTCTAAGTGACTATTAACGCTTGAAGCATGCAGCTAAAATTTATGTATCGCCTTTTAGAGCGTTCAAATGCGAGAGAGGTAACGTAATGATGGCAGGTAAGACAATGATTTTAGGAAATGAATTATATTATAGGTAATGTATTGATTAAGGCAGAATGTAAATAAATACAGGTAATACAGGTAAATGTACTGATTATACGTAATTGGTTGTCTTTTGGTCTGGCTTTGTCTTAGATCAAAATGCATTTGCAACACATTGTCGGACTAACGATGTTGCTTTACGTGGAAAGCTTCCACGGTTTCTTCATGCCATCACTGAGGGAATCCAATCTACGCCCAGCAACCCTTGATTTCGACGCTCCTCCGTGGCCGCTTAACGCGGAATCTCCACGAGCCTTCCAGAGGGCAGAGTGCTCCTCGTCAATCCTTGGGGCGCCAGGTGAATGCGAAGGAGAAGCATACGAGGCATTGCAGTTCGGAGTCATCTTTGGGAATTTTGTTAAGCGTCAGGGCGGACAAACAGCCGAGTGTCGAAGTATCTGCACGTTCTGTAGGAGTCGCTTCAGCCTGCGTTTCTCCGCCCTTTGCATGAGGCAGTGTCCCCGAGAAGATGGGATGGACTTCCAGGCGTGTCTGGCTCTGTATGTCAGGGATCACCCACTGTTCAGGCCCGACGAATCAAGTGGAACTGGTGCCTGAGGACACCTGAATCCAGCCGTGGTCGACTGAAGAGTCCACAAGCGAACGAAGCACCTTCTAAATAGTCTTATCTTCCAAATTGCGTCACTTCATTTGTGTACGTTCAGATTAAGTAACATCTAGAATGTTCGTTTACAATGTTCTCGCCATTTTCTGAACTATTCATTCAAAATTATTTCACATTTCTGTCAACTTCAGTTAACATTTTATCATAAATTTCTGAAAATTTCTAGAACGTTTATTAACAATGTTATCGTCTTTTTCTGAACTATTCATACAAAATTATTTCACATTTCTGTCAACTTCAGTTACGATTTTATCATAAATTTCTGAAAATTTCTAAAACGTTCATTGACAATGTTATCGCCAGTTTCTGAACTATTCATACAAAATTATTTCACATTTCCGTCAACTTCAGTTACCAATTTATCATACATTTCTGAAATATCTGTTTCAAAATTGAACTTTACTTTTAATGTCACTACGGTTTTCTTAACTATTCGTTTAAAACTTTTCCAAATCTGTTTCTTTAGGCTTCATTTGCTATGTTATTATTGTCATTTTTCTGAACTATTCGTTCAAATGGTTCCAAGTTTCTTTGCATATCACAGATAGTGTTATCGCCATTTGTCCTATTATAAAATCCACTATGCTCTAGCAAACATCGTTGTTGCTATGCGTAGGCCTATTCGTTAGGCCGCCATTTTATTCACATTATTGCATTATTTTCGTCAAAAATTTAGCCATCGCAACTCGTGACTTCCTGTTATTTCCGGAAACTCTAAGAAAATGCGCCAACATCTTCATAATCTTCTTCATCGTTGTCACCTGTAGTATGCGAATCGTTGTCGGGTTTATTCCGGTATTCTCTAGCTTCTTCGTAGATTTCTTCAATCTCGACGATATTGTTTCCAGGCGTCTTGGGTAGAACTGGTGGTTTCGGGGGTTTTCTTGGGGCAGGTCCTTTGGGTGCCAAAAAGGGTAACTTTCGGTAAGTTTTCCCGTTCACCTTTAAAAGGTTGTTGCCTTTTGTTCGCCCTGGAGGAAGTGTGGGAGATTTCTCACAGTCGGATTGTCTTCTGTCCGGTGGGTAAAGTGTATCCTTTCCGTTTAGGTTCTCCGGACTCTCCGATGACTGGCGAACTATTCTCGTTGGGTCTTTCCGGTTGCGTTCGGCCTGGTGGAAGTGGGAATGGGGGATGGGAGATGGAGGAACACCCTTGACTGCGCTGGCTCCCTCGTCCTTGCGGTTCCTTGGCGGAAGGGCGACGGGTTCCGGAGATGACTTTTCGTTCGGTGTCGTTGCGGGTTTTCTAGTCTTGGGAGGCAGAGTCACCGGAGGAGCCGCCTTTTCTGAGGGCTGCTGCTTCAGTGGTGACTTCGCAGGGGGCTTGGGACCGACGCCGTTTCGTGTAAGCTGTGGGGTGAGTTTTGGTTTGGTCGCCGACGAGCCCCCAGGTTTGTCAAACATGGCGATCTTCAGTCGCATGTCCGTAACTGGGGAATTCGAGGGAGTGTCGGAATACATTTCATCATCTTCATCTCCGCCCGACATGTTACCAAGTAGGGTTTTCGTCCGTGTGTGAGGGGCTTTTTGCGAGTCACGTATAGTCATCTGATTCCTTCTTCGTTAATGCGCCAGCAGCTTAACAGCTACGAGTTTATTTTTCAGTGTGGAAGTGGTTTTAAAAGGAACACCTCACTGTGTAGGAGCAACGTACGTGTAAACCTTATATAGCCTTGCATTAGTTTCTGAGTAAGTGTGTCAGCGGCTTAAGAACAGCCATGCAGTTGTTTCATGGAACGCTGCGCGGTAGTATGTCATAGGCGTGACTTCAGTTCCAGCAAACCTGCCAACAGAAAAAATAAGTTAAAGACTAGACACAATCGCTGCTGATACCAATGTGTCCAGAATCCATGTCTGGTAAATAATCAACCACAATTAACGGTCGTGCACTATTATAATTTATATAGCTAGGCTTTCCACATATTTACAAATACAAGAAATATTTTATAATCATAAATACACATTCTCTGTAATACCATATACGTAAAAATTACTCATATGATATTACACAGAACGATATGATTTAATCATATCATTAATTAGTATTAAGTATGTAAATCATAATTAGTCTTATTTGTTAACTGTTCGGACATTGAATCCGAGGAAGAAGAAGACTTTCTCAAGTCTTCAAGTCGGAACCTTTGTGATCATCAAACTATGATCAAAATGATCAAAATGATCAAAATGATCAAAATGATCGAACTCGATCTTTTGGATCCTGGAGTTCATGACAGTCTTCGTGATTGGTCGACGACGAATTAAGCCAAGCAGTGAAGGCACATACGTAATTGTAATTGTAATTGTAATTGTAATTTGAAATTGTATACGTAGGTCAGCCTATGCCAGTGTAGTGTATTGCAAGACCAATCCAGTGTACTCTACAATGCCACGCTGTCTCTCTCTGCCTGACTCTTGGATCTTGACCTGGAACCGAACCCTTTTGCCTATCGATTTTGTTTTGACTGAGCGCCTGTGAATAAGCTGGTCCCCGCGGCGCGGCTTTCGTTGGGCGCTGTAGAAATCTTGGGATTACGATTACGAATTGTAATTAGTAACTTATATGGCGCCGGTGTCGAATGCACAAGGCATCAACTGATGGCACATCTAAGCCAAAACCGCAATCAGTTCACCATATCCCGAAGATCAGTCCATTAAGACGGAGAGGCAGCCTTTGGTGGATAAGCAATTTGTTTACAATCGACTACAGTAGGCCTGTAAGAAGTAGGAAATACAGGACGATAAAAAAACAATAGGAAACAATACAATAGTTAGGTCTAGAAGTTTCCAATAATTGCTAATTATGAACTTCTATTGCGCGTGTGTCTAATGCACAAGGCATCAACCGATGGCGCTCCGAGTTCAAGTTCAAAGCACCGTCAGCTAAATACCCAGAAAGTCAGACCACTGAAACAGAGTCTGCTTATGGCAGGTAAGCCAACTGAAAAATGTAAGTCTTCGGTTGAGAACGAACTGATACTCTGCCTCCCAAGGCGTTGCATCCCAAGCACATCTTATATGTTACTCTAGCCGATCGTGGGACACAGTAGCCGATTAGTTAGAGCGCTTGGCTTGTAATGCGGTGAGTACGGGTTCGAGCCTCCTTCTCCGAGACGGTTACTGTGTAGGGCCCTTGAGCAAGTCCTTCACTCACAGTTGCTCAGCGCCATCGAGTGATGCTTAGTCATTAGATAGTGGCGCTTAATAAACGCACAAATAATAATAATAACAATAATAATAACAATAATAATAATAATAAGATTGGCCATCCCAGAACAATGCAGTCCCTAATTTCTGAAATCCTGATGGATCATAAATACCTCGGGTAAATAAAAAATAATGATAATAATAATCATAATCATAATAAATAATAATAATATTAATAATAATAATAATAAATAAATAATAATAATATTAATAATAACTAGCCGAACAATACATTACATTACAACGGCAAGGATACATCACTTGTAAGGTAAATTTTCGGGTATACAAACCTTGGGGATTTACCACCAACTCTCTTACTCCGTTGTTTAAACCGAGCTAACTTCAAATAACAAGCAACACAGCTACCGGTGGCTGTCGTAGACCCTATAACCCTACACAATCCATGCAGAACCTAACCGCAACTATTACTATATTAACCTATATTCCGATTTATAAGAATATCACAAAAGTCAATCCAACATTTAACGAGGTCTTACAATCAGGAAGCTAAGTAGGCACGCCATGATGTCTCCAAGAAAATGATGTATACGACATTGAGATAGACCTGTATAGGCTCTACATACAAAACGCATAGCCTATGGGCGGCATGCCTAAGTCTAGACTCACGAGTATTACATAGGTACTGTACATAGATTAAATATATTTGTTTTGACTCTATTTATATATTATGTATACATGCGAGGTAGTTTTGGCCGTTGCGAAGATTTCGAGCTTCGAGCATTGTTGTGCTGTCACGGTTGAATAACTTTGTAGAAAGAGACGTAAGTATGTTGAAGGAGGAGTGCTTGCTAATACGTCCCTTGTATACGTTGCGTGTACATTGCGACGAATATATATAGATGTGTGCATATATGTGTATATGCATATATATATGCATCTATGTATATATGGATATATGTGTATATATGCATATATATGTATATATATATATATGCATATATGAATATATGTGTGTGTGTATATATATATATAAGGCAAAAGGTCTATTGATAAAAGAAGCGATATTGAAGTATATCAGGAAGATTTCTCAACGCCATACAAAAGCTGCGTCACGGAGAATAAACATAATCACCGACGTTTAGTCAGGACAAATCAACAAGAGCAGAAACTTGGGGGCATTTTCGGTGTCATAGTCGAAATCCCCAAAAGTCCGACTAAGATAGCCTGTGGTATAAAGCCTACACGGACTGCGTCTTACCTTATTCGTTTTTAATTATACGTGTACGCGTCCCGGTCGTGGCTTATTTCAAATATTTGAATCGCGTGCTAGCAGGGTCCATACACCGGAACCTTAAATGGCGTGGCAACCATTCAAACGGGCAGCGGTGGTGAAGGATTTCACCCGATTAATTCATTGAAATATGAGCAGGGTCGAGGCCATACGGTCGATGTAGAAAAACAAAGCATTTACATTTACTGCTGAATCGTAATTGTAATCGTAAGATCGAGATTTCTACAGCACCCTACGAAAGCCAAGTCGCGGAAACCAGCTTATTATTCACAGGCACTCAGTCAAAACAAAATCGATAGGCAGAAAGGATTCGGTGCCAGGTCAAGATCCAGGATCAAGGATCAACATCAAGAGCGACGTTCGTGCTTCAAGCAAAGTCAAGTAGGATGTGTCTAATGTTAAATAAGAAGCTTCCTGAATTGTGGAGTCCCAAGTTTAATGATTCATCGTGTTGTATAGGCCCTGCTGGTCGCTTGTTCTTAATAAGCATTTCTTTATCACGATTTGTTTAATATGAAGGAGCTTTGTTGATAAACGTGTTGCTATAAATGAATGCAGTTTAACGTTGCTTTTGCAAGCATTGTTTGTCAACAGAGCCCGTAATAAGTAAGGACAGCGAGTGGAAGTTGGTCAAATTCATCGATGCTCCACCGCTTGTAATTTCTGCATCGGGCTTTAACTCAAAACTGAAAACATTCCTCTTTCACAGATCGTATCCTGACACCCCTTCTTCCTCTTCTCTCTCTCTCTCTCTCACCATCCACCGTAGCCGTCCGACTGTCTGACTATCTGACTCCTGGATCTTGACCTGGAACCGAACCCTTTTGCCTATCGATTTTGTTTTGACTGAGCGTCTTTGTATAAGCTGGTCCCCGTGACGTGGCTTTCGTTGAGCGCTGTAGGAATCTCGGAATTACGATTACGATTACGAATGTTCTGACTCCAAAGACAGGCTGTTGTAGTCGGTAACAAGGTGGCGCTGAGTCCGCGTAATCTTTGACCAAAGACCTGACATGCCACGATCATACTACACAATACGTCACAAAGTGTAGACTCTGGACAATTGGATAAATATAGTCTATGCCAAAAACCTCAAATATAAAAGATTCTGCTACTTTGTTGATTTGTTGTCAAGAGAACTGCACGATGTCTATTTCAAATCGTTTAGTTGTTAATTTGTTAGTGTTAATCGCTTTAACAAGCTCTGTTTTATCTCAAACTCAAGGCGGCCCGTATTACATATCCTACCAGACGCCGGCCGCTTGCAAAGTAACGGACAACTTCGCATATTACTTCAATGCAACTCAGCTGCGTTGCTTGGCGTGCACTCAGAACGCCACTGTTCAGAAGACCAGCGCCGATGGTGGGTGTAACTGACCTAATCTAATCTGAATTCTACTCTAATCAGATCTAATGTATTCTATTCTAAATTCTAATCTATTCAGATATAATATATTCTGTTCTAAATTCTAACCTATTCGGATCTAATAAATTCTTCCCTAATCGGATCCGCGACTTAGTTTTCGTAGGACGCTGTAGAAATCTCGAGCTTATGGTAACGATCTAATAAATTCATCCGTTCTCCTAAGGTTCGATCTTACTTAGCATCAAAATCTAATCAGTGTATCGTAGTTTGTAATGTAACGTAAAGTAATGCAACAAGCATTTATATAGCGCCTTTCAAGCTTCTCTCAGAAGCACTGGACAGTTTATCCTGTGTCTCCTTTTCTGTGTTCTTCTGGCAGCTGCACTTTGCTGTTCTTGTGGCATCGTTGGTCAACCCCTCTGACTTGACACAGCACTCATGAATTAGCTGGCACCCTGCACTTGACTTTAAGGTAGCACTTTAGAAATTCTCGAGATTAAGAATGCAGCCAATTTTATTTGTTTATTTATTTGACTATTATTTATGTATTTACAGATTTATTCACATATCAGTTTATTATATTAATTAATAAAAGTTAAATGTTAAACTTTATCTTTAGGCTTGAGCTGCGAATGCAACGATGGATACTTCCTCACTTACAATTACGGTGGATGGATTCAGTGCGCGCCTTGCCCCCCTGGACAGGTAGGACAGTAATATTTTACTGATTTTGTCTTCTAATTTTTGTTTATTTATGATGTTTATTGTAGTCTAATGCTACCGCATAATGAATTCATTATCTTGTACAGCAACAGATGAAAAAATTTAGATGTTTATATACATGAATATATGTATATATATTATGTTATAGTGTTAGTTCAAGTTTGATGTTTTTTGGTGTATTGATGTTATATTGTTAGTTAGGTAACGTTTGACGTTGTGTTGATACATTTGTTATGTCAGGTGACCGCATTCAACAAATGGGAGTGTGTCGAATGTCCAAATGTTACCAGTGGAACCCCTGCTCCAAGCTGCCCGCAGTGCACAGCTCAGAACAGACAAATCACTGGTATTCTTGGTTTATTATCGTTATGTTATTAGTAGTAGTATTTTTTCTCAAGGTAAGTATAATTCCTGATGATCATAAAATTAGGGAGATATGCCAGAATTAGAGCCTCCTCTTATTCTTAAGTCTAAATTAATAGTGAGATATTTTTAATTAATTCTATTAAAATTACAGTGACTTTGTGCAAGTGTGTTTGGTAGCACGCTGGGGCCGTAATCTAGTGATTGCTGGTTCAGGCATGCTGAATGGACTCCATAAATGACTCTGGAAAATATAGTAGTTTTGCTGTTTATTGAATGGCACGCTCTAATGACTGAGCGTCAATCGATGGTGCTGGGCAGTTGACAGTTAAAGTTGGTCCCCGCTCAGTAACCTTCCCTGGGTAGGTTCAAACCCACTTTCAGGTTCTTCATCCAAACTTGTCTTATGTCTCAGGTTAAGATTTACGTAATCGTAATTGTAAACTCGAAATTTCTGAAGCGCTACTTAAATCTAAGCGCAAGGCACCAGCTTCTTCACGAGCGCGGCGTCAAGTCAGTGGGGTTGTCCAAAGATGCCATGTCAAGAACCAAGTCCAGTTGCCAGAAGACCAGAGAGAGAGAAAGGGGAAAGGAGATGTTAGGGTGGGTTTTGTTTTAAACTGAGAGAAATTTTGAGTAGCGCTTTAGAAATTTCGAGTTTACGATTACGCCTACCGTAGCTGTAAATAGTAAATTTCTAAAGCGTTAATTAAAAGCTAAGCACAGGGCACCAGCTTATTCACGAGCATTGCGTCAAGTCAGTGGGGTCGTCCATATGACACATACAAGAAATAAAAAAGTAAATGTGGTAAAACGTGAGTGAAAACTGATTTTCAGTCCAGCGACAGCTGAACGGATCGTACAGCACCCCCAGTCCTTCACAGATGTGCGAGTCGTGTGCTTTGTACACCATGCCAAATGCCGAAGGAAAACAGTAAGACTGTGATTTTTCACAGATGTTTCTTTTGTATTCGATTCAAACCTGTTTTGTTCATTAAATCCGCCTGCCGCAAATTGCACCTTTCTTGTTTTGCATATAAGTATGTATGTAGGTAGGTATGTATATAGGTATATGTGTATATATATATAATGTATGTATGAATGCATGTATATGTATATATATGTATGTATGTATGTGTATGTATGTATGTATGTATGTATGTATGTAGGTAGGTAGTGTATGTATGTGCATGTTGCTATGTATGTACAGTATGTATATATGTAGGTAGGTAGGTGTATGTATATGTGTGTATGTTGCTATGTATGTACAATATGTATGTATGTATTATGTAGGTAGGTAGGTGGGTATGTATGTAGGTATATGTGTGTATGTATGTATGCATGTATGTATGTAGGTAGGTAGGTAGGTAGGTGTAGGTATGTATGTGCATGTTGCTATGTATGTACAGTATGTATATATGCAGGTAGGTAGGTGTATGTATATGTGTGTATGTTGCTATGTATGTACAATATGTATGTATGTATTATGTAGGTAGGTAGGTGGGTATGTATATATATATACATATATATATATGTATGCTATGTATATATGTATATAGGTAGGTATGTATGTATGTATGTATGCAATATGTATGTATGTATTATGTAGGTAGGTAGGTGGGTATGTATGTATGTATGTATGCATGTATGTATGTAGGTAGGTAGGTAGGTAGGTGTAGGTATGTATGTGCATGTTGCTATGTATGTACAGTATGTATATATGTAGGTAGGTAGGTGTATGTATATGTGTGTATGTTGCTATGTATGTACAATATGTATGTATGTATTATGTAGGTAGGTAGGTGGGTATGTATGTAGGTAGGTAGGTATGTAGGTAGGTATTATAGGTATGTATGTATGCACGTATGTGTGTGTATGTTGGTTGGTGTGTGTGTACATACATTTTTGAGCTGCTGAAAGTTGCTATTAATATTCAAGTACATACTGGTACACATGTACATATAAAAGGTTAAAGGTCAAATTAGACGCACTCGCTTGCAGAAACTCCTCTGAGGTCAAAGTCTGAGACGCAAATGCAGCCAGTTTTATTTGTGTATTTGTTTGAATATTATTGATTTATTTACAGGTTTATTCACGTATTAATTTATTATATTAATTAATAAAAGTCACATTTTGTGATGCAGGTGTTTCCGTTGTAATCAGATCTTGTCAATGATTAACTCTTCCGATTGCTACTGTGAGCCAGCGAGTCAGGTAAACAGTTCTTGTAATGTAGGGTAAAATGATAAACTGTTACTAAAAAAATTGCAAAATAGACTGTTGATGTAGTTAAGAGTTGAGAGGCAGGCAGGCAGGCAGACAGACAGGCAGACAGAGACAGACAGGCAGACAGAAAGCTTAGATGGAGAAAAAGATGGAGAGAGAGAGAGAGCAAGAGAAAGAGAGAGAGAAAGAGACAGAATGAGAGAGAGAGAGCAGAGAGAGAGAGAGAATGAGAGATAAAGACACACACACGTACAGAGACACACACATGCACATAGAGAGAGAGAGAGAAGAGAGAGAGAGAGAGAGAGAGAGAGAGACAGAATGAGAGAGAGAGAGAGAGAGCAAGAGAGAGAGAGAATGAGAGAGAGATATAGACACACACACGTACGAGACACACACGCTCACACACAGAGAGAGAGAGAGAAAGAAAGACAGACAGACATACAGAGAGCATGCTTGTTGAAAAATCTGGCTTACACTAATTCTCAGTTGCTGCATTTTTTTTAGTCTGGAGGACTTTGCTTCCAATCTGCCAACGACATCACCGCCACTTCAGCTGCTGTCACTTATGATGTAAGCTTACGATTCTGGTGTAATTATGACCCTTGTTTTCGCCATTGTTGTACTTACCTGGATATTTATATAGCGCCATCTTTGACCTCTTAAAGGTGCTCGTTGCTGCCCCGATGACTTCTGTAACCCTATACAATTGGCGCAGACATTAATCACTTTTGTTTAGTTTGATGTGAACAACAAGGTCATTGGTAAACGTTTCTCTGAAATGACACGCATTGGATTTCGACCAGTGGATTATGATTTGGTTTAACCGGAACCAACCGTGGATTGATGGATCCTTTGTGGATTATATTAATGGCGCTATATAATTTGTTAGATTGGAACCTTTTCGATTATGATTATGGTTGACTACGGTTTCAGTTGACGTAACCACCGATTTATGTGCTTGTGAATAAGGTTCTCACAACATAGGCTTCATTGGGCATTGTAGAAGCCTCAAGATTATGATCACTCACTATGCCTTGTGCATAATGATAATGACTCTACAGATGTGATTAGATTAGATGTGATTAGATTAATGATGCTTTAGATGTAATTCGGAAAAGATTATGATTGATGATGCTACAGATGTTATTAGATTAGATGAGATCTGACTACACTGTTCTGTTTTTCAGACGGTGACAGTTACTTCTGCCTACTTCATGGCCAACGCTGAAGCCTCAGTCGCTATGTGTAACGTAAGTACTTTCGGCTGAAGCACTGAACAAAGTTATTGTGACTTCCTCATTATACAGTATGTTGTCGTGTGTGTGTACTTACCTGACTCTTGGATCTTGACCTGGAACCGAACCCTTCTTGTCTGTCGATTTTGTTTTGACTGAGCGTCTGTGGATAAGCTGGATCCCGCGACCTAGCTTTTGTTCGATGCTGTAGAAATCTTGAGTTTACGATTATGATTACGACTGCCACCTGTCCTCGTATGCCAAGGGTAAGAAAAACGAAGTCGTTACCACCTCATACTCGTATATGATTGTCAGGGTTCACTTGAAGGCTGCCGTTTTTCTGTGTTAGAATTGCTTGATTATTTTTAAAGCACTTATTCACTCATGCGTACATCAGTTAATCTGAGATATTAATATTCATGCTAATATTAATATTCATGCTAATATTAATATTCATGCTAATATTAATGTTCGTGCTAATATTAATATTCATGCTAATATTAATATTCATACTAATATTAATATTCATCCTAATATTAATATTCATCCTAATATTAATATTAATATTGAAGCATTATTGAAAAGATTAATACAGAAGTGATGTTTAGACTGTAATGTAAGGCTTTGGTTACTTTGATTTTATGGTGCATTTGAATGGTAACTTCAATTTATAAATTTACTTTTTAATAATGGTAAGAACACTAATAAAGCAATAGTAATAACAATAATAATGACAATAATAATGTTAATGATAACAATAATAATAACAATATTAATAGCAATAATAATAACAATAATGTTGGAATTGTTGACGTTATTCAGGCCAAGTACGGCAATTCTTCGGCATGCGAACTGCTCGCAAATCTCTGTACTCTGTCCATGTACGATCAGGAAGTTGGTTCGGTTCCAACCACCTGCACTCAGTTTGAACAGCTTGCAGGAATTTTACAGTGGTAACTTTTATTACATTACAAGTTACATGCTCTACTTTCTTAGCTGTTTGCTTTAAGAAGACTTGACAAGGATACTCTGATTTGGCTACCTGAAGCAGGTCATAGATACTCCAAATGGTGTGGCACCCATTCAAACGAGCAACGGTGATGAAGGATCTCACCCAAGAAATTCACTGAAAAATGAGCACGGTTGAGGCCGTATGGTCGCTATAGAAAACCTGTACATTTTACATTTACATTTAATAAATGCAGAAATAATAATAATGCATATATCCATCGATACATTGATGCCTAAATCTTTTATGCTTGGTATTCAATATATCCAGGCCTCCGAACATGCCTTGGCTGTACTACGTGGACAGGATTGACCAAGTTCTTCTGGATACTGGAATTGCGACACAGTTTTCGTTTCCAAACGGGCAACTGAGATTCATCGCTGGTGTCTACTCCCTCAATGGAACATTTCTTGGTTACGACAACGTCACCGATGGTTTACTTCAGCTCTGCAAAAACTCGGACAAATACATGAATGCTGCTTATGTGTTTGGAACTGCTTATTCGCAAGACGTTAGTCTTTATTTTCTTTTGTATTTGTTATTGTATTTTGAGATTTATAAAGCGCCTCTTAGAGGATAAACTCAACAGAGGTGCTTCTGACCCGAAAAAGTAAAATTATTGTTGAACAGTACAGACTTCAGGCGCCTGCGGAATCCTGAGAGGGGAAGACAGAGAGAGGAGAGAGAGAGAGAGAGAGAGAGAGAGGAGCTCATGTTGCAATTATTTTTTTGTGTATTTGTTTGTTTATTTGTTTATTCGCTTATTTACTTATTGGATATATTTATTTTATTTATTTGTCTGTTTATTTCTGTTTCTTTATTTGTTTACTTGTTTATTACTTATTTGATATAACTGCTTTATTTATTTGTGTGATTGTTTATTTTTTGTTTCTTTATTTGTTTACTTATCTGTTTATTGATTGGTTGATTCACTTACTTTTTATTTATTTCTTTTACATTTTGTTATATTGATATATTAATTTTGTGTTTATTGGTTTTCTATGTTGTTTATTCTACTTTTGTCTAAGCAACGAAGAACCTTCTAATCTGTCAGTAATTAATTAAACCGTCAGTAATTAATTAAACCGTCAGTAATTAATTAAACTGCACAAATATGTGATTCTTTTGTAGTGTGAGATTCCTGTTCGGATGTTTTGGGATGAGTCTAAGTATCCGGCCATACTCTACGACCTTTGTATCCTTTCAGAGTAACTTCTGTAAAAGTTTGTGTAATGTAACTTAAGGATGTAATACGATGTAAAGAAGCAGTTTTACAGTAATAAAAAATTATTCTTTAAATGTTTTAAATTTAGTGTAAGAATATTTGTTTGTGTATTTTTTTTATGTAAATCTCTGAAATGCCTCACACAAATGTCACACAGAAGCCACTTCAGTGAGACTAGCTTATTCACTTATTCATCATGGCACACAAAAGTGAGACCAGCTTATTCACTTATTCATCATGGCACACAAAAGTGAGACCAGCTTATTCACTTATTCATCATGGCACACAAAAGTGAGACCAGCTTATTCACTTATTCATCATGGCACACAAAAGTGAGACCAGCTTATTCACTTATTCATCATGGCACACAAAAGTGAGACCAGCTTATTCACTTATTCATCATGGCACACAAAAGTGAGACCAGCTTATTCACTTAATCATCATGGCACACAAAAGTGAGACCAGCTTATTCACTTAATCATCATGGCACACAAAAGTGAGACCAGCTTATTCACTTAATCATCATGGCACACAAAAGTGAGACCAGCTTATTCACTTATTCATCATGGCACACAAAAGTGAGACCAGCTTATTCACTTATTCATCATGGCACACAAAAGTGAGACCAGCTTATTCACTTATTCATCATGGCACACAAAAGTGAGACCAGCTTATTCACTTATTCATCATGGCACACAAAAGCGAGACCAGCTTATTCACTTAATAATCATGGCACACAAAAGTGAGACCAGCTTATTCACTTAATCATCATGGCACACAAAAGTGAGACCAGCTTATTCACTGGCACTGTGTCAATTTAAGTCCGCAAGCACCAGGCTGTTCAGTCCATTTCCGTGCCAGGTCAAAATCGGGGTGGGTTTGAGCCGAGGAGACAACATCATGCCGTAGTTTTGTGTTGAAATCCTTGATTCATTTCATCAGGGTTAGAGTACGAAGCACAGTCAGAAACGAGGATTTATGCAATACCTGTTGCCCTGGGCAGCAAAATTCTAGATCCGAATTTAGGTATGCCTTTGCTCATGAATATGCAAAATGTTTTTATGTACCTGGACCCGTGTCTTTGTGCCTCCTCGAATCCGATAGCCTCTATGGTTCATGAATATGCAGAATGTTTTTATGTACCTGGACCCATATCTTTGTGCCTCCTCGAATCCGATAGCCTCTATGGTTCATGAATATGCAAAATGTTTTTATGTACCTGGACCCATATCTTTGTGCCTCCTCGAATCCGATAGCCTCTATGGTTCATGAATATGCAAAATGTTTTTATGTGCCTGGACCCATGTCTTTGTGCCTCCTTGAATCCGATAGCCTCTATGGTTCATGAATATGCAAAATGTTTTTACGTACCTGGACCCATGTCTTTGTGCCTCCTCGAATCCGATAGCCTCTATGGTTCATGAATATGCAAAATGTTTTTATGTGCCTGGACCCATGTCTTTGTGCCTCCTCGAATCCGATAGCCTCTATGGTTCATGAATATGCAAAATGTTTTTATGTGCCTGGACCCATGTCTTTGTGCCTCCTTGAATCCGATAGCCTCTATGGTTCATGAATATGCAAAATGTTTTTATGTGCCTGGACCCATGTCTTTGTGCCTCCTTGAATCCGATAGCCTCTATGGTTCATGAATATGCAAAATGTTTTTATGTACCTGGACCCATGTCTTTGTGCCTCCTCGAATCCGATAGCCTCTATGGTTCATGAATATGCAAAATGTTTTTACGTACCTGGACCCATGTCTTTGTGCCTCCTCGAATCCGATAGCCTCTATGGTTCATGAATATGCAAAATGTTTTTATGTACCTGGACCCATGTCTTTGTGCCTCCTCGAATCCGATAGCCTCTATGGTTCATGAATATGCAAAATGTTTTTATGTACCTGGACCCATGTCTTTGTGCCTCCTCGAATCCGATAGCCTCTATGGTTCATGAATATGCAAAATGTTTTTATGTACCTGGACCCATGTCTTTGTGCCTCCTCGAATCCGATAGCCTCTATGGTTCATGAATATGCAAAATGTTTTTATGTGCCTGGACCCATGTCTTTGTGCCTCCTCGAATCCGATAGCCTCTATGGTTCATGAATATGCAAAATGTTTTTATGTGCCTGGACCCATGTCTTTGTGCCTCCTCGAATCCGATAGCCTCTATGGTTCATGAATATGCAAAATGTTTTTATGTACCTGGACCCATGTCTTTGTGCCTCCTCGAATCCGATAGCCTCTATGGTTCATGAATATGCAAAATGTTTTTATGTACCTGGACCCATGTCTTTGTGCCTCCTAGAATCCGATAGCCTCTATGGTTCATGAATATGCAAAATGTTTTTATGTACCTGGACCCATATCTTTGTGCCTCCTCGAATCCGATAGCCTCTATGGTTCATGAATATGCAAAATGTTTTTATATGCTCAGTCATGTACCTTTGTGCGTACTTGTATCTGATAGCCTTTCTGGTTCTTGAAGCAACCAGTCATCGATGCCTTGTGGATTGTGATAATGGCGCTATATAATTCAGATTATATTAGATTAGATTAGCTTAAAAGAATGATGTACATCGCCATCCCTGCTTTGTCTTTGTAACCACGGTCGATTTTTCTTGATAGAAAAAGTTAAAGTTTACAAACGTCTATTAATGTTGCTCAAAAACATAGCCTCACAGTTTTGACTGATGCCTTGGGCATTATGATAACGGCGCTATAGAAGTCTTTAGATTAGATCGATTAGTATCTTTTTGTTTATTTTTAATTAGTATGTTTTGTTGTCTGACTGCTGTGACCCACTCCTGCCTGCGATTCCTCACTCAGTCGATGGACATGTGGCGTGCTATCAGATGCATTACTTGCTTGCTTACTTACCTACTTACTTCCTTACTTACTTATCTCTTAGCTTTTGTTAACAGCAATTCAACACTAGGGCACCTTTGTTTAACTAAATTGAACCAATAATTTTAGCAATTAATACTGAAAAGTAAATGCGGTGGTCAGTAACTGATTTGGTTTTTGCTGCAGGTAAAGACCCGTTGTATCGAAGGTTCTTTCTAGTGGACAACGTCATTGGAAAAGAGATAACAGGTGCGGACTCTGTTGCTGCAATTTAAAAATTAATATTAAATTATTAATAAGTTCTGTATTTCGCGAAATGACTGCTTTTGCTAACATTACTTTTACTAGCCTACTGTCGTAATTGTAATCGTAAACTCAAGATTTCTACGGCGCCCTACAAAAGCTAAGTTGCAGGAACCAGCTTATTCACAGGTGCTCAGTCAAAACAAAATCGATAGGCAGAAAGGGTTCGATTCCAGGTCACGGTTACTGTGTAGGGACCTTGAGCAAGTCCTTCACTCACAATTGCTTTGTTCCTCAGATTCAGATTTACTGACCTTGCGAGCATAATAAATGCAAAATAATAATAATAATCGTGTACATTGATTTAGAAATAAAAAGCATTTCAGAATGAGCAACTGGTTTTTTAGGTGGATCAACGTCTGGCTCGGCTACAGCCGTAAGATACGCAAAGGACATAGCCATAATCATTCGGATGCAGGATAATCAAAACGATGGCTTAATCTATCCGCCCTATGTTCTGATCAACTATGTCTCGGCTTCTGCAACCGAGTACGAGGCAAACTCCATAGCCAAGGTAAATACTAATGACTACTTGAAGGGGTCTGTATAACTGCTCTCAATGAATTTTTGTATCAACAAGTCTGCACGTGCGCCACCGCTCGCAGTTTCTGCTTCGGCCTTTCACTCAAAACTCAAAACATTCCTCTTTCACAGGTCGTAACCCGACACCCTTCTTCCTCTTATCTCTCTCTCCTCTCCAACCCCAAACACCAGCCCTGAAAGCTGCCACGCTGTCTCTCCATCTGACTTTTGGATCTTGACCTGGAACCGAACCCTTTTGCCTATCGATTTCGATTTTACTGAGCGCCTGTGAATAAGCTGGCCCCCGCGGTGCAGCTTTTGTTGGATGCTGTAGAAATATCGGAATTACGATTACCTGAGTACTGGTAATCGTAAACTCGAGATTTCTACAGCACTCAAGGAAGGCTAAGCCATGGAACCAGCTTATTCACAGTCGCTGAGTCAAAACAAAATCTGTAGGCAGGAAGGTTCGGTTGCAGATCTAGACCAAAGAGTCAAGCAGGCAGACAGTCAGACTGCTATGGTGGATGGTGTTTGGAATTGGAGGTATGGGATTCGGATATTGCTGTTTATGAATGCTCAGCATGTCATCGTTAGGTTGTCTTTACTGCCAATTCTTAAAGTGGGTAGTTTGTTGTGTGTATGTATGTGTATGTATATATGTATATATGTTTGTATCTGTGTATGTCTTTTGATGTTTATATGACACGTTTTTCCAAATGTTTCACCAGCAGTTGAAGAGGTATAAATACTTTTTATGTTACGTAAAATTGCCAGGTGACCTTCCGTGTAGAGTACCACATGTCTGTAGCCCAATATGAGACCGGGACCGCGATTGCTGTGGGGGTCCTCACAGGTCTGTCTCTCCTCTACGCCGGTCTCAAGACTTGGTCCTGGTCGAAACGAACGGGTCGTATTGCAGTCGACTTCATGACGCTGATCAAGTTCCTGTTGCTGTCTTGCGGCTACGTCGCAAACTCGCTGTTTGTTGTGGCGCTCGGAGCCGCCATCTTTTGGTGGATTCTCTACAAAGTAGGTTCTGTTGAAGCACTATGTAAAGTCTGCTATTACATGATGCTGTTAGGAGTAAACAGCATAAATTGGTAAATTATTACATTTTACTGTTAGGACTTAACAGCATAAATTGATATATTGATTAAGTAACGTTGTTTAGTGTTTAGACAGTAGCAGAATTAAAAAGTAGCAATGCAAATATAATAAATAAAGTAACAAATGAATTAATTACGTATTTAATTGATAAATAAACAAACAAAATAAATAAATGTACTTGTATATAGATAAATGAACGAACGAATTATTTTATTGATAAACAAATAAATAAATGTGCTTGTATATACATATTTATTTATGTATGAAATGTATGTGTGTATGTACTGGCATTTACTGAGAAATCACAGGATTTACATTTACATTTAATTCTAAACTTAAACTTATAAATTCAATTCACACTTAAGTCTGAATTTTCTTCAGAACCAGGGTACAGTCGTTATGATCATTCCATCATCCACCAGTTCCCTCTTCATCGTCTACTTAGCCGTCGGATTCTCCCTCAAACTCATCGATGTTGCTCACGTTGTACTATCTCAGTCCTTCATCAATATTTTCCTCATCGACTGGGAGCGCCCAGAATCTGTCCACTCCCTCTCTCCCGAACATCTGGAGAAACGTCGGCGGGACAAGGAACGCCCGATTTCAATCTGGCGAACGTATTTTGTCGCGAATGAATGGAATGAGCTCCAGACGCTTCGAAAGATCAATCCGACGTTCCAGATAATTTCGAGCGTGTTTTTTCTGAGTGTCGTGGGTTTTGGGAACCTTGCGACCGAAGACCCGTTCAGCAACTTCCAGCTGAGCAACCCGAACGAGTACTATGCGCCGACGAATCATATCTTTAGATTCGGAATCTTTGGAATGGTGTACCTGATTATCGGTGGGTCATTTTTTTGCCTGTTAATTTTTGAGTAACTGGCTGATCCTGTGTGGAAAATCGACACCCTGGTTCGGGGAAATCCCTTGCTGAGAATTTCCATGGGGGAATCCTATTGCTGAGAATCGGCACCCTAGTTTGGCAAAATGTCCGTTCTTGGAATATTCTTTGTGGCTCCCTATTTCTTCCTCCTCTCCCCATAAATAAATTAATTGAACTTTTTTACCTAAGGTAGAAATGATTCCTTCAGAATAGGCCTGCCAGCAGGCATCAAGAGGCCTAGGTATGTGCCCCAAGGGTGGCCTGTTGGACGACTGATTTTTTATCCAATGATGAAGGGACGGGTAGTCGAGAACCCACTCAAAATGGACTCTGATACCTGGGCAGTATTTTTTGAACTTTTGACACCTTTGCTCAGGAGTTAGGAGTAGAAAATGATTGATCTCTGACAATTGCAGTTTTTTGCAAGTGTCTGAAAATGTGCCTCTGGGCTCAGTGGCGTGGAACAGATGAAGAGATAGTAGTAGTAGTTCCAGCATTTAACGACATATTATGGCATCAAAGGCCGTTGACGTCGCCCTCCTCCTTTCTCCCGGCTTGGGACTGGCACTACTTGACTAAAGGCAGTGGCAGAATTAGACAAAAAGATATTGGAAAAGAAAGCGAGTAGCGAATCAATTTCCAGAGACAGCTGAAACGTGGCACCCCAGCTGTGAAGCAGATTCTGTACTGTAATTTTAATTATGTAATTAAATTGTCTTGTTAATTAGTTTGATATTTTTTCATAGCTGTGACTCAGTGGCTTTTCTTTGTCCTCATCTACGACCGATTCTTCGAGGACAAGATGACCGAATACATCGACTTCTGTTCGATGAACAACATCAGCGTCTTTGTCCTCGAGGACGAATACTTCGGCTACTACATCCACGGCCGGTCCGTCCACGGCCGAGCTGACGTAGGACTGCGTGAAATGCACGAAAACTTTGCCCGAGAAGAGGTACCTTATAAGATACTTTGAAAAGAGGTAACTTCTTATGAGTTATAGAAAGAGGCGACATCTTTAAAAAGAGGTAACATTTGAAACTCCTTAAGAAGAGGTAACTTGTAAGGAAACTTTGCTTAAGAAAAGGTAAATTATGATATACTGTATGAAAAGAGGTAGCTCCTTTTAAGTTATGTAAGAGGTAAACCAAGAAAACTATATTGAAGAAGAGGTGACTTATAAGAGGTATAAAAGTAAGTACCTTTTTGTAAGTTATGAAAAGAGGTAACTTTTAAAATATTGTATGAAATGAAGTAGCATAAGAAATTCTTTGAGAAGAGGTAGCTAATAAGATACTGGATACTCTATTAAAAGATGTAAAATAAGATACTTGATAAGAGGCGGTAACTGATAAGATACTCTGCGTAAATAGGTAATTCGTAAGAAACAACGCAAAGAGGTAACTTATAAGAAATCTCTATAAAAAAGGTAGCAAATTTTTTTCTGTTTTTTTTTCTTTCTGGTTTTTCTTTTGTACCTTATGACCTTTTGTTGAAGAAGTTGATGAACTTTGACCTGCGACCTGTGCTATTTTCCAGCGTGACCTCTGCAGCAAGCGCGGACTGATTCCAGAAACTGACCAACAGACTTTCCAGATGGCGCTACCAAGGAAACTTAAAGCGAAATACGACCGCATCCTGATGCCTGTTCTTTCTGCACAGGTTGACAGAATACATACTTACTTGCATACTTAGTAGCTTGCTTACATGTGATCGCTTACTTTCACATGCTTACTTACTTCTTAATCGTAATCCCGAGATTTCTACCGCACCCAATGAAAGCCATGTCACGGGGACCAGCTTATTCACAGGTGCTCAGACAAAAAAAATCGATAGGCAAAAGGGTTTGGTTCCTGGTCAAGGTGTAAATGTCAGGCAGAGACAGCGTGGCAGCTATGGTGGGTGGTGTTTGGGATTGGAGCAGAAAGAGCCTTACTTTCCTAAGGCGAATGTTGTATGTAATGTCAATTGTATTTATACGTTAGTCCTGATTTGAGACAGTGGTATATCAGTAGCATGTTTGGGATGTGTTCTAACGGTTGCGAGCTTGAATCTGCTGAGTAGACTCTGTGTAACGACCCTGGGCAAGTTGTTTGTTCCCACGTGCTTCTGTCACCAAGCAATAGAATTTGTTACCTGCGTTAAATGTATTTGTAAACGTTTTTCTACAGCGACTGTATGGCCTTGACTCTGCTTATTTTTCAATGAATTAATGGGGTGAGATCCTTCACCACCGCTGCCTGTTTGAATGGGTACCACCATTTAAGGTCCCTGTGTGTGGACCGTTAGCTTCAGGGAAGTTAATGGCAAGTGTTGCAATGCACTGGCCCGTGTCCAGGACTTTGGGATTTGTCCACTGCCAGCTCAAGGGCCGAAGAGTGGGAAATGAGCACCTCCCCTGCATTAAAATAAGGCACATGGAAGCTTTACCTATATATCAAGACACTTTATGTAGCACCTTTTAAGAACTTCTTTAAAATGCTGCACCTTTTGAAATAATCCAAAAAAGTGCAATTTATGGAACATTTTCTGCTTAACTCACTCTCAGTCTGTTTGGTAGCCATGCATGCAGCACATATTGTGAGTAAAAAATGTGCTATATAAATTATCACATTACTATTGTACGGATTATTTTTGGTTATTTGTTCAGGCACAAGGTGGCTCTGCTGTTGCGGGAGCGCATCTACGCAGTGCAGGTGGCGCCTCTGGTGAAGGCTCTATTGCTCTCGATCCTAACATAGCCATGTCGATCGAAGCCTATGGAAATATCAATCATCTCCTGCAGGGATTTCTGGATCATGTACGTACCGAATTGTCACTTTGGATTGCAGCGGCTAAACTTACATGAAGATGATGATGATGACGATGATGATGAGTTCTCTGCCCGAAGGCAGGTCCATTGGCTTTATGCCACCCGGGTATGAGATGAGTGACGTGGTTTCCCGTTGCCTTCCTCACCGACAATTGTGGGTGAGCAACTTGTCCAAGGTCGATATGCAGTGGCTTGAGGCAGATTCGAACCAGCGACCCTCTGACCATACCACTACACCACCGCGTCCCACTTACGTGAAGACAGTGTATATAAGAATAGCATCATGTGCATGTGTGTGTGGTCCTGTTGTTTATGTGCTGGTGAACTCTGGCTGGATTTTCGTTGTGTTTCTTACAGACGTTGCAGGGTGTCGAGTACTCGGTTGTTGACAAAAGTTTTCTGGAGCAGATACTCGATTTGGAGTTCAAAGATCCTGCGGAACACGGATACTTTTACAAAGGTGGTTTATTGAGAGATGATTCTCTGTTTTTTATTCTTGTTTTGTTACGAGTGGTATGTGGGGTTCAGAGAGAAGGTTCAGGATTTCTCCTCCATTTTGCCACGCAGTGAACTGAGCAATAGAATGCATTCACACTGTTGGTGGGAAGATCAGGCAGTGAGGGAGAGGACCAGTCAGCTGCTGTCAAAACTGAAAACATTCCTCTTCCACAAATCCTGTCCCAATTCTTCCTCTTCCCCTAATCTCAGTTTCTGGTTCAATTCCAAGCTTCATCCACCTTAGCTGTTTGACTCTCAGCCTGCCCGATTCTTGGATCTTGACCTGGAACCGAACCCTTCCTGCCTATCGATTTTGTTTTGACTGAGCGGCTGTGAACGAACTGGTTCCTGCGGCTTAGCTTTCATGGGGTGCTGTAGAAATCTCGAACTTACGATGTGCTAGGCTGGGAAAACAAATTCGTCAAAGCTTCATACCCGTGGATGTCTTTTGTGGTGAAGTATCTTGCCCGATAAATTCATTCGAGGTCATACGGTTGCTATGGAAACACATGTACGTGTGCATTTACATTTTACCCCCAAGTACACCTGGCTTTGATTTGGCTTAGCTTTGCTTACGTGTTATGGACCCTTTTGCCTATCGATTTTGTTTTGACTGAGCGCCTGTGAATAAGCTGGTCCCCGTGGCACGGCTTTCATTGGGTGCTGTAGAAATCTCGGAATTACGATTACGATTTAAAGAAAACGAAGCAACCATATCAACGAACTTTGTGACATGAAAGGAAATTTCTTTACTGTGCGATTAATTTGACTTTTCAGACAACGGCCATTCTTTCGACAGTCTCTTCTTCTATGGGAATGAGATTATGCTGATTGTATTCGAGATATTGTTTTTTGGTCTCCTCGATCTCGGAACGAAGAACTATTTGTTTACCGGAGCCATGCAGTATCTACTTATGGAGGTATTGTGCGGCTGGTGCTCAGCATTTTTCTTCCAGCTATTTCTTTTATGGAGTTTGTGACACCTTAATTGTTTTTTTACCTTTATTGAGCAGTTTTGTTGAAACTGTGAACTGTATCGTTGAATTGAAATAGAAAAATCTAGCAACTTATTTCTTTTGCCAAATTATTAAATTATGAAATGAAATGAAAATTTTTATTTTATTTTTAAGTTGTACAAATCTTTTACATTTTCTTGTAAAATAATTTGTTAAATTTTGGAATGCTTAGTTTTATTTGGTTACAAAATACGTTTACTTGTAAAATTGTTACATCTAATTTCTTGTTCGTAACTTTTTTAACTAAAAAATTCTCAACGTTTTAGTTTCATTGGAGTCGGTAAACTCATAATGTAATAATTTTAACTGAATCGGAATCCAAGACGCGTTCGTTTTGCTCGTACTTATGGCAGATTACTTTGAATTGCAGGTAATTCTCAAAAGAATCCGAGATTCTCTTGGAAAATCAAATCTAGCAAGAAAGACACTTGTTGATAAACGTTTCCTCATCTAACGCAACTTTACAGACTTCTCAACATTTCCAAGGATTTCTTTGTTCAATTCAGAGTAAATGTGAACTTTTTTTAATAATTTGTTTTCTCCCAAGGGATAAACTCCCTAACAGTTGATGTAGCTTTCTTAAAGTACTTCACAAACCTGCTAATTATTCGAAAGGTGTTGCTAAAATGGCAGACCAGTTTGAGCTTTTGTGCTTTTTAAAACAGATTATTTATAACTAGTAGATGGAGTGCAGGTAATGACTAATGGTTAATCTTTATGGATTATCCATTTATTATTTTTAATTGTGTTATGGTGCGTTTCATTTATTTAATATTTTAGGTTACCTTGTATCTGTGCATATAAGTCAAGAAATTTTGGACAATTTTGAAAGCCCCAAAATATGGGGGATCAACTTTAATATACGAGAGTCTAGCCATGATCGCAATATTTATCCTCCGACGATCGCATGACACGTGAAGGATGTATTTAAATTATTTTCTGTGAATTAATTTTACTGACCATTAAGACATCTGGAGAGGCACTCCCAATCCGGGCTCTGTGTATCCTATCCTGACTCCCCTTCTTCTTCTTATCCCTCTTTCCGCTCCAATCCCAAGCGCCACCCACCGTAGCTGCCATGCTGTCTCCCTGCCTGACTCTTGGATCTTGACTTGCAACCAAACCCTTTTACCTTTCGATTTTGAACGCCTGTGAATAACAAGTTGGTTTCCGCGACTTGGCTTTCGTAGGGTGCTGTAGAAATCTCGGGATTATGATCACAATTAACAGACGTGTGTAAGAACTGGTATAATGTAAGTAAGAATCACAGCTGCATGTGTTACACAGTGGTATTGGTTAGATTGGAAACTACCATTACATGTATTACAAAGAAAGGGTATGCATTACCCGTTCAGTATTTCGTTCCACAAATGAAGTGGTATCAATTATCACTTGTTATGTTTACTGGATTTTTATGTCGATTTCTGTCGTGTTTGTTCTGAGAGACAGCGGCACAAATTCTCTAAGTTGCTAGTAAATTTTTGCAATTTATTGCTAGTTTCTCTCAGTCATGCTGACAGTTAGTTGCTAATTATTTGCCGTTAATTAAAAATGATTAGTTCATAAGTGGAAGGTGCTAACTAATGATCGTAATTAGATTTTAATCTCATGCATACTAGCTTTAAAAGTACTACATATAAAGTTTTAAAATGATTTGTGCAAATATTGTGCCAAAGGTGCTTATCATAAGTATTTTTAAAATTCAGCCGACGTATTATGCATTCAAAGACGTTTACTGTGTTTATATATTTATGGTTAATTAGTTAATTAGCAGGCTAATTCGTTATCCTAACAGTTGATGTAGCTTTTTAAAAGTACTTCGCAAACCTGCTAGCTTAAATGATATCGTCATTAAGAAAACTTCTTATCAGGAAGCAAATTATTTGAAGGTGGTGCTAAAATGGCAAACCAGTTTGAGCTTTTGTGCTTTTTAAACAGATCATTTATAACGTCTGTTTTATCATGTTAAGATATATTTTGCAAAAACAATTCAAATCCTATCAATTGATAAACTTTTAGACTTACTTGCAAGAGAACTTAATGAATAAAGATGTGATTTAACAAATGTATTAAACAGTGATCTCTTGTTTACCTCAATGTTACAGTTGACCTATTGACCCAATTTTTCATCAGTACATATGCATAATGTATTGCCAGATATACAATTAGTCTTAACTTTACATAAGTTGTGCTAGCTAACCGAACCCGTCCTGCCTATCAATTTGTTGAGACTGAGCGCCTGTGTACAAGCTGGCTCCTGCGATTTGGCTTTCGTTGGGTGTTTTAGTAATCTCGAGCTTGCTTGTCGATCAAAATATAATGCAAGTGGATATTTACAAAATGCCAATTTCAGGGAACTTTCAGCAGTGCTTTGGACCCAACAACACAAAATTACTAACATAAATTTAACAGTAAAAGATGCTTCAGCTTCTTGATCCAAATAAAGTTTGCCCAGACTCTTAACATGTTCGGTTTTCAACAGAAAGATCAAGTATCATGCAAATAAACTAAAAATATACATGCAAAGAACTGATGGATATAACATACACTGCTCAACCAATTATAAACGTTTCTCATAAATGTCAATCGTCGCAAAGAATTATATGTCACACAAATATATGTTGAGAAATCAATAAATGGCTAATTAATTGAAAAAATACATCACTGCACTCACATGGTTCAAAAAACTGATGAAAATGTTAAACGTGCCATTGTGAAATCTGTTTGAGAAATTAGGTGACCTTGGCGAGACTTCTTGTCTTTTTGGTCTTGCCTTTGGATGCCTATTATTTTTTTCCCTCCTTTAACGACTGTAATATCAATTGTTTCTCTTTCAAGGTTTTCAGTAAACTCCCAAACACATCTAAACAATGGATCAGTCAAAAAATCATGTGTCTGTGAAAAGTTAATGGATCAGTCTAAAAAATCACTTGGCTTTGAAAAGTTTCAGTCGTCATAACAAGCTTCCAAAATGTTGCACGACTTGTGCCAATGACGACAACATGACGCAGGACGTCTGCTTACAACGTGCGTCGTATGTTGTTGCCAGTACGAACGATTTCGTTGTCGTCTTGCAAGTCCTTCAGCGCGTCGTCGAAAATGTCATGCGTTGTGTACTAAAAACACCAAACAAATATGCAACATTGTGAAGTCGTGAGTCATAGCTCACCCTTTCAGCTAAGTACGTATCTGGTCATTTATCTAGCGCCTTTTAAGAGCCTTGTAACAGTATTCCTCATTGGGTAAGGTATCCACAAGTGAGACGTAGGGGAGGTGAGACGTAGAGGAGAGTTGCTAATTTCCTTTCCTTTAGGCCCTTGAGCCGGCAATGGACTAATCCCAAGGTTCTGGACACGGAGGGGCCAGTGCACCGCAGACTTCCTGTTTACTTCCCAGCTTATGCCGTTACCAAATTCTACTGCTTGGTGACAGAGGCACGGTGTGCGCAAACAACTTGCCCAGGGTCGTTACACGGAGTCGAACCCGCAACCGCATGATCATTGACCACCGCGCCACAATAAGGTAGGCAAGTTGGATAAATTAAGGCAAGGTGGATAAGGCAAGGCAAGATGGAAAAAGTAACACCAGGTAAGGTAAGGGTTTATATATTCTTAAGAGCCACTGGTTTATATATTCTTAAGAGCCACTGGTTTATATATTCTTAAGAGCCACTGGTTTGTATATTCTTCAGAGCCACTGGTTTATATATTCTTAAGAGCCACTGGTTTATATATTCTTAAGAGACACTAGTTCTCATTGGGACAAGGAACAGTCGAAGTCGTATTACAACTTTTTCAAATGCCCCAAAAAATTCCTACAGAAAATCACTATGGGATTGCTACGGAAAAATTTAAAATGCAAATATAAACAATAATGCAGAACATTTAAAATGCATCTGGACAAGTCATAAATGGATGGTTGCTTCTAAACAAAACTCATCGAACTCAAAGTCTTGTTACCTGTTCTCCCTTTTCAGCCAGTTTGTCCCGGAACTCCTCGAAAAGTTTGTTGTACTTCAGGACGAGCACCTTTCCTTTCGACTTGATCAGCTCCAGCAGGAAGTTGGCACGTTCCGCCCGCTGCTTACGTGCGGCTCCAGTGACGCCCGTCGTCAAGATCGAAATGTCGATCTTACCCGTCAACGGATCAACGGCAGCCTGCATCAGCGCCTCCCGATGAAGCCTGCAGGATTGACAGAATCAGCATAATATTCACGTGTAATAATCAGGTGTGATATACAGTGTAATAATCAGGTGTAATATTCGGGTGTAATACTCAGGTGTAATTGTAAGTGTAAGCGAGCCCTCTTCAGCACATCTGCCCAGTGGTGTTCATCAGCATTGGTGATCATTTTCTAAGTGTAATACTCATGTGTAATATTAAAGTTAAATATTTAGGTGTAATATTCAAGTGTAATACTCAAGAGTAATATTCAGGTGTAATATTTTAATCAAGTGTAATATTCCAGTGTAATGCAGCATTTACAGAGACCCCTTCAGCACATCTATGCAGTGGTGTTCATCAGCTTCGGTGTTACTTCAGAAAGAAATCATACTTCAGGACTTGAAAAAATCTCACAAATAAATCTGTTTTGGAATGGCTAGAACTCATTAAGCACTGGCAGAGCAAAAGTGCCATGGAAGTTTGTGGCACTGTTTTTATTTTTACGTTTTCTTTATTATATTTATATTATCAAATAAATATTTATTAAATTTTATTAATGTTGTTACTACTTTCTTCTATTATCATTAGCTACATGTTTATCTTTACTTTCAAATACAAGTAACCTCAGAGAAAAGAATATTTCGTTATTAACAAAGATTTGTAATTAGAGTATTTCTCAGCATCTCAGATTCAACTTAAGTAAACAAACACAAAATTATATTAATTAAAATCAATTAAAATTAATTTATTTATTTATTAAGATTAATTAGTATCAGTCATTAAAGAAAGAAATTAATTAAGTACTTTACAGCAGACGACCGATCTAGAAACAGCAAATTTCATCAGACAGTCGAGGAACAGTTTCTAAAAATCAGCCAACAATTTCAGCAGACGAAAAACGTAAAGACTCACCTTCTTGCTTCTTGAACATCCTCTACGTCAACTGTTTCCGACAACCTCATCTTGGCATGAGCTTCAGCCAATCGGATGAGAGACTCCAGTTGCCGTGGATACGCCGAAACCTGACCACGCCCACTGCCAACTTTCCTCATCTCAACGTAAGCCGCAATGAGCGACTGACCAGCGGCTTCACTGATACGAGGCTGGACGTAGGCTCGAGCGTAGGCAATGTAGTCCTTCAGAGAATTCATGTCCTTTAAAAAACATCCAAATTAAGTCCTGTATTATTAAAATAAAAAGACAGTAAAGGCCTGTGTTATTAAAACAAAAAGACAATTAGTGGCAAAAGTGTAACATTTTAATTAGCGGCAAAAGTGTAACGTTTTAATTAGCAGCAAAAATGTAACGTTTTAATTAGTGGCAAAAGTGTAATGTTTTAATTAGTGGCAAAAGTGTAATGTTTTAATTAGTGGCAAAAGTGTAACATTTTAATTATTGGCAAAAGTGTAACATTTTAATTAGTGGCAAAAGTGTAACGTTTTAATTAGTGGCAAAAGTGTAACGTTTTAAGAACCTTGACCCTAATTCAAGAGGTAAAAGATCTTTAATGTAATTCCGCGTTCCTGTATGATGGCACGGACACATACTCTCTATATGTTGGACCTTCCTTCTCGAACAGTCTTCCTCTGGAAATTCCAACTCTTCCTCCTCTAACAGCTCATGCAACATTCTCGGCCCAACCTGAGGTGCACCTTTTTGGAACTGCTAAATAGTCGCACCACAGTGAGGTTTTTAAAATGCACTATATAAGTTCTGGATACATACATACAAAGTGTAGATGACTTCAGTTTCTTTGTCTATGGATGTGAGAGTGGATGTCCAGTCCTCTGACTGCCATCTGATCTTTCCAAGGACAGTGTACAGTTGCTGTACGCGTTTAATAGCTTAATTCACTAGAGGGCACACGTGAAACAGAAATCTCAGAAACTTTTCTACCCTGGCATAAATGATTAAAAATGTCAGGAATTCTGAAACTGTGAACTTCAGGTAAAGAGGACGAATGCTAAGTGGCTGCTCGAAGAGAAACGGTAGCAAAAATCGTAATCTGTTGAAGAAACCATTCAAACCTGCTACGCTATGTGACGCAAAATGTCGTCTTTAATTGAAATTTGCGAGTGACAGATATCTGCATGAAAAATCTTTTACCATTTGCTCTTGTTCTTGTTCTTCCGCACCCTTGTAGTAGAGCGACACTAAGTGGGTGGCCAACTTACGATCAAACAATTCATCCTCTGGATCGAGCATCAGGAAGATCAGATCGAATCTGAAAACAGCAATCATTTGTTTTCGTTTCCCGAGTCCTTTCTACATTACACTTAACATTTTAATAACAATAATGATAACAACAACAATAATAATAATAATAATAACGATAACATTAATAATAAAAATAATAATAATAATAATAATAATAACGATAACATTAATAATAAAAATAATAATAATAATAACGATAACATTAATAATAAAACTAATAATAATAATAATAATAACGATAACATTAATAATAAAACTAATAATAATAATAATAATAATAATAATGATAACATTAATAATAAAAATAATAATAACCAAAGATTAACCATCCCAGAACAATGCAATCCCTAACTCCTGAGATCCTGAGGGAAAAATCCCTTGGGTAAAAAAACAATAACAACAACAACAATAAATACTATAACCTTTAAAAATAGACGACAGCAGATCCAATCAAATGAAGAGCAGAAAAGTTGACCTTAAAATTTTGCCCTCCTTATCTAAACAAACTGTGTTATAGAGTTTAATAATAAAATAGTAATAAAATAATAAAAAAATAGTAATAAAATAGTAAGAAATAATAATAATAGCTAAAATTCTTTGTCAACAATCAGCAGATCCAGACATTCTTTCCCAAAACTTTCTACAGTTTGACTTCATTCCTGCAAAATATGCACAGCATTAACCCCCAAAATCTTTCACAAACCCAAAATCTTTGATGTCTTCACCCCCTAACTACCCTGCCCTCTTTCCCCTTCCCCTCATCAAAGTTACCCTCCCTACTCTGAATAAGCTTTTCTGATCAACCCAATCAATTAAAACCAAAAGCGTCAACAAATGCATTACTTACTTACTTACTTCAGACTTACAATCAGCCCCATGAAACCCAGGCCAAAATTTTCTCACTGTGCATTCAACATTCTTTTTACGAAATTATTTCATTTATTTTTTTATTAATTTTCTACGCTTTTAGCCTTCGTTTTAAAGAAGTATAATCACATCGTTATTTTTTAATGAATTTCGGTTGGAATTACCAACCGTATTTTCAGCATTCTATTTAGGAAATTTCATCAGATTCGATTAAATCTACCTGGACAGAAGTGTGTGGGGCAACTGAATGTTCTCGATGATCGTCTTGTTCTTGTTCCAGCGCGACTCGATCGGATTCGCAGCCGCAAGGATCGAAGTTCGAGCATTCAGAGAACAGATGATCCCAGCCTTGGCAATTGAAAGCGTCTGCTGCTCCTGGAAAAACCCAAATGCAAACAAAAAGTTTATTTCGAGAAAATCTTCTTCAAGTTCTCTAGCTGAACAACATCCATCAGGGTAAAGTAAAATAAGGAAATTTTTGCACAAGCCAAACTGTTTATAATTATTTCTATGCAGTGTTAAAGAAAAAAATAATCAAATATAGCTATAACAATAGAAGAAAATAGTAATAATAATAAAATAGTAATAAAATAATAAGAAATAATAATAATAGTAAGAAAATAGTAAAAATAATAAAACAGTAATAAAATAGTAAGAAATAATAATAATAATCGTAAGAAAATAGGTGATAATTTTCTTCCAGAAAATAGTACTAATAATAAAATAGTAATAAAATAGCAAGAGATAATAATAATAGTAAGAAAATAGTAATAATGATAAAATAGTAAGAAGTAATAATAATAATAAAATAATAAGAAATAATAATAATAATAGCAAGAAAATAGTAAAAATAATAAAACAGTAATAAAATAGTAAGAAATAATAATAATAATCGTAAGAAAATAGGTGATAATTTTCTTCCAGAAAATAGTACTAATAATAAAATAGTAATAAAATAGCAAGAAATAATAATAATAGTAAGAAAATAGTAATAATGATAAAATAGTAAGAAGTAATAATAATAATAAAATAATAAGAAATAATAATAATAATAGCAAGAAAATAGTAAAAATAATAAAACAGTAATAAAATAGTAAGAAATAATAATAATAATCGTAAGAAAATAGGTGATAATTTTCTTCCAGAAAATAGTACTAATAAAATAGTAATAAAATAGCAAGAGATAATAATAATAGTAAGAAAATAGTAATAATGATAAAATAGTAAGAAGTAATAATAATAATAGTAATAAGAAAATAGTAATAATAATGGTAATAAAATTATTATTAATAAATACCATCACTTCGTGCAGGACAGAACGTGTGCTTTCATTCATCTTGTCAAATTCGTCGATACAACAGACGCCATTGTCACTCAGCACCAAGGCACCTCTGCAATGCATAACAGCAATAAATTTATTATTTATATTTTCCATTTATTACACGAGCAAGGTCAGTAAATCTGAATCTGCGGTGCAAAGCAATTGTGAGTGAAGGACTTGCTCAAGGTCCCTACACAGTAACCGTCTCAGAGGAGGAGGCTCGAACCCGTACTCTCTGCATTACAAGTCGAGTGTTCTATCCAATCGGCTACCGTGACCTACATACAAGGCAAGCGCTATATCCAATAAGCTACTTGACCTACAAACAAGCTGATCGCTCTATCCAATCAACTACTGTGACCTACAAACAAGCTGAGCACTCAATCCAATTGGCTACCATGACCTAAAATAATAATAATAATAATAATAAATGATGCAACAATAGTAACTGATTCCACTGCCACTAAAGACCAGATTAGATTTGTTAGACTTTCAAAACAATAATCGAGCTGACCAACGGTTACAAGAGTAACTGACAAAACGATTACGCCATCCAGTTAGCATACGTTGGAGTAGTAACAAAACAGGAGACTAGAAAAGAAAAAGGCTTTAGCTTACGTCTGAAGCACAAGCTGTCTTGTTTCAGGGTCTTTGGTGACATACGCAGTCAGACCAACCGCACTGGAACCCTTGCCAGATGTGTACTGCCCCCTAGGGACGAGCTTATAAACATACTGCAGCAGCTGTGACTTGCTGGTACCGGGGTCTCCACACAGCAAGATGTTGATATCTGATCTGTTGAATGAAACAAATTCACTCAAAAAATACTAACATCGATTATAAATCTAAAAAATTTTCCATAAAAATTATTAAGCTTACCATGAAGGTAAATGGTCTCATAAATGAAGGTAAACAGTCTCATAAATGAAGGTAAGTGGTCTCATAAATGAAGGTAAATAGTCTCACAAAATAAGGTAAATAGTCTCACATATGAAGGTAAGTGGTCCCATAAATGAAGGTAAATGGTCTTATAAATGAAGGTAAATAGTCTCACAAAATAAGGTAAATAGTCTCATATATATCAAGGTAAGTGGTCTCATAAATGAAGGTAAAAGGTCTTAAAGGCTAAATCGTCCACCACAAAATAATGTGAATTTGCTTTCTAAATATAATAGTCACGAACTGACCTGAATCTTCCTCGGCCGCTGTTAGCAAACTCTTTTCTGGTTCCAGAGAAGAGCTGGAGCAGAATGCCTTTCTTGATATCAACATTTTCGTAGATGCTCGGAGCTAAAAATTTCACGCAAAGTAACAAATTCTAAATGTAATGCAAAGAAGACATATTATACAGCACAGCTCAACAGCAAAGACATTTCAAGAGTACTTTACAGAGTCAAGGAAATCGGATGTGTCTTAGCTACCATACGATTTTGTGAAAACGAAAAGCATTTGTAAAATGCAGATACAAGATGTACAAAACACATATGCTAAACAACAATTATTTCAAAAAACAGCAGCAGACTTTAACCACGCAATAATTGACAATATGCAGATTTTGTCAAAGAATGCATAGGACTAAATCTAAGATCAAAAATAGGCAAAAGAAATTTTTTAACTTAAGGTTAAAAAAGTAAATTAAATTTTAAGAAATTAAATTAAAAAATTGCAATGATCCCATCAAGAATGACAAACTAAACTTGGGGTAGAAATACTACGGTATTTCTGGAAATTACTGTAGACCGTGAACTTCTCTGTTCTAATAAAATCTGGCTCAAAAAGAAAACTTTTATAAATTAATATTACTTTAATTAATAATTTAAATCCCACTAAAATTATTCCTATGATGTTAAACAATTTCAATATAAAAACCTGCAACAGGATTTTAAGAATTAACAAACCCAGAGCAGAAGCAAGCCTCTCGTAAATGGCTTCTTTCTTGGAAAGTTCACGAATGTAAGCAATGCGTTCTTCAGGCAAACGTAGGTTCTTACTGTAAAATGTACGACAAAAACATGTTAAAATGAGTAATCTTATAGTGTAAGAGTCGTAAATTTAATTTATGTTACGATGAGTAATCTCATAGCGTAAGAGTTGTAAACTTAATTTATGTTACGATGAGTAATCTCATAGCGTAAGAGTCGTAAATTTAATTTATGTTACGATGAGTAATCTCATAGCGTAAGTCGTAAATTTAATTTATGTTACGATGAGTAATCTCATAGCGTAAGAGTCGTAAATTTAATTTATGTTACGATGAGTAATCTCATAGCGTAAGAGTCATAAATTTAATTTACATCTGGTTCTGTTCGTTTCTGATTTGTTCATTTGAGACTGAAACTGTAGATCCACAAATGTTGGCAGCCGTTAAAGTTTGCGAATTTGAGTAAAAACTTATTTTTGCACCAGAAAAGTCTGCTTTTTAGAGAAGTTGAGAACTTGTAATAATGGTATCGCCAAATGGCGCTTCGTACCGAAATGTGGGCAGCTAGAAAAGTTTACGATTTTTAGCCACTCGTGAAATTCGCTAAATACATGGCGCGCAAACATTTGTGAATTTATAGTAGCTGTTGATCATTTTAAACCCAACCGGATGTTACAAAGGTGATCCTGTTACACAAAACCTTTTCGATACCATGTTCCATTGTGGAAGTAGGAAGAACTGTTATAAAACAAGACTCACTCTCCTTCTTCGCCAGACGCCTCGTGCAGACGTTTCTGGTCGACTTTTCTGTAGTGTACGACGTCGAAATGCGTTTTGTAAACGGACAGCACATTGCGCTGGCGAGGATTCACACGCATTGGCATTGCCCGGTAAATCCCAGTGACGGTTATGCGGTCGCCCGGCTGGACTTTATCGACGAGGTCGTTGTGGGCAAAGACGCACATCGTGTGGGGCGTTTGACCAGCTGGCATGTCCTCTAACACAAAAAAATGAGCAACATAAATTGCTGATGTCTGTGCCATATGACTGATGTCACAGTAAAGTGCGTCATAGAAAGGTTTTGCATTTTAAGTGTCAAATTAACACAACCCTTAAGCTTCACGAGTGTTTGTCCTATGGTTTGGCTCTCAGCTTAAGTCTGATCCTTTTAAAAAAGTTAAGTATCCCATATCCCACAGTGAGATGTAGGAGAGGCGCTCATTTCCTTTTCTTGGCCCTTGAGCCGGCAATGGACGAATCCCAAGGTCCTGGACATGGGGCCAGTGCATCGCAGGACTTGCCGTTTACTTCCCAGCTTATGCCAAATTACACTGTTTGGTGAAAGAGGCATGGTGTGAGTGAACAACTTGCCCAGGATCGTTACATGGAGTTGAACCCGCAACCGCATGATCATTGAACAAACGCGTTACCGACAGATCACCGCCCTGCACATCCTTTTGCCCACCTTAAAGCACTTGGATTCTAGAACTTTCTAAGCACGGAGTATAAAAGCAAGGAAAAGCAGACACAAAGACAGAACAGCAACGTTTGCTCTAAGCTACATAGCTGTGCAGTATTTTTATGGCTCCAAGTTCCACAAAAATTGTCAATATTCATTTATTTCTTTATTTAATAAATTAATTTATTAAATAGCTTTGCTGCTGAGCTGCGCTGTATAACATGTCTTTTTTGCATCAGAATTTGTTACACTGCATGAAATTTTTAGCTCCGAGCATCTATGAAAATTTACAATGGGTGCAAGGTCAGTATACATTAATCTAAAATAGCATAAATATATCCAAAACTAGCTTTAGGCATAGCAAGAAACTTGCGTAATGGATCCTTGACTTTGAGGGAAAATTAGTACAGACAAACCGCATTTAAGTATTCAAAAACACGACTGAAACGAACCTGGCGACTCCTGAAGTTTCACCATCTGCTTGTCGGAAAAGTGCGAACGATTGTGAACAAGCTGGAACGAGTGATTCGTGTTGCAATTCTGGCACAGCGTCGGCTCCGCAATCCTCCCTCTTTCCACCTCCACCGTCAGCGCATTTCGGCAGATGTGGCACTGGAAGTATCCCTCGCGCATTTCCGGCAGCAGCGACGAGGTCCGGATCACCATTCCGTTGATCGTCACCAGCTGGTCAATATCCTCCGGGTTGAGGGCGCGCATGTTCTTGGTGCTCACTGCGTTGTAAGGGCGGACCTGGATCTGGTGCTCGAGGGTAGTTTCCGGATGGCGATCGAAAAACATCTCATTGGCTGCCATGTCAAAGGACGGGATGACTTCCTGGGGGTAGCTGACCAGCTGGCGGTAAAGGTCTGGATCGAATTGCTGCACGTGGCTGCAGTTGATGTTGAAAAACGGTTCACCAACTACACTGATCTGAAGAGTTAATAATAATAATAATTAATAACAACCTCTATCGCACAAGGCATCAACCCACGGTGCACCAAAGCCAAGCCACAATCAGGTCAATATCTAGAAGGTCAGTCCGCAAGACAGAGAGGCAGCCTACGGTGGATAAGCAATTTGCAACAGATAAGTTTTTTAAGTTGAGAACGAAATGACAAAAGCGACTGAAATAACAGTATTATAATAATACAATAAAAACTAATGGATTCAATTTCACTCGGTAACGTTTAAGGATTAATTCATTGAAAAAATGAGCAGGGTTGCTCACATACAATCGCTATAGAAAAATATGGACACTTACATTGTTATTCTCAATTCACACACAGTGTCACTACATACTAACACAGCGCTAATAATAAAATTGTTATTTAATAAGTAGCAAAAGTAAAAAGTAAAGTATCCCATATCCCGTTACTGAGACGTAGGGGAGGCGCTCGTCCTTTTCTTAGGCCCTTGAGTCGGCAGTGGACAAACCCCAAGGTCCTGGACACGGGGCCAGCGCTTCGCAGGACTTGCCATTTACTTTCCAGCTTACGCCGGCACCAAATTCTACTGCTTGGTGACAGAGGCACGGTTTGCGCAAACAACTTGCCCAGGGTCGTTACACGAAGTCGAACCCGCAACCGCATGATTATCGCCCAAACACGTTACCAACAGACCAAAGTGCCGCTGGGCTAGGTTAGGTTAGATTTTAAATTGTAATTCTAACTGAAGACAACTAATTCAACTGCAAACGACCAGGTGTCATCCAGGTGTCATCACCTCATCCAGGTGCTGCAGGTAGAGTGGATCGCCAACGTTCATTCCATCAAACTGTTCATCTGTATCGACTTCGGTGCTGACAAATTCCTGAACAAAGCGACGGAACTTCTCCTTGCAATGGCTCACGATCACGTCCGTTCCCCAGATCACCAGCTGCGGGTCACGGCTCTGACCTCCTCTCTCGCTCCTCTGGTCCTGAGAAGAAAATTCATGCGCTGAATAATCCAATGTTATGTAATCAAATCTGATTAATTCTGTAGCGCCTGTGTATCGTATTTGTAACCTTGGTCTATTTTACAGCAATCTATTAAAGCAGCAGTGGGTGTGTAAAGAAATGTAACTGGAAAAGTAATGTAATGTGTGAATGTAAAATGTAATGTGTAAAGAAATGTATGTACTTATGTATGTATTTAGATGTTTTATAGCAATAACAGTTGAACATGCTGGATACATACAGTTGAACATACTGGATACATACAGTTGAACATACTGGAAACATACAGTTGAACATACTGGAAAACACTCGTAAAAATGCATTAAAATAGTGCTACAGAAGTTCAGAAATCTCACTATTAGACTTGATCTGAAGATTCTGACTTACAGCTTCTGAGCTGCCAACGTTAACAGTCAGTTCTCTTCGCTCGCTTCGAATGTCTGCCCGAGGCCTCATGGGTGTACCCATAGCCCCAGGTGTTCGAGGGGTGTCCAATGCCCTGCGGGAGCTCGGCGTTCCATAATTCAGAGGCGAACTCAATCCAATTTCGTTGCCTGTAAGACAATTAAACATTGCTGCGAAAAATTGGAAAACGGTACAAACAAGATTGATGAATCTGGTTACATTAGCAACACCAGACAAAAGTTTCGATTACGTTACTTTACAAGGCGCTTTTAGAAGATCAGCTGCAAAAGGTGTACATTCTATAAAACTATAGAGATGCAAATTGTAAACAAGTGCAAATTCTACACACTTTCAAAGGTGCAAAATCTACACACCTTCAAAGGTGCAAATTCTATACAGCTTCAAATGTGCAAATTCTATACACCTTCAAATATGCAAATTCTAAAAACCTTCAAAGGTTCAAATTCTACACACCTTCAAAAGTGCAAATTCTATTCACCTTCAAAAGTGCAAATTCTATACATCTTCAAAGTTGCAAATTCTATAAAAACTCATGCAAATCCTACAAAACCTTAGCTGCATCATCTTGCATACAGGTGCAAACATGAATTTCTCGAGACACAGACAATTACATAAACTTTTGCCTTACCAATGTTTCTACCATGTGGAGCCGGGCTAGAAAAGAGGGAAGAGTCTCCAGGCGAAGGAGGAATTGGAGCAAGATTACTTCCAGGAGAATCCACACCATTCTGGTGGTCATCTCCGCCTCCTCTGCCAATCCTGCGTGGCGTTTTTCTCTTAGCTACATCAACAATTAAACAGTCAAACATTACAAAACTAGAAAGACCCAAAACATATATCATATAATCCATTTATTTCCTTAAATTTATTTATACGCTGTGGCTATTCAACAACCTTCAGCAACGCACGACTGTTTAATTTTGCCGCAAAACAGCTTCAAGAGTTTAACTCACAAAAGACTTAAGCAGCGTCCCACTCGGAAACATTACAAAACTAGAAACACCAATAAATACATCTATTACATTTTATCATTTACTTACTTATTTACTCGAGAACTGAATAAAAAAACAGTCAGTAAACCAGAATCCGAGGTAATCCGTTATTACGTCAAAAAAGACTTACCAAGAATGGAACTTTTTACAGTAGTCCTGGGTTAAGTAAGGAAGTAAGTAAGTAGTTATCCACATATCTGACCATTTATATAGTGCCCTTAGGGGACCTCTCCAAGGCACCCACTAGTAATGCAGCTTGACGCAAAAGACTTAAACCTCAGACCAAGAAAAGGAAATATAAGAACTGATCTGTAATTCCAAACACTAATAAGACAATTTATATAGAGCTGTAACACAAACGAGGTCGAAAAAAGGGTGCTGTACATTCGCCAGTGCATTCAGCCGTCAAAGGATAAGCTGAAAAGGAATGTTTTTAGCCGTGATTTAAATGTCTTCAGTTAAGGGGACGACTTGACATACTCGGGAAGACTGTTCTATGCCACGGTTCCGGCAACCACGAAGGAACCTTACCTAAAGACCCCCATAGCTTCATGATCGTAATGTACAAGGCTAACTTTACAACCAGCTGTAAATTCTGTAGCAACTAACCAGCAGATGTAGGTGTATTACTGGAGGATCGCGTTGATCTTCTGGTTGCTGCGGTAAAAAGTAAACGACGCCAAAATTATTACATGCTCAAGATTTCTTAATCGTGATCAGAAATTTATATAGCGCCGCTTCGGGAGAAACTAATCAGAGGCATTTATGTAGTGGCTTACGTAACAGAATGTGGCACATTACAGTAACAACGCTGCAGAAGTTTCCAGATGAGGTCCAGATAAACAACTTTACAGTGCTACTCTTGGGAGCTACGTGTTTGAGCGTCTACATATGAGTTTATGTATGTATATATGTATGTAGACACTTAAAAGTGTTATGTAAATCTTTGGATACAGTAGTTTCCAATCTCTTAGTGACCAAGCAATCATCCCACAGACGGTTCAAATTGGCCGCAAAAGCACATGTTGAATGCCTTGAATGAATTGGCAACAGTACAAGAAACTGACTTGAGATTTTCTACTCACGAGTTCTCAATCCATTCTGGCTGCTCGGTTCTGTGCTCTGGCCTCGCCTGCCTCTCTTGCTTGGGGTGGACATACCTGCTGAAAGGAAAAATTAGTACCAGAATGCTTTAAATGACAGATTTGTACATCATCATCAACAATCACACCGAGCTGCAAAGTTTTGGTAACCCCTCCTCAAATTATTTCTGTAGAACTGTAACAAGAACAACCAGGTCTATATGTAAAATGTCCGAAATTTTAGTGCCACACAACGGCTGCGTTTCGCAGACCACTTTATATGCTGGCGCTATATCAAATCCGGAAGAGCCAGGTTGTCAAAACCGGCTCTGATGATTCCTTGCTATTGTGGCATTAAACGCCGACTATTCTGACTATTTCTTTGACACCGAAGTATTTTATCAGGCTTCGGTTTATACAGTCCCTTATAATACAGAATACAGTCCCGTGCCGGGGCTTCTATCAGCGATATCGACACTGCAAATGAAACCTAAGGGGTGATAAACACTTTTATCAAAACAAAATAATTATTAGCACAAACGTGTGACAGATTCTAATATACTTACTAAGCAGCTTTTTAATGAAATATGAAATAAGCGAAAAGTTATTTTCTTCAGACCCAACACACAATACAGATTCCCGCCAGCAACAGCTCAAGACCACTGATATAAACTTTTATAGAGTTTCTGCTGATTAAATGCCATACACAACGGGAAAGGGATTTCAATCCAACATAAATAAATAAATTTAAATTCACACGTTTTTCTACAGCAACTGTATGGCTTTGGCCATGCTCAATTAAAATGAATTAATCATATGGTGTTTCGAATTTAAATGTAATTGTACACGGTTGTATATAGGAACTGTATGGTCTCGACTCTGCTCATTTTGAAATGAATTTATCGGGCAAGTTCTTTTATCACCGCTGCCCGCTTGAATGGGAGCCACGCCACTTAAGAATGTTACCGATGTTATATTTAATAGATAATTTTCCATTATTTTTATTTCTGTACAAAATTGATATATATATATTATTTTCTGTGAATAAGCAGTTTCCTGCGACTTGGCTTTCCTAAGGAGCTGTAGAAATCTCGAGTTTACGATAACCTTTCAAGTTGAGGCAATGCAATAGCTATATAAAAATTTGGGGCACGGTAGCAGTGGGTACGGTAGCATTTTGGATAGAGCACTCGGCTAGTGACGCGCAGAGTACAGGTTCTAGCCTCCTCCGAGACTGTTACTATGTAGGGACCTTGAGCAAATCCTTACCTCACAACTACTCGGCGCCATTGATTGATGCTAAATCAGTAATAATAATAATAATAATAATAATAATAATAGCGACCGCTAACTCAGGGTTGCTTCTTCACCACGGCGCTTACAGACAGGATCACGAGATTCGGAGGTCAGTCTAGACGCGCAAGTGAGAGAGACGATCAACCGAAAGATGGTCGACCCATCGTCACATACATTCGACGAAGCGCAGGTCCAAATATACACACTGATGCAACGGGACAGCTATCCTAGGTTCCTCAATTCACAGATGTTAAAACGATTGTTACAATGATGATGATGATGATGATGATGATGATGATGATGATGATGATGATGATGATGATAATAATAATAATAATAATAATAATAATAATAATAATAATAATAATAATAATAATAATAATAATAATAATAATTAGAAACTTCTAATGCGCCGGTGTCTAATGCACAAGGCATTAACCGATGGCACACCAAAGCCAAACGCAATCAGGTCGATATCCAGAAGGTCAGTCCACAAGACAGAGAGGCAGCCTACGGTGGATAAGCAATTTGAAAAAGGTAAGTAGCTAGTGGCGCATAATAAATGCCAAAATAATAATAAATATATACATTACATTTCAATACAGTGTTTCTTCGTGACACAAGCAATACTTACTAACGGATTTAATTCCACTTCCGATGGATGATATCTGCGCATGCGTACTGTAAAGTTCGGCAAGATGGCGGAGGGTAGTGGGGATTTGGAGGTAAACATTCATACAAACAATTCTTTTTGATTGCATATTTTCAAACGTGTGGTAGCCAGATATTTACGTTTTAGCGTTTGTTTCATGTGGTGCGATCGGTGTAAGTGAGCGTTTTCTGTTTTGTGGTTTTCCCATGTTGTTGGGATGCCGTTAGTAGGCAGCGCGTGTGAATTTCAAATTGCCACACGCTTATTTTGTCCTTTTCTTTTAATCGTTTAAAATTCCGGGGAAAATGTTGCTGCTTTAACGCGTGGCTTTTGGAATTGAATGTCTCTTGGTGTTTGAAGGCTTCATGAACTAAATGCCGTGTGATCGAGGAGGAGAAGAGCTAACATTAAAAGAACTGCGGGACTTCAGAACATGCTATCATCTTTTAACTCTAGTTGGGAATCTGTTGGTATGGCTTTGCGTGTGTGCGCGAGCTCGCCACTGGTGACTCTTCTAGTTGTCTTCTAGTTATCTGAGCTATGTTCACTTACAGGATACTATTCTGTTCTTAATGACACTTAACATCATTAGTGACTTTTAACATCAAGTCTAGCGCAGTGAGCACCACTGATCAGTCTTTGCTTGAAGAGGCGCTATACAAATTTAAAATTACAATTACAACTAAAACTGTATAAAGGCAAATTTAGGGATGGAGAATTTTCCAGTGAAACTCATGGCGTGATCACGAATAAAGGAAAATATCCACCCAGAAATATTTAGATGTGTTAAAGCAGCAATGGAGGTGTAAATTATGTACTTATGTGTGTATTTACATGTTTATATAGCACTTGTAATAAGAACCTCCAAAAATTGCTGAAATTTAGAGAAAATTCTAAGGTACATTAAATGTCTAGTTGCGTTGATACGTTACACTGATTGCAATTAACCACAGGTCGTCAAAGTGCTTCAGAGAAGACATCTTTATAAGCAGCCGCTGGAATATCTAGTCAAGTGCCGAATCGAGCCCGGAAGATACAAAGACAAATGGATTCCGCAGGCGGTGTTGGTGACCTTGAAGCACGGCCAGTCCCTCATTCGTGAGTTCAAAAAGACCAAAGTCGGCCAAATGGGCGTTGACGCCTACCTTGGCAAGCGACGTTGCCTTGCAAGGAAGAGTCTCGTTGCTACGGAGCCTCAGACGAGCCAAGAGCCGGGCAGCGACTCTAATCGGCCGTCGCAAAACCACGTTCTCTCCACGACAGAAAGCCCGGTTTTGAGTGACGGAAGGATGAAGAGCGCTTTGAAATCCAATCGGGATTCGGCAAAAGGTAAAAACGACGGGCATGACGTCGAATCTAACCACAGTTCAACCACCACGGACCACAAGGCCGCATCTACCGGATCAGTGAAACAGCCGGAAAAACCTAGAGTCACTTCCAACAAGTTTAAAGATCTGCATCTCAGAAATTCACCGCTCTTTTCGCGGCTCGGTTTCAGCAATCACAAAACAAAGACGGACAAGAATTCTAGTCTGCGATACAGCGCTCCGCCGTTCTCCGGCCAGAGGCCTCAGAAAAAGTCCAAGACTCCGGAGAAAAATTATTTGGTTGGGTCCGTTGTGCAGACAAACTCTTTAGCGGACCTTTCGAACGTGGTTTCGAACTTGGACGATGATGTGGTGAGTGTTTCAAGTGAGTCCAGTGACGAAGTCCTGTATTCACTGACGCAAGAAGTCAAAGAGGAGGTGAAAAACGGTGAGAGGTGCTCTGGGGATGGCTTGCAAATTAAGAGAAAACGCAAGGACGCAAGCAATTCGTCGAAAAAGCTTCGAGTCGCTGAGGCTGGAGCTGGTGAATCATCCGAATCAGACTCCGAGGTCAATTTCAAAATTTTGACTTCATCGCATGTCAAAAATCAACCGAAGTTGAGTTCAAAAACAGGTGAAGTCTGAAAACGACTCATTTTGTTTGCAGTAAGGCATGTTGTATGTCTTTTAATTTCCTCATGAAAGTTCTGTCTCGAAAGTACTTTTAATTAATTAATTAATTAAATTAATTAATTACTTTTAATTAAGCCACAGAAGTACTGTCTAGGTGGGCCTAATTCATGAACTTTACATACAAAGTTCATGAGCAGACAAACTAGGGCGAGTTAACGAATTTTTGCTATTTACTGTGTTTGTTATATAAAATCTACAATACTAAATGCTTCATGAAGCAACAATGTAGAAGTACATGGATTAAGTTTAAAAAAGCGTACCGCTCGCTACGATGGACAAGTGGAGAGCCTAAGTAGATGTTTAAATAAATGTACTCTCTTCCGCTTCAAGCTGAAAACTTACTTTGTTCAGTCTGTTTAGGGCTCGTAATGTTTCCTGTTTCTCGGCTGCAGTGTGGACTTCTGTACTTCATAAAATGATGATGAGTTCTCTGCTTGAAGGCAGGTCCATTGGCTTGATGTCATCCGGGGATTGAATGAGGGAGGTGGTTTCCTGTTGCCTTCCTCACAGACTACTGTGGGTGAGCAACTAATGCAAGGTCGCTACGCTGTGGCTTGAGGCAGATTCAAACCCGAGACTCTCCAGTTACGAGGCACAGACCATACCACTACACAACCACATCCCACTTGATAAAGAGGGCATCATGAATTTGTAATATATTGTGTATTGTATAAATGCACTAAATGAACGAATGCTGTTTAATCTTGCAGACAAAAGTTTAGACAGCATCTCAAAATTGGCTCTGACACCCGTTTCCTGTGGTGGCGTTACCACACAGTCCGCCAGCTGGTCATTTGCCGACGGACTGAATCTTTCCGAATCGAAACACCAGAACACAATGGCTGCGGTTTTTGAGTCAATTTCCAAACCGCGGCGGAAAAAGAACCACGTGAATTCGGAAGACGAAGTCCAGGTCGAGCGCAGGATCAGCGTACGACAGACGGAAAGCGCTTTCCGGTTCAAAGAGATCGTCGTTCGTAAATGCTCCAAGTATATGCACCTCGTAACACTTTCCCAGTCGCCGGCCAAAAACGCTTTTAATCCAAAGGTTCGTGGCTTGACCTGGTTTCTGTCTGAGCACTGACCTTGTTGCCCTGACCTAATTTTTGCCTGCTGCTAGCTTTTTATGTGCATCAGCCTTGTAGCACTCTCTAAGGTGCCAGCGAAAGGCACTTTTGCCAAAAAAGTCAGTGGCTTGACCTAATTTCTTTATTAACTCTGACTTTATAGCTTCTCAAATTTGTCATGAGTTCTGTCATGGTTCTTTACTAGTTAGATTTTTTAACAGGTTGTTATCAGGTTAATTTTTCTGTCATGGTTATTTACTAGTTAAATTTTTAACAGGTTAATTTATGTCATGGTTCTTTACTAGTTCAGTTTTTAACAGGTTGTTCTGTGGTTAATTTCTGTCATGGTTCTTTACTAGTTAAATTTTTTAAACAGGTTCTGTGGTTAATTTCTGTTACAGTTCTTTAACCTTTACTAGTTAGATTTGTTAACAGATTGTTCTCAGGTTAATTTCCATCACGGTTCTTTCATTAAGTTAAATTTATGTCACAGGTCTTTCACGAACTGACGCTTGCTCTGCGTAGCGCAGTGAATGACGACAGTCGCGTAGTCTTGCTGTCAGCGACTGGCAACATGTTTTCGTCAGGAATCGACCTCAACTACTTATTGAACTGTGAGGAGGACAGAAAGCTAGCAGCAAAAAACATGGCCAACAGCCTCAGGTGACTCCTGTTCACGATCTGTCGTTGATCTAATTTTTTAGCCGAAACCATTGCGCTACACAGCGGTCTCTTTGGTAGTAAGCATGTTCTGTGGCCTAGCGATTGAGGGTTCAAATCTGCTAGGGAGACTTTGTGCAATGACTTGAGCTCCTTTCTCTCCCCCTCTCAGTGTTCCGCAGGCGCCTGAAGACTGTACTGTTTAACAGTGATTTTACTTGTTTAGGGTTGAGTTTATCCTATAAGAGTCGCTTTATAAATCTCAAATTACAATTACAAAATGGCCTGTGACAAGTTGTTCTCACACGTGCCTGTTTTAATGAGTATTAGAATTTTGTGCTGACATTAGTTGGGAAGTCAACGGCAAGTCCTGTGATGCGCTGACCCTGTGTCCAGAACCTTGGATTTGTCCAGTGCTGACTCAAGTACGAAGAGCGTGGAATGAGTGCCTCCTTAGTAAGTGGAGTAAAGCTCTCATGTTACATGAGAAACGCAGTTTAGGCACTCATCTCCTTTTCTTGGCCCTTGACACAGCACTGGACGAATCCCAAGGTCCTGGACACGGGACCAGTGCATTGCAGGACTTGCCGTTTACTTCCCAGCTTATGCCGCTACCAAATTCTGCTGCTTGGTGACAGAAGCACAGTGTGTGCAAACAACTTGCCTAAGGTCTGTACACAGAGTTGAACCCATAACCGCATGATTATTGACCAAACATGTTACCGATAGATGCGCCCTGGAATGAGGGCCTCCCTTACAAATAATTATACCAGTTACTTACCGTGAGTTCTTAATTTTAATGCAATTAAAAAGCAAATACTGAAATCTTAAATTTTTGTTCTCCTAGGGATTTCATTAACTGCCTGATATCATTTCCAAAGCCAATTGTGGTGGCCGTAAATGGACCGGCCATTGGTCTCGGCATGGCCATCCTCCCACTCTGTGACATCATCTACGCCAGCGACAAGGCCTGCTTCTCCTGTCCGTACACAGCTCTCTGCCAGACTCCGGAAGGCTGTTCTTCCTACACGTTTCCAAAAATGATGGGCATGGCTATGGTATGTTGTAAGCTGTGGTGCGCAGCGATCGTAATCTCGAGATTTCTACAGCGCCCGACGACAGCTATGTCGTGGGGACCAGCTTATTCACAGGCGCTCAGTCAAAACAAAATCGAGAGGGAAAAGGGTTCAGTTCTGGGTCAAGATCCTGGAGTCTGACAGTCGGACGGCTACGGTGGATGGTGTTTGAAACTGAAGCAAAAAGAGAGATTAGGGGTAGAGAAGAATTAGGCTAAGATGTTTGGAAAAGTAATGTTTTCAGTTTTGAGTGAAAGACCAGCGCAGAAACTGAATGAGGTGAAGTGTTGGTGAATTTGTATGATGGATCAGATACTTGTCATAAATTCAGGCGGGAGTTTATTCCAGAGAGGTGGGGCAACTGTGGTTATGATCTAGCGTACTGTCAGTAAGTTACTGACAACTGACTGACTGGCTTTAAAATGAACCTACTGACTATTTGTCTTACTGGCTGACTGGAATAATGGCTCGTTTTCTGACCAGTTTGGTGCTGTGCTTGGTTCGTAATCTGACTGGCTTACTGGCCAATAAGCCAGTCAGTCTAGTGTTTCTAGGCAAATGAGTCACTGCTTTGTGGGTGGACAGTCACTGACTGACATTGATTGGTGGCTTTCTGACTGGTGTAATAAGTGACTGACTGGCTTTGGCTTACTGACTGACTGGCTTACTAACTACTTGGCATATTGACTGAATGAATCCTGACTGGCATACTTAAGGATTTGACTCGCTTGACTGTCTGCGTGGCTTAGTGACAGTCTGGCGTACTGACTGAATGGCTGACTCAATTTTTGAATGAGTGAATGAGCAAGCAGTTGAGCCAGAGATCAAAGAGCAAGTGATTGATTGAGTTATCGAATCGTCAACTGAATTCTTAATCAGTTGATGTATTTTAGTAATAATAATATAAATAATAATAATCTGTGTTTCTAGGCAAATGAACTCCTGCTTCGCGGACGCAAGATCACGGCGCTTGAGGCAAATCAGATTGGTCTAATAACGCAGGTTTTCTGGCCGGACAATCTGATGAGCGAAGTCACACCGAGGGTCCAGCATCTTGCGGCACAGTCGCTTAAGGTCTCAATTGGTTCTTGATTTTTTACAAATTGTACTTAAACCTGTCTGTCAGTCTTCTGCAGCACATCTGTGGTGGTGGTGGTTGTTGCCATGGCTGTTGTCATGGTGGTGGTGGTCGTCATGGTAATGGTGTTGGTGGTCGTTGTCGTGGTGGTGGTCGTCGTGGTAATGGTGAGTTATCGTGGTGATTGTGGTTGTGGTTATGGTGGTGGATGACTGACTTATTGGATGGATGGTTGCATGTATCTAAGCATTTATATAGCCCATTTAAAGAAGCTTACAAAGATGCTGGTTGGCTGACTTGATGAATAATGGTGGAGAAAGATTACTTGCTTGTTAATTACATGGTTGATTGGCTCACTCATTGTGTGGTAGCGGCGGTGGTGATGGTTGCGGATGGTGGTGTTGGGTGGCTAACTCACTGGATGGATAATTGATTGTTTGATTGAGTATTTGATCGATTGATTGATTCCACAGGCACTTGAATGCACAAAAGCTCTGATGCGTGCAAGCCGACGTGCCAAACTGGAATGTGTCAACGCCACCGAATGCCGAATACTCATGGAACGCTGGACATCGAACGAATGTCAGCGCGCGATGAAGATATACCTGGAACAAGCCAACGATCTCGCCTAACGAATATCACCTTTGTACATAATCGCAATTCCATCGACTTTTCACCTTTTGACCTTATACTGCAGCAAGTCGTAGCAGACCAGACTTTTCAGGTTTCTTAGATCGTCCGATGTCGTTGCTGGCTTCGTCAGGAAAGACGTTGGACTGATTCCTTGTCGAGACTAATCGGTAGTCTATCGGAAGCACAGCGGCTCGTCACTGCAATTGACCGTCGACAGCGGATTCCATGTTTGTAGCCGTTTTTTCTGGCGGTGAGGCGTTGAAATTCCCGTCTGTAAATAGCACAATGTACAGAACGTTTTCGTTTTCTGATATGCGCAGTTCATCTTGCATTTATTTTCGCTCATCCGGCTTGAATGCTCTTAAGTGCTGCCCTCTGCTTGTTGTTCTTTCATCTTATTGCATAGTTGACTTATGACCCTTGTCTCTTGTTTTTCCCTCTGCACTGGCTCCAGATGCTATGCAGGCGGCTTGGTTCCACATCAGTTCGGATTTCAACCTTCTGACAACGTGGTGCCTTGTCAATTCAGATTTAAAGCTTCTGACAATATAGTACAATGTCAGTTCTAATTTCAACCTTCTGACAACGTGGTACCACCTCAGTTCAGACTTCAACCTTCTGACAGCGTGGTACCGCATCAGTCCAGATTTAAACCTTCTGACATGGTTCCACGTCAGTTCAGATTTCAACCTTCTGATAGAGTGGTGCCACGTCAGTACAGATTTCCACCTTCTGACAAAGTGGTGCCATGTCAGTTCAGATTTCAACCTTCTGACAACGTGGTGCCATGTCAGTTCAGATTTCAACCTTCTGACAACATGGTGCCATGTCAGTTCAGATTTCAACCTTGAGAGCTTGAGCAGCCATCCTGTTTATTCGAGGTTGTCTGTGGTCATCAAATGTTACCAATTGTCTCATCGCTTGATAGCACGCGCTTTTTGTCTTAGAATCAGTTTTCTCCGTTGTTTTTGTTCCTTGTTAAAGTCAACTTCGTTGCCAACGGTTTCAAAGCGTCGGCCATCTTGTTCTACCATTGGTAGTGTTGGGTTACTGAGAATTTCTTTGAAGTAGTGCTACATAAGTGTAAACTTACATTACAGCCAGGGGGGTAGAATTGTCTCAGGTTACAACTTGAGAGCAATGTTTCTTTTTTATGGTAATTGGATAGATTTGCCTGGCTGTAAGTTTAATTTTTATTCAGTTGGTATTCCGTACCGTGCTTGTGTTCTCGTTAGTATTAGCACTTGTAATGTTTAATTTATAAAATAATAATAATACTAATAATAATTTGGTTTAAAGATGCTGTACGTGTCAAAGGGTCTTTCAGCTGAGGTGGAAACCCAAGCACAGTAATTCAACTTTGACTCGCTGTGCAAAAAGAATAAAGTTAATGGAGAAAGATAGAAACCAATGCAGAAAACAAAACAGATAATAATAATAAGACGATTTATATAGCGCCATAGCAGGACCGAGGGTGCTATACGTGTACAGTTACGTGCTGACTGCAGCCACGTGCGGCACAGGTGTCAACATGTACACTGTAAAAACTATGAATTGACAAGAACTCAAAATGGTGTAGACTAACCTTGAAATAGAGATGCACACAGCACCATTTCAAGATATCTAACCAGTGGCGCCCCCTACGCGGCCTCGTCGAAACAGAATTCTTTAGTTCATGGCACATGGGCGGCACAGCAATGGTGAAGGATCTCACCCGATCATTTCATTGCAAAACGAGCAGGGTCGAGGCCGCACGATTGATATATGAAACCGTTTACATTTACTGTCTTGTGTAGACGTGTCCTGCTTGTTGGTTTCTCGTTTGATGAATTCGAATGGGGTGTCGAGTCTGCTGTTATTAGTGCAGTAGTAATTTAAAGCTAAGTTATTTGTCTTGTAAGCTGCTCTCATGTTCAATGGGACTTGTGCAAATGAAACTGTTGGAGGAACGTTGTTTGAAATTGTTTTCGAATAAACTTTAAGTTGTCTGAGAAACGCTAAGCGAAGGACTTAGCAGTTAGATTTTGGTATTGGAAGACTGAAGATCATTGTATGCTGACTACTTACTTGAATACTTTACGCAAGGTGGATACAAGGTTTCAGACGCATTTACGGTTTCCGACGTGAATGCAGGATTCTGTTAGGATTGTTACTTTACATCTTTATGATACAGTTGCAGCAAATTGTTTTAATTCTGCTGTTTTTCAGTGAGGGTAAATGGCTAGTTATGTGACACCGGCCAGTGTTGTGTCATTGATATTTTTGCTTGTACACTGTTGAAGTAATGTCTCCAAAGTAGCATTCTACTAGACAGTCTGATGTTAAGCACATTCAGCGCAGTGTGCGTCAGACATATTTGTCTGATCGCTATAAAGTCTTACCGGTTGATTTTCAGCCATGATGTGCTTTATTACTAGACAGCGATGGTTGAATGTTCCAGCTATATTAGTGTCTATGGTTTGCGGAGATTACATTTAGGAGTGTACCTCTTAGCCAGTCTTCTTGGTATGACTCAAATTCTTTTGATGTACTGGATGGGTTAGTAGCAATGTGGAGCATAATAAAGAGGGTACGTGGTGTTCTTTTGGTTGAGGTTCTTTATTAGTTACTTAGTAAAAGTTAATATATATGTTCATATATCTGTTAGGGCTAGTTTAGTCTTCGGGCTTGTGTTGTTATTTGGAGTGTGTGTTTGCCTAGCAGTCTGTGGAATAACCCTTTCGACTGGGGTCGTATAGAGTTGAACTCTGGATTATTTTCAAGTATAATGTGGAGAAAGATTGATGTGAAGTGGAGGCCTACTGGTTGAATGCTTGCCTTGTGACTCGGAGTGTGTGGGTTCATGCCTTCCATGACATGGTCATGCGCAACGCGGTGATCTACATCGGGAACGCGTTTTGTCAAAGATCGTGCGGTTGCGGGTTCGACTCCGTGTAACGACCTTGGGCAAGTTGTTTGCGCACACTGTGCCTCTGTCATCAAGCAGGATAATTTGGTACCGGTGTAAGCTGGGAAGTAAACGGCAAGTCCTGTGATGCATTGGCCCCGTGTCCAGGACTTTGGGAATCGTCCATTGCTGGCTCAAAGGCCTAGAAAAGGAAATGGGCGCCTCCCCTACTACGTCTCACTTGTGGGATATGGGACATACTTTACTTACTTGACGCGATAATTGTTCTGATACCTTGAACAAGTTGTGGACACACAGTTATGGTGCAGTGCCTGCGATTGATGCTTTGTTGTTAGATAATTGCATGATAGAAAAAAATTAAAAATACAAGGAGAAAAGTGCTTGACTCTTAACCCAGAAGTTATGGGTTTGATCTTCATTAAAGACTTTCACTGCATGGGGACGTTTAACAAGTCTGTTACACAAAACTGCAGTGTGCCTTGTCATTTACAGAGGCGCTATATAAATGTGCCAGTAACTAAATTAGATGGTAGAATTTGCATTTTCTAAATTATATCTAGTTCATGGTTGAGTGACTGTCTTAAACTGGTTTTGCATTTTCATATCTTCTTAAGTCACTAAGCATGAAATAACTGTTGAAGTTTGCATATTGATATACTTAATGTTTTCATGGTGTATTTGGTTTTACATTTGGGCTGGAGTTTCAGATCAGTTGTTCATAACAGGAAGTGGAAATAACACAGAATAACTAATATTAGAAGTATAACATAGAATAACTAGAATAAATTAGAATAACTAATATTAGAATAACTAATATTAAAAGTCGCGTTGAAAAACGTGGGTAAGGTAGCTGTTTTAGATCTTTGATAGACAGATTTCAGCACCTTTGGGAGGTTTTAAAGGCGCTACATAAACGCTTGGGTAAATGCATGCAGGGATGTGATTGGTGGTAGGCACAGTGGGAGGGGATACCTTTGGACATGTAAGATTTTTTGGGGTAAAATTTATCCTTGATGAATCAGTGGGTGGAAGTTCCCCGATCCCTGGCTGTGGGCTAAATTAGCAGATACAGCTGGTTTCTTTAGAGTCTCTGGATATTCTTGTGGTGTTCTTACATTTAATAAAGTTTTCTTTATTAGATCTAATTTATAAACTACAGAAAATTTAAAAGTTCGTATGTGCAATATTGATGTTGATTGCAGTTTTTATGATTTTTGTGATCGCCAAGAGTTTGGTTTGTTGTTCAGAATCCTCCAAACAATTGTAGGAAATGAGCTTCAATTATAAAGAATTTTCTGAAAATATTCTCAAAAAGTTGACGGAAATTTTCCAGCTGATGCCTTATAAAAATGAGCTTTTTCGGGTAGTGATCGGCTTATGGGATTTCGTGATTTTTCTTGTACTTTTCTGAATTTTTATTCAGTAAGGAAGAATTGTTGGATTGTTGAAATATCCTTGGGCCTCTGGCGACTAAAGTTGATAAGGTCACGCGTTTACCTTACCTTATATACCGTGGATGTTGCAAAAAAAGTCAGTTTTAAAATGGATCTGCAACTACGCTGTTTTAACTTTGGAGTAATTTGTTTATTAATTTTTTCAAGTCCCTTGTTTTTTCCCCACGTTTTAAGGTGTCGTTCATGAAGGACGTCTGCAAAGACGGGGAGGGAGTGGTCACTGAACTGCGGAAAAGGGGTAGGGAGTTATGCATGATGCTGACGTTCGTATGCAAATTTGGTACTTCGTATGCTAATTTGGTAATAGTTTTGACTTAGCCTGTGGCTTAACAGCTAATCAGTCAGACGGCAGATAGATCTAGGTCTTAGTACTCTGTTGGAGGGAGGAGAGTGTAATACCAAGTGCGAACAAGGAGAGGGAAGGGCCAACAGTGCGTCATGTTTTGCGATCGTCTTTTATGGATGATCCCTAATGACTATCCTGTTTTGAAATGTGTTGGATTTGATCAAAATGACTGCTCTCCATTGCGTAGCTAACGTAATTTATATAATCTAATCTAATTTATATAATCTAATCAATAACTTGTAATCAAAAGATTATAAACACTGTTGGTTCAAGTATGGCGGAACTGTGCTATCTCTTAGTAGGGATAATAATAATAACATTAATAATAATTATTATTATAATAATAATAATCGTTTACTTCACTGTGATGTTAATATTTACGTACAGCCTGTTTGGATTGTTGAAATCGGCAAATAAAGAAATAATAAATAAAAATAATAAGAAAATCTATACTGCGTCGTAATACGGCCGAGGCGGAAGAAAGGGGCACAGTACTTGTGTTTCATTGGTACACTAGTATTTATGTTACCTATTGGAGTGCTGGTCCTTGTTACCCTAGAAACGGTACTTGTTTTTGGTACTGGTACTTATTTTGGTACATCAGTACCTGTAGTTTTGTTCAGCAAATGAGTACATGTACTTAACGGTACTTGTTTCTGGTACTGTTACTTATTTTGGTACCTAAGTACCTGTAGTTTTGTTCAATTAATGAGTACTTGTACTGGAAACAAGTTCATAGTTCTTAGTGTTGTAACTTCTGTTGTGTTTCCAGATCTTTTGAAGAACACCTTTTGTTCTGCCTTGTTAGTTGATTGTTCCGAACTACTGGAATACTGTAGGTCTTCAGCTGAACTGTATTGTAATTTGTGATGTTACTGTATAACAGGATGTTAAGATGTTATTGGACGGTTATTAAAACGACTTTGCAGAGGAGTTTTCAGTTTCCTTTTACCTACGTTGGTCCCACTTGCTGGAATCGTCTCCCTTGAGAATTGCGACTTGAGCACCTTTCTCTCACCCTCTCAGGGTTCCGCAGGCGCCTGAAGACTGTACTGTTTAACAGTGATTTTAGTTTTTCGGGTCGGAAGCTCCTGTGTTGACTTTTTCCTCGAAGAGGCGCTTTATAAATCTCAATTTACAATTACAATTTTTGGCTGGACTAAAGATCTATCTTTACGAAACTGTAGTCGGCAGTGCGTGAGTAGTTTCTGATTAACGACGCTGTGTTATAACGAAAAGGATTAGCGTCGCCCCCCGCTTTATCCAGGCTTGGGACTAGCACCACCAGAACACGGCAGTGGCGGGGTTCTAGTTGGCCAATGAGGGCGCCAGATGTGAAAGTGGGAGGAGCTACGACTAGCCTATTCACTTGTATGCATTTAGGCGTAATTGTGTAGTTGTATACTTAGAAAATATCTTCTAATCTGGAATACATGAGTACCAACACAGATCATTTTGAACATACGGCCGACAAGAATTACAAGCCAATCCCAGTACAGTGTCATAATTATGCAGGCCGCTCGAAGCCTTATGAAAAGTATCCCCGCATGGGCTTTATGTGTCCCAGTTATAAATTCATATGAACCAATATATAGGACACATCAGCAATGAAATATTGTCCTATGGGCTTTTTATGTCCTACATAGTCGTCGCCACATAATTCAAGCCGACTTAAACAAATTTAGACGCGTGAAAATGTACTTTTTTCGATAGCGACCGTGTGGCCTCGACCCAGCTCGTTTTTCAATGAACTAATGTTCCTCAGTGGTCAATTTCTCGTAAATCTTGACAGATTTACGAGAAATCGGTTTTCAAAGTGACCGAAAATACTCGATCTCAGTGGCTCTTCGAGGTAAGGCTGCAATCAAGATCCAATTTTACTGAGCGCTGAATGTTATCAGACGCCGTACCTCAGAATAGCGCTAAGTAAATGTTCACACCATGTGGCTGAGTTTGAACGGCCGCGTAGCCCAACATTAATGATATGAACTGCGAAAAAGAAATCATGAGCGCAGAAAAGAGCTTATCTTCTGTTTTTGATTACCTTTCGGAAAATTTACAGATCGTTATCGATCAGATAAAAGGTTTAACTAACGACTCGATTGTCGAATACTATTAATTTAATAGAATTTGTTCGTTAGAGTTGAACATTGTTTTGTTGAGCGATAATAAGAAGATCCGATCACCTAATATAGACTGAAAATGTTGGAACTTACAAATTTTGTCATAAACTACATTTTAAGTGTATCATCTCTATACGTAATATTTTGTTATTCATAGATAGTTGCTTGCTAAAACAGTTTAATGAGTTGACATACTCAAATCCAACCACATTCAAGCTCCAATGCCAAACACCATCCAGCGTAGCCCTCTGACTGTCTGTCTGTCTGACTCTTTATGTTTCTTGCTCTGGAACCGAACCCTTCTTGCCTATCGATTATTTTGACTTAGCGCCTGTTATTATGCTGGTTCCCGCGACTTAGCGTTCGTTGTGCAATGTTTAAATCACGAGTTTACGTTTACGATTGGCCGCGCGCAATTTGATTGGGTGAGTTTGTGCGTACCAAAGGGGTTTGAGAGAAAAAATGGCCTGTCGTTGTATGGCTGGCTGTAATGAGTACTGTTTGCACATCTGCTGAATGATCCTCCTAACCCCGGAACTTGGCTTCTAATAAGTTTCTATAGAGACGTGTAAAGAGGCATCTAGCCTGTAGTTTTTGCATTCTTCCAAGCAAGTAAATAAGCTTTTGTCGTAAAGTATGTAATTCATATCTAAAATACATAAAATGCCAGCATTTTCCTGCATAATTTTTATATCTGTTCAGGTGATGAGACATCAAGACCCGAGGATCCAGATTTTAACCTGGAAACTTTCTGGACCCGTATCGGTAGGTTTTCTTTTACAGCTTTTGTTCAGGAGTGAAACGAAAAGACCTTGTAACAAAAAAAGGACAAAACAAAATTTCAAATGATGATTTTTCTTAAGGAAGCATTTGGTGCTTTTGATGACTGACTCATGTGGTCTGCTTTTAAAATTAAGTCAGATGAATTTTGGCAACGTTACCTGTAGGTAAGGTAATGTATTTTTTCACTGACGTCACTAGGCATTGTTTGCAATACGGTGGTCTGTTGGTAGTGTGCTTGTGATCAGAATAATAATATAAAATATATATTAATATATTATAATTATGTATATATATATATACATAATTATAATATTTGTGTAATAATTATAATTATCATTGTATCATATTTAATAGGTTGTGTTTTTAATTTTTTCAGGTGTTTATGTAAAAGCCATTTCACACGAAGCAACGAAGCTGTGTCTTGCGTGTTCCGAACCTCCTCTTCCATCTGCTTCGGTATAACTGTTCAGTGATTTTTCAGCTCGCCAAGCATCCTCCTCTTTCATTCTTTCCTCAGGCCATGCTTTAAAAAGTATTTTACATCAGAACGCTGTGCTCGCTAGCCTAAGTGGTGCTAATATTCATTAAAAACAACAAATTCATATAGAAACAGACAATGCTGAGAAAACTTGAAAGAGTTACACTAGCTTCTCTGAGTGTATATTACGACACTTGATATAGCACCTTTAAAGGCACCTATAAAGGCACTTCCAAAAGCTTGTACAAGGCACCATTTAGAAGTAGAGGGTATAAGGTTCGATTAGTTAGTGCAAAACAGTGCGTATGTATTTGTAACTGGTAGGTAAATAAGTAATATTTATTAATGGAAGACAAATGCTTACAATTTACCAACGGGGAATTCAGTCATTCATTCATTCAGAACATTTACATAGTGCCCATTAAAATGATATACCCATAGGCACTCAAATGAGCACAAATAAGTAAGAATGATTGAATAGCAACAGTAAGAATAATGCAGTGTCATATAACAGTCTAAACATCTAACTTTATTTACAGAGATAACCAGTGTATTCAACAGTTATTTTAATTAAAATTGACATTATTCACTGTTTAAATTTTAGGAGCTTCAGCCGCTTGTGAATGGAATCGAACGTGCGTCCTTAGCCCTCGTTTCTGCCTATTACTCTCTTCCCATCTCACAAGGACGGACGCTACGAAAGCTCGTCACAGATTCAGTTCTTGCGGTAATCACCGCTCTGCAACTGCTTGTTGTTTCGATAAACACAGCTGATGGGACAAAGTGAGAAGTTTTTGTCAGCTTCTGAATGAAATTAGTAACTGGAGATGGTTCTGTTTTAATTTTGCCTTGATGTTATAAACCAGAGTTGAGTGTTTTGTCGCTCTGAATGCTTTGATTTCAGACTGTATCATGCAAATGTGCTCAGAGCCTTGGTTTTCCCCCACTGAGGATCTGGAATCGTTATCGTGAGCTTGAGATTTCTACTGTGCCCAGTGAAAGCCAAGTCGTGGGAAACCGCCGGTCAATCAAAATAAAACTGATAGGCAGGGAGGGTTCGGTTCCAGGTCAAGTTCCAAGAGTCAGGGAGGCAGCGAAGAGACTGGTTGGACAACCAAGGCACACTTGAACCGGGATGGTGAAGATAGGTCACCACTGTACACAGTCTAAAGATGAACCCACGCATGGGACGGTTGGCAGAGTCGTGGAAACGGCAACAATACACAGAGGGGAATACCACTGATGATGATTATAAACTTGTGACAGTTTTAGATAATTTTTGCTTGTGTTGTCTGGATTTTTGCCGTCACATGTTGTAGCGTGTTGTGCAATGCTCTTGTTAACTCGTATAAAATCGTAACGCTTGTGTAATCTCATGAAAATCTTATCTTATGTTGCGTCTTTTTAGACTTTTTAGATAGCCGTATTTCATTATCTTTGACAAAAAGATATCTTTCAAAAAGGGCTATCAATATGCATAAATATATAAAAATATATGAATGCTTAGCTGCTGTATATACTTTATAAGCACATGTACTTTATAAACTAAGTAATAAACTAAGTTAATAATTTGTAATTTACTTATTTTCTGTTATTTAATTTGTACAGTTCACTGAACGACTGGCTACGAGTGTGATGAAAGTGTTAAGAGAATTTTAAAAGCTGGCAACTTAGGTTTTGTTTGGATCTTTTTACAAGTTTGGTTTTATGGAAATTTTGACCTTTTGAACTCTTATGCATTCATGTACTGCGAGGCATATGGCTATTGAACTGAATGATTGCTTGATTGATAGATCCAAGCACCACCTCCAGTCCACTGGAAGTGTCTGGGAGATTTGCGACAAATTTACAAACTTGCCAAAAGGTGATTATCATACCATTTCAAATTTCTGATTTGTAAATGTAAATCTCCTAAATTTCAACGCCAATCAAAAGCTATGTGTCTCTTCTTCCTCTTACCTCTCTTTCCGGTCCAATCCCAAACACCACCCACCGTAGCTGCCACGCTGTCTCTCTGTCTGACTTGGATCTTGACCCAGAACCGAAAAGCCTTTTGCCTATCGATTTTATTTTGATTGAGCACCTGTGAATAAGCTGGTCCCCGTGATGTGGCTTTCATCGGGTGCTGTAGAAGTGTCGGAATTATGATTATGATTAATTCACCAACTTTAACAGTCTGCAAGGTTTATGGTCATTAGGCAGGTCTAGGATTTAAAGTCGGTCAAGGTAATGGTAGTATTGTGAAAGGGTATGGTATCAAAATTTGATTTTGGGGAAACGTGGTGGTAGTAATGTATTGCATAGGATTGTGGAGGAGAGGGTAAAATATTTAATATACAAATATGTTGCTAATTTCTTTAAATATGTGTTTTTCTGCTTTTCACAGATAATCGACAAGCAGCTCTTTCTCAAGCGAAGGAGACGTTGGAGTTGATTTCCGATGCTCTTGAAGAACTGGAGGAGGTATGAAATATGATGGGTTTGAATTGATTTTATTTGTATATTAATTTAGAATTTTATGATTTTATTTATATTTTTCTTTGCTTTAGAAATGGCGGTGGATGTGATTTGTTGAAGTATAAGTTTCTTTTAAATTTGTTATTGTTTAATGTTTAGCTAAATCAGTTATTGTTGGTTGTGTGATCCCCCAAAACCTATAGGAAACTTGTGTAGTGTGGTTGAATCCCATTTGATCAACGATGATGCGGTTGCGGGTTCAACTCTGTGTAACGACCCTCGGCAAGTCGTTTGTGCACACCATGCCTCTGTCACCAAGCAGTAGAATTTGGCACCGGCATAAACTGGGAAGTAAACAGCAATTCTGCTATGCACTGCCCCCCCCCCCCGTGTCCAGGACCTTGGGATTCGTCCATTGCCAACACAAGGGCCTAAAGAATGAGTACCTCCCCTACGTCTCACTTGTGAGATATGGGTACTTTGCTTAGTTGAAATCAGCAGCTTAGAAGATTGGGCCATCATGAGAAAGGCTTTTTTCATCATCATCTTAACCTTGAAGAACATCAGTAGTAACCATGAAGAACATTAATAGTAATTTTTATGTTAATGTTAAACCATTTTTTATCATCATCATAGCCGTGAAGAACATTAATAGTAATTTTCATGTTGATCTTGAACCTTTTTTCTTCATCATCTTAACCTTGAAGAACATCAATAGTAACCACAAAGAACATTAATAGTAATTTTTATGTTAATGTTAAACCATTTTTTTATCATCATCATAGCCGTGAAGAACATTAATAGTAATTTTCATGTTGATCTTGAACCTTTTTTCTTCATCATCTTAACCTTGAAGAACATCAATAGTGACCATGAAGAACGTTAATAGTAATTTTTCATGTTAATGTTAAGCATTTTTTTAAAGTTATGTTATGGGTTTTAATTTAAATTGCACTTGTAGTCTCTTACAAATGACCCCGATGACACAGCCGACGACCTTGACCTCATCAATGGATTGCGTATTGGTGACGCAGCAGTTTTACCAAGGAGCTGGTCTGATGCTGACCGCCTCGTCGTCTCTGCGTGCCTCGGAATTATAAAAACCGCAAAGGCCGCAATGAAGAAGCTGCCAAAAGCCATTGAAACAAACGGCTGCTGTGATACGAGCGAAAAAATTACACAACTTGACGACTTTGTTGATAAGGTGTCGGCGATGAGTCCGATTGTCGATGACTTGGTGTCGTCGCTTTATCCGCCAGTCAGGCTCGACGTTGTCAATGCCAATGTAAGCATACTAGTAGTAGTAGTTCCTCAGTTTAACGACATCTTATGGCATCAAAGGCCGTTGATGTCGCCCTCCTCCTTTATCCAGGCTTGGGACTGGCACTGCCCCAAACGAGGCAGTGGCAGAGTTTAATGAATATGTAGTAGTTCCTCTGTTTAGCGACATCTTATGGCATCAAAGGCCATTGATGTCGCCCTCCTCCTTTATCCAGGCTTGGGACTGGCACTACTCCCAAACAAGGCAGAGGAGTTATAAGCATGCTAATGTATGTACGTGCATCTTAGATGAAATTTGTAATGCATTCTGAGGTGTTTATAGCGCCTTTTTTTTGTTGAGGTTGCATTAGCTAGTTAAAGATATCTTGATGTGATTTCCGTAGCAAATTGTTAAGTGCAGTTACCAGTGTTTATTTACAAGTAAATGTGAATTTATGTATTTCTTGTTACATTACCACTTTGTTACATATGCTAATTGACGATTTGTTACATTACTATCATCGCCTTATTTTAAGTTTTGTGAAAATTTCAGTCAGAGCGACTGGTGTCAGAACTTCGACAGCTCCTTGAAATCGCCAAGTGGGTATTTAATATCTTTATAAATAATTATTGGATTGTAATGAAAGAAAATTTATTTAGCAGTAGAATATAAACATAGCTGGCGGTTTACCCACTTAAGCACTTGTCTAACGATTGTGAGTTCAGATCTGCTGAGCGGACTTTGTGTAGAACTTGGGTAGAATTGCCTCTGTTACCAGAATATGGAGGTCAGAGGTCTCTGTGGTGGGTGAAAAAGCAGTACTTTGAGCCAACCACCCCATTATAGTCATTTTTATGAAGTTTTAGCAGTTTTGTTTTCTAAGCCTCGACGCACGAGGTTCCAGTCCTCTCCTTTGCTGTCTGATTTTTCCACTGACAATGTTTGGTCAATGTGCTCACTTTATGGCCGAGTTTGCTAAGGGGCATGAGTGGAGAGAAAATCAAAACATCTTTCTGCCCTGGATTTGAACACCCAGACTCTGGCTTGGCAGTCCAGCATGCCGATCACTAGATGCTTGCACAGACCGAAAACTCCATAATTTATGTTATTGTGACCTTAGAAAGTGTCTTCTGTCTTGAACAACCCAAACCATGTCTTTTATCAGCTACTCCCGCCAGTTAAAACCTTCAGTTATTCTCTACGGCCCCCACACCCACGACCGTATTATTCCTCCCACTGATAATTTAACGCGTAAATGTTTTATTATTAGGATGCTTAATGCATATTACGTTTTTCTTGTGTTCTTAAATACTTGTAAAATGATGTGCGATTAGCTATTGGCTAATAAAGAATATACTTGCTTACTTACTTCTCTTTCCAGGAATAGTCACTTCACAGGAAGTGCTGATGCGTCTTGGCTGGAGTTCCTCACCAAAGCTGTCGATCACAATGCCACTAAAACGTCACAAGTCATAGCAAGCCAACACTGACTTCTGATAGATTTGACGAACGGATTTCTTTCGAAATGATCGTGGTTTATTAAATTTTAAAACCAAGCGAGACTTCTCCATACTTCATGAAAGTCATGATAGCTTGTGGACAATTTACAAAAAATTGAAAACAGTTCTGAAATTTTCAGTTAAGTATACAAACGCAAACCAACGTACGTTATCGGAGATGGCAACCTCTGTGAAAAGTTTTCTGGTTCTACTCTGACAATTTCTAAAAGTGCATAAGTGGCAAATGTAGAAGGGGTTAAAGTGGGGCACCATTTCCTCCGTATTACTACATTCTCACTGGACGTCGAATGGGTACGTTCGACATCTAGATTGCAGTTTCATTGTGAAGTGCCCGTCAACAAATGCCTTGTAAATGTATATGTACACAGTTTTATATAGCGACCGTATGGCCTTGACCTTGCTCGTTTTTCAGTGAATTAATCGGGTTAGATTCTTCACCACCGCTGCCTGTTTGAATGGGCCTCACGCCATGTGCAGTATCTATGACCTGCTTTAGGTAGCCAGTTCAGAGTAAAATGTAAATGACATGTTTTTCTATAGTGACCGTATGGCCTCGACCACCGCTGACCATTTGAAGGGGGCTGCTATATAATGGTCTGGTAAACAACAAATACATGGTAAACAAAGCATTATTGACACCTGTCGCGTATTCTTTCGATTGCTGTGTATTCAATTTGCGTAAAAATTCAATTCACTTTGTATCTGCTTGACGTTGATCACTGGAAAACAAGAGAAAAAAGTCAAAATACGAAATTGTTAAAACTGTTATCACTTGTGCGTTTTGCAGCATCTAAAAACTACATAAATAAAGGCCAGAAAAGTAAACACGTATTCACTGTACATTGTTGCTGTTACACATTTTGAGAAATGTGATACATTCATTAAGAAATGTGATACATTCATTAAGAAATGTGATACATTCATTAAGAAATGTGATACATTCATTAAGAAATGTGATACATTCATTAAGAAATGTGATACATTCATTAAGAAATGTGATACATTCATTAAGAAATGTGATACATTCATTAAGAAATGTGATACATTCATTGAGAAATGTGATACATTCATTAAGAAATGCGATATATTCATTGAAAATGTGACGTATTCTTGGCAACCATAAAACAAGCTTAGGAAATGTGCCATGCATGAGTACAACACTCAAAGATGTCAACTAAAGCAATTTCAGACTTACAAGGTACATCTGTTAACAGTTTTCAGAACAAATCTCAAAGCTACTACTGGACATGCACAACAATGTAAACCATGCTTCAGCTATCAATACGTCCTCCACAACAATTATTAGCACGGTCATATGAAATTGGGAGCACAAGCAGGGGCTGAAAGGCGCTATATAAATGTTCAGTCACACTGCATTACAACCAGATTTATATAGCGACTTCAGAGATCTCGTACGGGTCAAACCAAAACCTGCACTGGTTAGTCCAACACATACATTAGCAAAAGAAACAGTAATATCCACAAATGCGCTCGAATAATCGGCCTCAAAAATCAATGTTTGTCAGTCCACGTTTACATCCTCCAAAAGTTTGTTTCACTGGAAAACCCCAAAGAAATATGAAGTTGTCGAAAGTCGGCCGAAGTCGATTAGTGCTGTGTCCACTTGATGCTCTTGAGGTCAATGCCTTCCTGAACCATTTCCCACAGAGGGCTGAAGTTAAGAAAAACACAAAAGACTTATTTATGGCGCTTAATACATGTTAAAGTATCCCATATCCAACATGCGAGACATAGGGGAGGCGCTCATTTCCTTTCCATAGGCCCTTGAGCGAGCAATTGACGAATCCCAAGATTCATCACAGCACTATCCGTTTACTTCCCAGCTTATGTAAAGTATCCCATATCCCACATGCGAGACATAGGGGAGGCGCTCACTTCCTTTACAGAGGCCCTCGAGACAGCAATGGACGAATCCCAAGGTCCTGGATACAGGGCCAGCACATTGCAGGACTTGCCGTTCATCTTCCCAGCTTATGTAAAGTAAAGTATCCAATATCCCACAAGTGAGACGCAGGGGAGGCGCTCATTTCCTTTTCTTTAGACCCTTGAGCCGGCAATGGACGAATCCCAAGGTCCTGCACGCGGGGCCAGTGCATCGCAGGACTTGCCGTTTCCATCCCAGCTTACGCAGGTACCAAATTCAGCTGCTTGGTGATGGAGGCACGGTGTGCACAAACAACTTACCCAAGGCCGTTACATGGAATCGAACTCGCAACCGCATGATCACTGACCAAAAGCACAACCGACAGACCACCGTGACACTATGTAAATCTCGAAAATAAGTAATTAATAAAATAAATACCTCATCTCACGCAGCCGCTTGACGTGGAAAATTATTCTGTCGGCCGTGTAGTCCACTTCAGCTTCTGTCGTAAAACGACCAATTCCAAACCTTCAGTTACAAAACAACCAGCGTAATGTAATGTAAACCCTCCATTTCTTTGTTACAGAACAAAGAAGAACCAGGGAACCAGTTTATCTGCAGACACTTGAATTCTCTGTTTGCAAGTGCAAGCATGGGCGTTCGCATGGTTACAAGCGGGGAGGCAGATCCGAAATTATTTCTAAATTTATATATTTTTAAATTGCCATTATCTAAAGACTAAGCAGCAATTGATGCACAGAGTGAAAGCCTTGCTCAATATCCCTATACAGTAACCACCTCAGGGGAGGCTCAAACCTATACTCTCCACGTTACAAGCCAGACGCTCTGACCAGCCGGCTGCCGAGTCCCACAATCAGCCATCTTAAGCCAACTACCACCGTTTTCTTTCTTTCCCAGCAGGCCTCCATCACGTTTCTCAAACCTAATCTTAGGCACACAAAACTTTTATCTTTTGGGTCAAATTAAAGGACCAAAGCCACCTCTTGCCCCCAGATTTTCGATGGGGGCAACTGTCCGTGAATACCAGCGTGCAGGAAATTAGGGCTGCGTACGCTGGTTCCCCTACGATTCCTCGCTCAGCTGACGGACATATAGCGTGTTAACAAATGTCTTACTTACTAAATGTCTTACTTACAGTACGCAAACCTGAGGTGTTCAGGGATCTTTAAATAACTGACATCCAAAGGGATAATTAATTTTTACCTGATGGAAGAATGCGCCAGATCCTCATCAGCTCCAATGGCTCGAAGCACGTACGATGGTTCAAGAGACGCCGAGGTACAGGCACTAAAAGAGAAGCCAGTAGCATCCAGTTATAGAACAGCAAACCTTCACAACAGTCGAAAACTTGAAACCAATATCACATCATAATTGTAAGCTTGAGATTTCTACAGCGCCCGAAGAAAGCTAAGTCCAGCTTATTCACAGGCGCTCAATCAAAACAAAGTCATTGGGCAGGAGGTTTAGAAACGGTTTCAGGTCAAGATCCAAGAGGCAGGCAGACTGCTATGGCGTTTAGAATGGGAGTGGTAAGATAGATAAGTGGAGGAAGAGGAATTGGGATAGAATCTGTGGAAGAGGAGTGTTTTTAGCTTTGAGTGAAAGACCTGCGCAGAGATTACAAAGGATAAAGTGTTGGTGTGTTGGCGTGATATACAGGCTTACCTAATGTAGGTATGTATGTACCTGAGCTCATGTACAGCACATTTAAGAACTTCTCAATCTTGGTAAATGTATGAAGGAAACATTTCAGATAACAAAATAATGAAGTAATGAATTTAAAAAAAAAGAAAGGCCTAACCTTCCGGATGAAAGTGCAACATCCTTGAGAGCCATAAGCAAACTCTCTCCTTCAACGAATGCAAACGACAGATTCAGGCAACCTAAACACAAAGCCAATTCATCAATTCATCACCCAAAGAGCACTAATTCCCACCAATCATGATTCGGCCTGTTATAAAATTCACTGCTCACACATACATACATTCACACAAAGGTCAAAGGTTCAGTTCTTGGTAAAAATCCAAAGGTCATGCAGGCAGTTGTAATCTGACATTTATAAAATGCCACCAAGAATAAACTCATGTATGTATGTATGTATCACTAAATTTATATAGCGTCTTTTAAGTAACTCACAAAGGCCCTGCAGCATGGCTACCTAACGGTCTCTAAATAGGAACGTCTTGAGACGGGCAGAAAATGTTTCTTGAACTGTTGATTGCCATGTGTCGCTGATTCTAGTCTGTCGACCAGGTTCATCAGCAACTGGCTTCACAAGCTCATTGATATAATCCGGCGCTAAGCCAACGATCGAGGACTTGAGGGATATTTTGACCATGAGGGATATTTTGAACTGTACCCTCTTCTCAGCTGGAAGCCAATGTAGGGTGTCTCGTATGTAGATGGAAATATGCGAGAATCTGGACGTACCAGCAACTCAACAACTGCTCATCAGGGGTGCTCCCAAACCAGACCAGCAAAACCACTGTCAAATAAGACAGACTTCAGGTACCTGCGAAACTGTGAAAGGACAAACTGAGGAGCTCGAGCCACAACTCATGGGAAAGCCTGGAGAACGGTAGGCTGGTGGATGGCAAATGCGGATGGTGTTTGGAGTGCAGTGGCATGAAAGACAGAGGAGAAGAGGAATCAGGCTTTTTGGAGAAATAATCTTACTTAACTGTGAAGTCATTCAGGTCTAAACTTTAAGACTTGTCTGCTTCAACTTGCTTACACACAGTAATGTAATGTAACAAGCATTTATATAGCACCTTTCAAGCATCTCTCAAAAGTGATAACGTCTGGTTTCTGTGACCTATCAGAATTCAACCCGGCTTCTCCGATGGATATCGATTTTGACTAAGATTTCACTTGAAGCGACCATCGACTGATGCCTTGGGCATTATGATAACGGCGCTATAGAAGTCATTAGATTAGATCAGATTACCAGGATAAGTATGCTCTGAATCTCCGTTTCTGATGACATGTGTCACAGATGACGAAATCCGCGTGAAAAGTCTCTCCGACAAGCGGCTCACCCATTTGTGGTCGTACTGTAATCAAGACAAATTAAAAACTCCATAATTGTAATTTTGTTAATCTGTTTCAGAAACCTGTATAGCGCCATTTGAAGAGAAAATAGTCGGACACTCCGCGCTACCCTAAATGATAGCATATCAGAACAGATTAGAAAATGTTAAATAGTATACGAGAAGGGATTAGAAAATGTTAAACAGTAAGAGACTTGATTAGAAAATGTTTAATATTATATGAGAATTCATTAGAAAATGTGAAATAGTATAAGAGAATTGATTAGAAAATATTAAATATTGTATGAGAACTGATCAGAAAATGTTAAACAGTATATGAGAATTGATTAGAATATATTAAATATTATATGAGATATGATCAGAAAATGTCAAATATTATATGAGATATGACCAGAAAATGCTAAATAGTATATCAGAATTGATTATAAAATGCTAAATGTCGACTGATAAGGCGAGCTGCGAGTGCGAAACGCTAGAGTCAAACTGAAAAAGCTATGAAAAGTTTACGAGAAAGCAGTCCCAGATCAGAGCCAAAAGACGCAACGACCAGCTTAAAAGCAGTTTTTAAGCTCAGCGCTAATTCATTATAACACGACCACGTTTTAAGGCAGTTCTTGACAAGGCTCCCAAAGATAGCTTCATAAACAGGTTCAAGTGTACTCCCCTTCTTCCTTTTAAGTCCCTCTCCTCTCCAATCCCAAACACCACCCCCACAGCTGCCACACTGTTTCCCCATCTAACTTTTGGATCTTGACATGGAACCGAACCCTTTTGCCTATCAAGTTTGTTTTCACTGAGCGCCTGTAAATAAGCTGGTCTCCACGACATGGCTTTTGTTGGGTGCTGTAGAAATCTCGCGATTACGATAAAACAAACCTCCATTTCCGACTGCGCCAGTTCACAGGCTGTGCCTATCCCAACCGCAAGTGGAGTGGGAACGGTGCCACTGCGCATTCCCCTCTCCTGCCCTCCTCCGCTCTGGATTGGCACCAACCGCACTCGCGGCCGCCTCCGCACAAACAACGCACCAACACCTGAACATGACACCAAACAAGAAATGTTAAGACGCACCTTTTGGAACTGTGAGGTTCTTAAAAGGCGCTATATAAGTTTTTGGATGCATACAACTGATTCTAGACTTCTGTGGTGGAAACCGTCATTCAGAAGGAATTCTAACATCGTTTCAGCCGGTGGAAACACCTTCCAGAGATACCTAAAAGGCGCTATATGAATATATCTAATTTAACGATTTCTACAGTGATTTTATCATCAATCAGTGATGACTTCAAGAAGGGTTAGAGCTATGGATAGATGGCATATGCATGAATGTAGGTCTAAAGATAACTGATTCTTCCACTTCCTCTGATCTCACTTCCTGGTTCAATTCCAAACACCATCCACCATACCCGTCCGACTGTCTGCCTGCCCGACTCTTCGATCCTGACCAGGAGCCGAATCCTTATTCCCTATCGATTTTGTTTTGACTAAACATCTGTGAATAAGCTGGTTCCTATGACTTAGCTTTCGCTGGGCGCTGTAGAAATCTCGAGATTACGATTACGGCACCAGCTTATATTTCAAACAACCCTGCTTGCTCCAGATCCAAGAATGAAGCACCCCGACTCAGTGAACTCACCCTTGGGGCCGTAGATTTTGTGACCGCTGATCGACATCAGATCAATGTTCATTTCGTTGACATCAAGAGGAACCTTTCCAACCGCCTGGGCTGCGTCCGTGTGGAAGAAAACCTTCTTTGAACGACACAGGGCACCTGAAACAACAAAAAGATTTCTTGTTTACAAAACCCAATAGAATTGTTCAACTGTTTCCACATAGAGTATTTTGTAGTGTGGTTTTCCTACAAGCGACCAATGAATGAATTATGGAATGAATATAATCTAATGATTTCTATAGCACCGTTATCATAATGCCCACGGCAGCAATCAATGGTCGCTTCAAGAGAAATCAACGCCAGAACAGAAGTTTCCAGATTACATTAGCAGTGAATGAACATTGGTAATTTGAAAATTACCAGTCTGAATTCAATAATCACAATTCAATACCCATTAAAGATCACAGTGTGCGAAAAATAATAATCAAAACTAGATGAAAGTAGCTAATTTCAAAATGGAAAAATTAAGACAAAAACTCCATTTAGAACAACTAGAATAGACAACTGAAAACAACGTAGAGAAAGCAGAATTTAATTAATTAGAACAGATTTTTACCTATTTCCTTGATGCGCTGTTTGACACCGATTTCATTGTTGACAGCCATAATTGACACAAGAATTGTATCCGGTCGGATTGTTTCCTCCAAAACCTGGCAAAAATTAATCAGAAGCTTCTTACAGAGCAATAAAAGAATAAAGCTAAATTATATATCTCTTCTGCTTATTCAAACAATCTACAAACTCTGTCTGTCAACTTACATTGGAAGGTTACAGCAACTATTGTAGTTTGTAGGACTTTCAGACCCACCATTATAATGACGATCATGAAACTGTTACCATCACAGATGGTAATACCTTTTAGGCCCACTATTATTAACGATGATCAGGTCACTGTTATGATGGCAAATGGTAATACCTTAGCTATGCTATTATTAACAATGATCATGTCACTGTTATGATTGCAGAAGGTAATACCTTAAGATCCACCATTCCGTTAGGCTGAACTGGTAAGTAGGTCACTTGGAAGCCTTCCATCTCCAGCGACCGACAGGAATCCAAAACGCATTTGTGTTCCTTTGAATCAGACATTAAACTGTTAACTGTTAATTAAATTTTAAATTTAAAGGTATTAAATGTTAATTAAACTGTTATCATTAAACTATTAATAATCAAAACTTCTACAATCAAAACAAAATAAAAAAGGTTGGCAAAAAGATTCAATCATTTACTCAGCCATTCCTTCAAGGAATGTGGGACACGGTGGTGTAGTGGTATGGTATGGTCTGTGCCTCGTAACCGGAAGGTCGCGGGTTCGAATCTGCCTCAAGCCACTGTGTAGCGACCTTGGACAAGCTGCTAACCAGGCCAGCTACAGTCTCTTGGATTAGACTAACCCCTAACCTTTGAGTAAGCGGCAGACATCAATTACTATCTGCCGCACTGGTGAAACACAAGACTATTAGATCAGATAATTTAGATTCTGCAATGGTTCTTACCGTCTGTGTTGTAATAACATGCTTCTTTTTATCACCATAGAAATGAGCAACGCCCTTGATGGCAACGTTGTTCGATTCAGTTGCACCGCTGGTAAAGACGATCTCGCGTGGATCGGCTCGGATCAAACGAGCGACTTGCTGATGCACAGAAACAAATAAATTTCTTTTAAAAATAAATCACTTTATTTAATACAGATATTTTCGTTATGTTGCTGTTTTTATAGCCATCTCACTTGTTACTGCGCTAATAGCGACCCTAATTAAGTGGGACTTAGTCGCTTCTGAGTCTGCCCTTTGTATCCCGTTTAACTGTACTGCATTTTGTAAAATCGTAACTGTAATCGTAAACTTAAAATTCCTAAAGCACTACTTTAAAGCAAAGCGCAGGGCACCGGCTTATTCACGAGCGTTGCGTTGAAAGTCAGTGGGGTTGTCCAAAGATGCCACGTCAAGAACTAAGTCCCGTTGCCAGAAGACCAGAGAGAGAAGGGGAGAGAAGCTGTTAGGGTGGGTTGTGTTTAAGTCGAGAGAAATGAGAAGGCAGTTGATTCGACGGATCAGGCTGGGATGTAAAATTCTTGACTTGGGACTTACACAGGAGACAATGATGAACTGATGAAATAGAAAATGCAGTGGAACAGATGGTAGGGGGATGTAGGGTCCATTTAGAATCAAAGATTACAAAAAGTGGAAGATTAAGCACTTGGCTGGGGCAGAAACTGGGTCACATACACAGTAGCATTTTTTGATTGGCTGGCTGTAAGCATAACAACTGGTTGCTATGGTTTCCAGTCCAAGTAAACGGTATTAATGACGATCATGACATAAGTCCCATGATGCACTGGTCCCACGTCCAGGACCATAGGATTCGTCCGCTACCAGCTCAAGGCCTAAGAAAAGGAAATGAGTGCCTCCCCTACATTCCTCATGGAGCATGGGAGTTTTACTTTACTTTTACAAATCTCACAAAGGTGCTAAAACACGATTATCAAACAGATTTGAAAAAGAAAGGTGAAACTTAATGTCTTCACAAGCTCTCAAAAAAGCTAAATAAATGCCAAGTTCGGTTACTTTACATGACCATGAAGCCCTCACCTCCCGAGCTTTTTCCACGGCAGCCTCAGATTCCCAACCGTAGGCGTGGGTTCTGGAGTGAGGATTTCCAAACTGAGACAACATGTATGGCAACATGGCATCCAAGACACGAGGATCCTAAGCAAAAAACCAAACGTGTATTTAAGTACGTATGTATGTAAGTATGTATGTCTGAATGTATATGTAACTATGTATGTATGAACAGAAGTATGAATGTATGCATGTTTGTAAGAACCTCACAAAAGCACTGTATGCAATAATAAAACTCCCACATCCAACAGTAACAGTCGCAGGTGATTTGTCAAACACAATAAAACAGTCAGTCAGAGTCAATTAATCAATTCAATCAATTTAGAATATCAGCCAATCAATCACAAGACCAATAACTTGAAACCCTACAACTCTACGTAGCGATTTACCATCGGAGCAGTAGCTTGAACATCAAGATATAGAGCCTTAAAGTTCTCTCCTTCATTTTTGATGAGTTCCAGTTTTTCTGCAAAAATACGGCAAGTAATAAAGTCACCACCTCATAACGAACCCTAGAGCTTTACGAGAAATAGCTCAGTTTTGCCAAACAAGCACCACCACAGTTTCTTTACAAGGCTCTGTATATGCAACGTGGAGATCACGGTTTGAAATCAAGAGATTGCGAGTTCACACCTGTTCAGCGAGCTCCACAAAACAGTCATTTGCACAGATGTGCCTCTATCACCAAAGCTGGGAAGTAAATGGCAAGTCATGTGATGCACTGGTCCAGGACCTTGGCATTCGCCCACTGCCTGCAAAAGGGCCAAAGAGCAGGAAACAAGTGCTTCCCCCACATTCTGCATGAGAGATTTACTCAATAAATTGGCTTACACAGCATATTTTCAGTACATCTAAATAGGTGGTTACACTATAGTATGACTATGCAATAGGGTTATGGTATTTATACTAAATCTTATTACTATAGAGTATCAATAAGAAATGCAAGACAGATATTTAGATATAACAAATTTATCTCAAATATGAATACCGTCTTGTATTTACCAATTCCTACACTTTCCATATTATTATGCGCACCCAAAACTAAGCGCTTTCAATGCTATACAATACAACACAACTGAAATTTGATAATGCATCCCTCACAAAGTTCAGAAGTGCACATAAAGTGCGCATAAATACTGTCTAACACGGAAATGCAATCAGTAAGTGAATGTTTGCTAACCGCTTGCAGATGCATTTTTGAATTTTTCCGTCAGAGGATCAATCGGCTTTGATCCGGGGCTAGTACTAGTCGCAGAAGGCGTCGTTGATTCGCACCTCTGTCCACACGAGACCCCCTGACCTAGAGCCCTCAGGCCAGGCGTCTGGAGGAACTGTGCCGCCAAGCGGATATTACGACGGCACGCAACTTGAAGAAGACGACCAGAACAGCTCGAAAGCATTTTGTTTTGATTTTAAATTACAACGAATGTGACAATTTTAATGATTATTAGCATTAATGTCATCAAAACAAAAACACGCAGTTCGCCTACAAAATATTTACGCAACGTATGGGTGTTGGAAAATAGGCCAGAGCGGGAAACCATGTGGCAGAGCCATAGATATAATAACATATATGGGCAAGCAGCGTGGTATATGGACCGATGACCAGTTGCTGGGGATGGGCAATCGTAGTCGTACTCGTAATTCCGAGATTTCTGTAGCGCCCAACGAAAGCCACGTCACGGGGACCAGCTTATTTATAGGCGCTCAGTCAAAACAAAATCGATAGGCAAAAGGTTTTGGTTCCAGGTCAAGATCCAAAAATCAGACAGAAAGACAGCGTGGTAGCTACGGTGGGTGGTGTTTGGAATTGGAGCGGAAAGAAAGATAAGAGGAAGATGGATCGGTGAGTAGTTACTGAGGACGAGCAAGAGTGAGCTAAGAGGATATGCATGGGGACAGAGGGTGATTTGATGAAGTATAACCATACTGATGATTGACTGATCAACTGTTTCACAACGACTGCGATAATGATTATGTTGACGATGAATTATCAATTTAGTAATAACGGTATCAATCTTTGTAAGCTGATGCAAACTGCAGTAGAAATAGGCTAAATAATTGCGCTAAATAAAATATGTAAGCAACAGTTTGATTGGTCTTGTAAAGCCGTCCAATCACAATCGGCGTTTTTTCTACAAAACTGTTCGCCAGGTTGTTTATAAATGGCGGAAATTTGTTGATGGAATGCCTGAAATCCGTGACATTTATGGTGAAACAGCCCCCTCCGTCCAAAGCATTTGAATCAGATGCCTTAAAACTATAATCAAACTCCTACCTCGTATTCAGTGTCAAGAACTGAACTTCTTACCTGCCGTAAGTATTTTGTAAAAACGTGGTAACCATGTCGTGAAGCTCGTTGTTTACTGGAAATGCACCAGGCCCATTAGCAGTGCAGTATCAAAGCCGTACACTTTTGATTTTGGATATGCACCACGCTGCCATATTTATATCCGATCTGCAAAAGGTCGACTGCGAATATGCAATATCCGTTGTCTGAACCGATCTTATGTAAATAATTTAATGTTACCTAATCCGCGGGTATAAAATTTCGTAATCGTAATCTCGAGATTTCCACAGCGCCCAACGAAAGCTAAGTCGCGGGAACCAGCTTATTCACAGGCGCTCAGTCAAAACAAAATCGCTAGGCAAAAGGGTTCGGTTCCAGGTCAAGATCCAGGAGTCAGGCAGTCAGACAGTCGGACGGCTACGGTGGATGATGTTTGAAATTGAAGCGAGAAGAGAGATAAGGGGAAGAGGAAGAATCAGGATAAGATTTTTGGAAAAGAAGTGTTTTCAGTCTTGAGTGAAAGACCTGCGCAGAAACTGAAAGAGGTGAAGTGTTGGTGAATTCGTATGATTGACCAGACAACTGTCGCAGTTCTGGCGGGAGTTTATTCCAAAGGGGTGGGGCAGCTATGGCTATGGAGCGATTTCCAAATTTTAAGAATGAGGTGACGGGAGGGCGAAGAAGTGTTAGGACAGATGAGGAGCGGGTTGAACGGAGTGGTTGGATAGTAAATAATTGACGTAGATAGGAGGATTGGGAGGATTGAAGTGTGTTGTAGGTGAGGGATAAGACTTTGTACTCTATTCGTTCTGGTATTTTAAGCCAGTGCAGTGATTTGAGAACAGGGGTGATGTGATGGTGTTTGGTGGTTTTGGTGACAGCATGAGCGAGAGCATTCTGGATAGCTTGTAGGCGGTTTATCTGGGTTGTGTCAATATTGAGGAAAAGTGAATTGCAGTAGTCAAGTTTTGCATGGACTATGGATGTGGCAATGATAGATGCGGTTTTGAAGTCAAGCATAGGACGGATTCTGTGAAGGTCGCGGATATGCAGAAAGCAAGAGCGGGAAAGATGGGTGATATGATCAGAAAAAGTAAGGTTCTGGTTGAAAATAACACCTAAATTACGGACAGAGGAGTTAGTATTAAAGGTGTGGGTGGAGGCAGAGTCCAGGCTGAGGGGGTTAGAGGGGACAGGAATTTTCTTGAGTTGGTCGCGTAGGCCTATAAGTATGAATTCAGTTTTAGATGGGTTCAGGCATAAGAGATTAGATGTCATCCAAGAGGAGATTTGTTTAACCACACAAAGAAGATGATCTGTAGATTCATTGAAACAATTTGGAGAGAAAGAGATGAATAGTTGGGTGTCATCAGCATAGAGGTGATGGTCAACGGAGGATGCTTTAATGAGTGAACTGAGTTGGGTAGTGTAGAGGAAAAACAGAAGAGGTCCAAGAACGGAGCCTTGTGAAACTCCGCAAGTGAGAGGGCATGACTTAGAAGAGGCTTCCGAAGTTTTAACAGAGAAAGAGCGGGAGGAGAGATAAGACTGTATCCATTGGAGAGCAGTGTCAGCAAAACCAAACCAGGTTGAAAGTCGGTGGAGTAAGACATTGTGATCTATGGTGTCGAAGGCTGCAGAGATATCAAGGAGACAGAGGCAAGAAACCTGTTGATGAGAAATGGCAGAAACAAGCTTGTTGTAGAGAGATGTCAGCAGAATTTCGGTTGAGTGGCGTTTAGTAAAACCAGACTGGTGTGGGTTAATGAGTGAAATATGCGTCTCCGATTCAGTCCTCATGCGCATAATAAAAACAACAGCTACAACGAAACAGCTGCTCACCACACCTCACTCTGAGCCTTTTTACCATCACTTCACCCCTTGTAATCTCTGTGCGGGTCTTCCGCTGAAACTGAAAACACTCCTCTTCCGCAGACCCTATCCTGAGTCCTCTCCGCTTATCTATCCTGCAGATCCTTTTCCTTTTCCAAACACCTCCCACCATAGCCATCTAACTGCCTGCTGCCTGAGTCTTGAATTCTTTCACCTGCAACCCAACCCTTCTTCCCTATCGATTTTGTTTTGACTGAGCGCCCGTGAATGAGCTGGTTCCTGCAATGTACCTGTAGTTGGGCATTGTAGAAATCTCGAGTTTACGATTATGATATTAGTATCTAAAAGTGTCGAAATTGGGGAAATCGAATGAAACATCAAATTAACAAAATTCCAAAATGATGCTTAAGCAGCCATTAATCAGCTGTGGGTTGGAGGTTCAAACCTGTACTTAGGTAGAAAAGAAATCAAAAGATAAAAACTGGCAAACACAAATAATAATTGCATAGTTTCTTGACTTTCAATTTTTATTTCGAGTATATATTACTATTCCAAATTCAGTTTGTGTGAATCTTGGGAATGGACGCTACATAAATGATTGTATTGGAGTTTTCTGGCGCCATTTTGCTTGAAATGCTATTTTGTTCTAGGCACCATGAGTGCGCAAAAGCTCGACGTGAAGGAGCTTACCGTCAGCCTGAAGAAGCTAATCCTTGGCTGCAACCAACGGCTGCAGAACGTCTCGTCAGCTGACGAGGCGCAACAGATTCTTCTCCAGATGGAAGAGTTTGATGAGAATTTCCACAGGTGGGCCTTAGCTTCCGTATCACTGTAATGTAATTGCATTTATGTAGCTCCATTTGGTAATTATCTTCATTATTATCATAACTTTCAGCGGTGGTGCCTAGGGAGGATACTGCACATTCCTTACACAGCAGTGCAGAAATATATCACTGCACAATGTACGTTATAGTGTCGGAGACGACTCAAACAAGGAGGCTTCGGCTGTTTGGACACTCACGCACGGCGAAGGTGACCAGGACCATGCTAGGCCTTGCGAGTGATGATTTCCAGCCCTCTGAGAGGCTGGAAAAAACCCCCTCAAAGTCCGACTCACACCTCAACGTGGTGAGGGGGTGAAAACAGCCAAGTAAGGGAATGCCTGCTGAGGCTATGCCATCAGTGGTGAAGGTCTTGGCCGAGGTACCACCTAGGGTGCTACGCGAGGTGGACAGGCTCAGCAGGAACCCTGAAACAGCTGGCTAACGTGGGTGGCACCGCCGCCTCTGGTGCCACAAGGATATCAGAGCCAGTCCCAAGCCTGGAACTCATTTCATAGAGAAGTGCAAGGGTCGAACGGATGGGTGCAGATACTCCGTTCATAAAGGAAACAGACGAAGGAAATCCAATGCAATTGCATGCAGTGGACACCTACGGGCTCTCGGCCCATGGATCATGATGATGATGATGATGATGATGAGAGGCTGGAAGAGACCTGTTGGATGCCCTTGCCATACATGGATACCAACAGTGGAAGCTGACCTGCGCCCACTGAACTTAGGGTTACATACGTACGGCCTGGAGACTAGCACATAATAGAGATGGCTGGTTGCGCATTGTGGAAATGGCAATGCTCCTAAGAGAAGCTTGCCACAGATGATAAATATTATCATAAGACTGCTTGCTTACATTTGACTATTGCGCATATCTTCCTACTCTACATTCGCATAATTTACCTTTAGAAGGGATGATTTTGTTTAGATTTGGCACTGTTGTTCTTTCTTAAGATATTCGTTCGTCAAGAAGTTGAGGAGTTGTATCGAGGAAACTGTTGGGCCGCTGGTTGACGACGAAATTATAAAGCAGTCAAATGGATCGAACGATTTGGCCTTTAGCCAGGAAACTGTCGTCAGTGCCATCACTTCCAAAGTTCTTGAATCACAAGCGTGAGTTGAAGTTCTGAACGTAATTTAATACATAGTTTTTACACTACTGTTTACAATTGCCAGATGGGTTTGAAAGAAGAGTTTACATAGTGATTGTAATTTAATACATAATTTTTATGCTGCTATTTATGATTGCCAGATGGTTTGAAAGAAGAGTTTATGTACTGCATATGATTTAATAAATAATTTTTTTGCTGCTATTTAAGATTGTAGTATATCTTTTAAAGAAGAGCCTGAGCCCAGTATGGAAGCTATTTAATTAATAATTGAATTAATTAATTAATCAGCTGATGGTGTTAAGCATCTGTTTGTAAAGGACTTGCTCTGGTATAAAAACAAGTTCATCTGTAAGCTAGGATAAGCGAAAAAATCACCACTGATACCAAAAAGTGGTTCTGTTGTGTTTTTTCTAGTTTCGTCGGCCTAGCGGAAGAGTTTAAGCACGCCGTGGCGCTTGCTTGCGAAGAGCTTCTTGCCAATTACGACCTGGAGTTTCCAGATTCACTGAGTGTTCTGCCGCCAGGAACTGGGTCAAGACAGGATCAGCAGAAGAAGTCTGACTTCCTGTTCAGTGACGGAGAATCTTCTGTTGGAGACAGCTCTTCAGGGCATGTACGTTTGGTGGGACAGATGAAGTGAAGGGGTTGACAGGGGTTGATTGTAATTCCTTTGTCGTTATCGTTATTATTGTCGTTGTAATTATCACATTCACCGTCATTCTTGTCTGTCATTTGTCTCTTTAATCATAATGATATTCATCATCATCTTCATCAACATCATCATCGTTTTCGTTATCATCATCGTCATCTTTATTTCACTTGATCTTGGGCTTTGATTATGTCACATTTGTTGTAGTCATCATTATCATCATCACCATCATTTTTATCGCACTTGATCATTCATCACATTTGTAATAGTCATCACTGTAATCTTCATAATTTTCGCCATCATCATCGTTATCATCATGTTCTTAATCTTGTTTTTGTGGCTTTTTGTTTTTCAGAGTACCGTTTTCTTTAACTGCGACACACAACACCACGTGGCTCAGAATCTGCACAAGAAGAACACACTGGAGGTGACTGCATCTGACTATCTCTGTCGGAAAACCCCCATCGTTTTTTGCGACTTGAGCTTCTTTCTCTGCCCCTCTCAGTATTCCGTAGGCGCCTGAAGACTGTACTGTTTAACAGTGATTTTATTTGTTTGGGTCGGAAGCACCTCGGTTGAGTTTATTCTCTAAGAGGCGCTTTATAAATCTCAAGCTACAATTACAAATTACAACGTTGACCGTCACATCATTTTGAAAGTTGTAGTTATTGCTGATATCAGCTTTGTTATCGTTTCATAACTGTCATTTTCTTCTTATTTGAGTTATCTTTACTCTAGATAACTGTTGACGACAGTGATGATTAATTGTTATCTACTTTGCTATCATCGTTATAGCATCGTATGTTCTTTTGTTATTTTTATCACCCTGTTTTTGTTGAAACAGGTTCGCAAGTCAGCGCTGCGTGAGCTGTCACATTTCACGGGATTACTCGATGTTCAGAGTGACGTCTGGAAGATGATTCGTCATGGACTTCTGGATGCACTTACCGACTCCGACGATGAATTATGGGTAAAAAATTTTTTTTATTTTGGGCGATTATCTGGTGATGACTGGGAAAGTTAATATCTCAAAAGATCCCTTATTAAAAGATCCCTTATTAAAGATTATTATTAATAATAATTGGTCTTGAAGTTATAAATAATTCAATAGAAATCTGAGTCTTGACTTCATGTCACAAGTTGCTAAAGCGTGTTTTGGCTTGGGTGTTCGAATCCTGTTTTGATGCTCTTCCTGGAACAATCTTGCCACTCAAATGTGCTCTATTCGGCTTAATGCTGACTATATTATGTAGTTATGTATGTATCTATGTATGTATGTATGTATGTATGTATGTATGTATTTATATATATGTATTTATGTATGTATGTATGTTTGTACAGTGTGTATGTATGTATGTATGTATGCATGTATGTATGTGTGTATGTATGTACGTATGTGTGTATGTATGTATATATGCATGTATGTGTGTATGTGTGTATGTATGTGTGCATGTAGTTATGTATGTATGTATATATGCATGTATGTATATATATATGCATGTATGTATATATATATGCATGTATGTTTTGTATATATGCATGTATATATGCATGTATGTATGTATGTATGCGTGTGGACTTGATATGATGCAGTGCCTGTGAATAAGCTGGTCTCCTTGACTTGGCCTTTATGTGGTGCTAAGAAAAATTCAGAGATTTACATTTTACATTACATTAGAACTGAATTCCCATACGGAATTGTGTTTCTTCTCGTTGTTAGATGATGTGCCTGAAGGTATTTGGTCGAGGATTCAGCTCGAATAACTGCAATAAGGAACTCTACAAAACTCTCGGTACGTCTTCTGTTCGCCTAGTCTTGTTTTTTCTCATTCGTTAATTTCATAAAATTGTAAAATCTTAACAAATTACAATGTCGTTTCGGCTTAGCTCCCTTCGTAGAACCTTCAGATGCTGCTTAGATGGTGCTCTATAAATATCTGATTACATGACATCGCTGTACACTGTGCCACTCGATAAAATTACATTGCATTTCATACATTTGTTAATTCCGTGGGAACTTTAATATATTTAATTTTATATTTATTTTAATATATTTGTTTCATTGGTTTATTTGGCAGTTTCTTCATTCTTTTCATCCTGAGCAGTGTTTCTTACTTGGGATTTTGCTGTACAGTATAACATAAACCAGAATGTCTTGTTATCTTTGTTCCGTTATGTCTAAAGGAGCTTTGCGTCCCTTTTCTTCTATTCCTGGCCGCAGACCACTGTGTTCGTCAGTTCAGGGTGATCTCGCCATCCCTCTAGCTCGAACTGTCACTGCCCAGCGCTGCAGCTTTGCTATTACTGGCCCTGCTTCTTGGAATGACTTTCCTGCCATCCTTCGACAGGAGCTTCTCTCCCTCTCCCCCTCCCTCTTCCGTAAGCGCTTTAAGAACGTATTACTCCCCGGTTCTGGGATGGGTGGGAGCACCTCTGATGAGGCTACCGTGAAGCAGCGCTTTACAAATTTACGATTACGATTCTGCTTTTGAATTTGCTTCTCTGGAAAGATAGCATTACAACATCGCTTAATGTTTTACTTCATCTCTTTTTTTGTAGTTGAGTTTGTGTCTAGTCAGTTTGTTCCTGGGTCAAAGTCAGCAGCTCTCCTTCCGAAGCTGAAACAAGGCCTCGATTGTCGCCAAACGCATGTGGCAAAGCTTCTGAAGGCCGTAAGAAAGAATCCCATACATCGTCGTAAATAAATTCTACAGAAGTCGATTGTAGTTAAAGGGATTTCTTTGGATGTTTTGAAATACGGGGTAGGAATGATCCTCGGGGTTACAAATTTGGAGGAAGATGATCTCTGGAAAAACAGGCCTTGTTCCAGTTTTTGAGATTATCTGGAAAGATGGCTCAGAGGGTGTTGGCATTGTGATGCTGGACACAGCTGGAGAGCTATTGGAAGTGATTCACTTGTCAAAATGAGCTCATTATTAATGATTAATTATTTATGGAATATAATATTTGTAATAACTTTCCCCCCGTAGAGGGATTTGTATCACCTTGGTTGCTTTACACTTTAGTAGCGGGTACGTCACAATGTCAGTGTAGTTGCTTCTGAAACACACCTGCAGAGCGAGATCAGCATTAACCATTCCAGAAGACTGCTTCTCATATTTTCTGAGAAACTATATGTTTAGTAAGATTTTTTTCTATTTTTAATATTTCTGTTATTTTTTCTTGGGGAAAAATAATTCATGGCTGTAGCACAACAATAATAATAGCGGTAGAAAAACAGTCATGGTTTCTAATAAAGCGCAGGCCTGAACCTGCAGTCGTAGAATTAAGCGATAGGCACTGTACCACTTAGGTTGCTAAATAGTTGCTTTGTTTTTTGGTTTAGTTTCGTCTAATGTATGAATTTCAAATGCAGATCCCTCAAAGGTATCCAGAAAGGTAAGTATCGGTTGATTGAAGCATATCTTCATCTGGGTTTCAGGGGTTCTCGATAGTCTAGCAGTTAACATTGTGGACTGTCAGTTGGAAGGTTGGGGGTTCAAATTCCAGCTGTAACGAGTGCACTGTCAGTGGGAAGATCAGACGCCGAGGGAGAGGACTGGCCACCCACCGTCATATGCTGAGGCCAAGTAAATGAAGCCGCTAACGCTTCATACCCATAGCGGCCTCTCAGGCTAGTTTAAGACTCTTCTTCTTCATCTTGTTTTTGGTCTACACTGCTTATCTTTGTTTTCTTTGAGCGTATGTCTCTGATTTTGTTTAATTGTTTATCTTTGTGTTCGGTTTCCTTTTGCTGCATTTGGTTCCCGTTTTAAATACTTGAACTGTTTCGTTTAATTTTTTTATACTGATGTTTTAATGTTTACTTATACAGTGCTGACATTTAATGATGGTCTCAACTGTCTCTTTATGATGAACTCAAGGTCCCTACACAGTGCCTTTGCATTCTGTTGGTTCTGACATGTATTTAATGTCAAGCAGGACCGTGGTCCCTTCTGGGTTTGCTTTTTGCATCCTGGCAAACTTAACGTTTTATGTGTAACCTGATATGTTGAGTTTTGGATCAATAAAAGAGTCAATAAGTCAGTCAATCAATCAGTTCTGGTCTAAACTTAAGTCTCATCTGTTTCTACTCGCTTAAACGTTTGGCTACCATTTTGTATGCTAATGATACCCAGGTATTCCTATTATTTGATACTTCCACGTCTAATCCTCGTCTCCAACTATTTGATTCTTAACCACCATACTTTGGGTTTCTCCGAACTATTATGATTTTCGACTACCGTTTGTGTTGAAGCGACCATCGACTGATGCCGTGTTCATTGTGATAATGGCGCTATAGAAGTCATTAGATTAGATTAGGAGAAGCTCAACTGTGCAACTATGCAAATGGTAGCATTAAAAAGGATGAAACTTTAAAATTTATGTGTAAGGGATTCTTTGCTTTTCCAGGTCATTGGAGGAAATTCTGGCGGTGACCCTTGGCCTGCTTGCCTCTAATCTTAACACACCACCGTCACCAGGGGGAGCTGCGATGTCGCCTCTTCATTTCTTTGCACTGCTTGATCCGAAAGCCACATGGTTTGTTAAGCTCATGGTAAGCATTTATTAACTGCTCGTGATTTACAGTTGTCTATGGTTCATCTTTTGGTAAATGACTCTCCAGTAATAGGGATGTTTCGGTACATAGATACGTGTGAAATTGTCATAAATTGACATGTCATGTGAGAGTTATGTGAAACTGGCAATTCGTAGCCAAATAATGCAAAAGTATGGGAAAATAATGCAAAAGTATGGGAAAATAATGTAAAAGTATGGGAAAATAATGCAAAAGTATGGGAAAATAATGCAAAAGTATGGGAAAATAATGCAAAAGTATGGGAAAATAATGCAAAAGTATGGGAAAATAATGCAAAAGTATGGGGAAATAATGCAAAAGTATGGGGAAATGATGCAAAAGTTTGGGGAAATGATGCAAAAGTATGGGAAAATAATGCAAAAGTATGGGAAAATAATGCAAAAGTATGGGAAAATAATGCAAAAGTATGGGAAAATAATGCAAAAGTATGGGGAAATAATGCAAAAGTATGGGGAAATAATGCAAAACTATGGGGAAATAATGCAAAAGTATGGGAAAATTATGCAAAAGGATGGGAAATAATGAAACAGTATGGGAATATGATACAGTTGTTGGACAGCTGCTGTCTGGAATTTCTAACCTTCCCATTAGTTTTTTTAGGAGGAATACATGTACCTCTGTAGTCTTAACTAGATTATTTGCCTTAATTCAGCATACTTGCCTGTCGAACCTTACCTATGTTACCTTACCTGTTACTATACCCATGTTACCTTACCTGTTACTATACCCATGTTACCTTACCTGTTACTATACCTATGTTACCTTACCTGTTACTATACCTATGTTACCTTCCCTATTTTGTGGTGGGTAATTCATTTGTGTGGGTTGTGTTTTAGCATGGTCACTGCAGCCGGTCCATTTTACTGAAACTTCTGGAAAAACACCGAACTCTGGTAAGCGTAGACTTTAAATCTTTAGTAAGAAATTAACAATTACAGACATCAGACATTAATTGCTAAAGCTTGGTGATGACCAATTCATTCAAAAAACGCTAATTATACTGCAACCGTCCGTGTAGACAACATTGTAGGATGTTGTTGTAACACTTCGTAGCATGTCATTGTGATGACACATTGTAATGCGTAATTGTGACGCGTCATTGTAAGGATTGAGGTTCTGCTAATAAAATATTTCGGGAGGTTTTACTGCATTTAGGATGTAACAATTTTGCATGTGAAAAGCAACAACTTGGGTGTATTGTATGTTGGAAAATCTTACTTTCTCGTTTAAATGGCTCGTCGATCAGTTGTCCACATCATGTTTTGTTTTTCGTTTTTTGGTTTTGTGATAGGTTGACAGCGTTGTGATGTGTTTTCTGGAGTATGCAAATCTGTGGAAAAAACATTCGGATAAGAGGCAAGGGGGAAAAGACTCGATCCAACGAACCGGTATAAACTCTGTTACTGAGTTTCAGACTTTGTTACTGAGTTGCAGACTTTGTTACTGAGTTCCAGGCTTTGTTACTGAGTTCCAGACTTTGTTATTGAGTTCCAGACTTTGTTATTGAGTTCCAGACTTTGTTACTGAGTTCCAGACTTTGTTATTGAGTTGCAGACTTTGTTATGAGTTCCAGACTTCGTTACTGAGTTGCAGACTTTGTTATTCATGTTGGAATTTTGTTATTCACTGGCCCAGACTTTGTTACTCAGCTTCAGACTGTTATTTAGGTTCAAACTTTGTTATTTAGATGCAGAATTTGTAATTCAGCTTCAGACTTTGGACTGTGGAACGGCTACTGTTAAGTAAAATCAAATTAAGGAAGTTGACATACTTTGGTTAGATTATGAGGAAAATGGAGACTGTTTTGAAAAAGAAATAATGTTGGGTACAACATCTGGATCGCGAGCAACTGGAAGACCACGAAAAGCCTGGAATGAGAACATAAGGTCTCGGACAGGATTAACTATGAGTCAGTTACTGAGAACAACTGAAGATGGAAACATCTGGAGATGGTGCAACCAAGGTTTGGATCAAAGATGAGACGAAATTAGACCCACTGTAGCATGAGTTCTGGTTTCCCTGATGTGGCAGTTTTCGACTGGACGTCATTGGTGGATTGTGATTTTTACTACGATTCACTTTAAGTTGGTTGTCTAGACATTTGATATGGCATCTGACCACCCACTGATGCTGTGTGCATTCTTATAATGGCGCTATAGAAGTGATTAGATTAGATTAGAAAACTTTAGATGCTTTTCGTGTTTGTATTACGTTGCATTGTTGTATTACGTTGCATTGTATTATGTTGGATTGTTGCATTACGTTGCATTGTTGTATTACGTTGCATTGTTGCATTACGTTGCATTGTATTACGTTGCATTGTATTACGTTGCATTGTTGCATTACGTTGCATTGTTGTATTACGTTGCATTGTTGTATTACGTTGCATTGTTGTATTACGTTGCATTGTTGTATTACGTTGCATTGTTGCATTACGTTGCATTGTTGCATTACGTTGCATTGTTGCATTACGTTGCATTGTTGCATTACGTTGCATTGTATTATGTTGCATTGTTGCATTACGTTGCATTGTTGTATTACGTTGCATTGTTGTATTACGTTGCATTGTTGTATTATGTTGCATTGTTGTATTACGTTGCATTGTTGTATTACGTTGCATTGTTGTATTACGTTGCATTGTTGTATTACGTTGCATTGTTGCATTACGTTGCATTGTTGCATTACGTTGCATTGTTGCATTACGTTGCATTGTTGCATTACGTTGCATTGTTGCATTGCGTTGCATTGCGTTGCATTGCGTTGCATTGTTGCATTGCATTGCGTTGCATTGTTGTATTATGTTGCATTGTTGTATTACGTTGCATTGTTTGTTGTGTTGTTGATGATTTCAGATTGTCAGAAGATGTTGTACGCTGAACCTCAGTTGCAGTTCTTGTTCTTCGTACACTCGGTTTCAATTCTGTCGCGGCTGCTCTTGTTTGAACACGGAAGGAAATTCTTCCCTGTGACGCTGAAACCTGGAGAAGGTGCGGCTGGTTACTTAATTAACTGAACGTTAATTTAGCACCTTTGAAGTCAGTTCTCTCACTAGATGTTAGAGTTAAGTAATCCCAAATTTGTATAGCGCCCCTTGGGGATAAACTCCTCAGAGGCGCTTCCAACATGACGACATAAACAACAATCAAACAAAATGGGTTTCAAGCGCTTATGGAAAACAGAGAAAGAACAAGTGGTTCTCGTTCGTACTCTGCTAGGCAACCTATTTCAGAACGGGAAGATAGACCAATCACAGTGATTCTTTGATGCTGAACTATGGAAGAATGAGAAGCATACTGACAAGAAAATTATTATTATTATTATTGTTGTTGTTCATTTATTATGTGCGCAAGGTCAGTAAATCTGAATCTGAGGCATGAAGCAGTTGCGAGTGAAGGACTTGCTCAAGGTCCCTAAACAGTAACAGACTCTAAGGGGAGGAGGCTCGAACCCGTACTCTCCATGTTACAAGCCAAGCACTATCCATTTAGCTACCATACCCACAAATGATGCAAATAAAGCTACTGGAAAGTTGCCACTGTCAGCCTTGTAGTCGTTAATAATTTAACAGAGAATTAAACGAACCTGCCATCAGAATTTACCACATATAAGTGTTTGTGTAGAGAGGTTCGTAAAAAGCATAGGATACACGAAATTACTGCATTTTTAAAACTTATTATCTGCTTCTTAAATTTTAAATGAGATAGAGATATCTTTCAGGCATGAAAATTACAGAAAAACCAAAAATAACAGAAAAACCGAAAATAACAGAAAAACGGAAAATAAGAGAAAAACCGAAAATACCAGAAAAACCGTAAATAACAGAAAAACCCAAAATAACATAAACCGAAAATACCAGAAAAACCGAAAATAACAGAAAAACCGTAAATAACAGAAAAACCCAAAATAACAGAAAAACTGAAAATACCAGAAAAACTGAAAATAACAGAAAAACTGAAAATACCAGAAAAACTTAACCAAATCCTCAAAACCCTGTAGCCTGGTGATTATAAAATTGATATTATTCTTTAAGTTATAAAATTATTAAAATCTGTTAATTTCTATTTGCAGAACCAGTTACTTTGACAAGGTTTCTAACAGGGCTGATTGAGTTCATCTCCAGACAACCAGCTGCCCTTGTGCGGACGGAACAAATCAGTGAAGGTCTGTTTACTAAAGAACAATGCAATGATTAGCCACATTTGAGAGTAAGTAAGTTAAGCTCCTGTATTTCACTGTGGAACAGAGATGAGGCGCTCATTTGCAGCTCTTCGACCCCTTTTATTTTTTTCTCCAAGGTACATATACATTATTATTTTTTAAATTTTATTTTGTTTATTATTGTTGTTGTTGTTTTGTTGTTGTTTATGATTATTTTGAATGTTTTTAACTCATGCTTTGGAGGTCACCTAGTTCCTTAGCGAGATTCTTTAGAGGTACGATTGTTTTAGCACATGCATACATACATACAGCTGTATGTCATTTTTGTTATGTTGTTGTTCCATCAATTCTTTTTCTGTGATGTAAGGGGTTTATGGCTATTTTTAGTGGATACCTTTGACCCTGCCGACCATGTGACTGACCTGCTGAAGAAACTGTGCATGTCGGAAGACATCTGCCGCAAGTGTATCTGTCAGGACGCCATCTTCAAAGTTCTCTTGACTCCGGTCAGACAGCGGCTCGACAAGACATCGGTCAGGACACAAATAGTACAAGTATTTCTAACTGATACTAGCATAAGTACACCAAGATACTAATACATGTAGCACTAATTTCAAACAGCATCCACCGTAGCCGTCCGACTGTCTGAGTGCCTGACTCCTGGATCTTGACCCTTTTGCCTATCGATTTTGTTTTGACTGAGCGCCTGTGAATAAGCTGGTTCCCGCGACTTAGCTTTTGTTGAGCGCTGTAGAAATCTCGAGATTACGATTACTAAGTAGTACACTTCAGAGCATCATCATCGTCAGTGGCGTGCCCCTCTCTGGAGCGTTGTTGTTTCCACGATGCTCTACCAACTGTCACGGCCTTGAGCTCGCCTCCAGGCTGTACACAGCCCAAATTTCAGTGGCCAAAAATCCATCTCGACTGTCCGGGCCCACGTGTCTTGGTCATCCGACTGGCCCTTTCCAGATCTAATCTAATCTGATCTAATGACTTCCACAGTGCCGTTATCCTAGCACAGAACACTTGAGTCAAAGGTCACTTCAAGCGAAACTGAGTCAAAAATCTTTAGTTAAACAGCATTTTCATTTGAAATTGCTTGTCATGCATAGCAATTTTTAGAGGTCACTTCAAGCGAAACCGAGTCAAAAATCTTTAGTTAAACAGCATTTTCATTTGAAATTGCTTGTCATGTATAGCAGTTTTTAGAGGTCACTTCAAGCGAAACCGAGTCAAAAATCTTTAGTTAAACAGCATTTTCATTTGAAATTGCTTGTCATGTATAGCAGTTTTTAGAGGTCACTTCAAGCGAAACCGAGTCAAAAATCTTTAGTTAAACAGCATTTTCATTTGAAATTGCTTGTCATGTATAGCAGTTTTTAGAGGTCACTTCAAGCGAAACTGAGTCAAAAATCTTTAGTTAAACAGCATTTTCATTTGAAATTGCTTGTCATGTATAGCAGTTTTTAGAGGTCACTTCAAGCGAAACCGAGTCAAAAATCTTTAGTTAAACAGCATTTTCATTTGAAATTGCTTGTCATATATAGCAGTTTTTAGAGGTCACTTCAAGCGAAACTGAGTCAAAAATCTTTAGTTAAACAGCATTTTCATTTGAAATTGCTTGTCATGTATAGCAGTTTTTAGAGGTCACTTCAAGCGAAACCGAGTCAAAAATCTTTAGTTAAACAGCATTTTCATTTGAAATTGCTTGTCATGTATAGCAGTTTTTAGAGGTCACTTCAAGCGAAACCGAGTCAAAAATCTTTAGTTAAACAGCATTTTCATTTGAAATTGCTTGTCATGTATAGCAGTTTTTAGAGGTCACTTCAAGCGAAACCGAGTCAAAAATCTTTAGTTAAACAGCATTTTCATTTGAAATTGCTTGTCATGCATAGCAATTTTTAGAGGTCACTTCAAGCGAAACTGAGTCAAAAATCTTTAGTTAAACAGCATTTTCATTTGAAATTGCTTGTCATGCATAGCAATTTTTAGAGGTCACTTCAAGCAAAACCGAGTCAAAAATCTTTAGTTAAACAGCATTTTCATTTGAAATTGCTTGTCATGTATAGCAGTTTTTAGAGGCTGAAAAGGGGATATACGAACGTTTCCTTAAATTACACTGATTTACGGTAACACCGGGGACTTTCTTTAATTTAGGGTGAATCAAAAACTCTTGGTTCGAGTGACACAGCACTGATTCATATTGCTGACCTGCTGTCTTCGATTGCCTCAACGAGCTGCGGCAGACAACATCTGTTGTTCGGCGAAAATCAAGACCAGCAGTTAGTTGACTCTTTTTTGGAAAACTCATAACGTAGAGAACTATGTATCTGGTTCAGTTACCATTTGGGTAACTGTAATTGTAATCAAAAACTTATAAAGCACCACTTCAAAACTCATTAGAGGCGCTCCTGGCCCATTGTCCAAAACTAGTGGGGAATTATACAGTCTTTAAACACTTGTGGAAAAAAGGGGAGAGAGGTAGGAATTCCCGCCAGAGGGTGTGGTGCTGTAAATGATTACCTAATTGTACCTTTCTTACCTTGTGTCGGTATGATAGCCATTTGGTTAGAGCGATCAGCTTGTAACGTGGAGAGTATGGGTTGGAGCCGCCTCCCCTGAGATGGTTACTGTGTAGGGACTTTGAGCAAGTCCTTCACTCACAGTTGCTCAGCGCTTAATGGGGCGCAATAGCCGATTAGTTAAAGTGTTCAGCTTGTATGTGGGTCATCGTAGCCGATTGGTTAGAGCGCTTGGCTTGTATGTGGGTCACGGTAGCCAATTGGTTAGAGCGCTTGGCTTGTATGTGGGTCGTGGTAGCCGATTGGTTAGAGCGCTCGGCTTGAATGTGGGTCACGGTAACCGATTGGTTAGAGCGCTCGGCTTGTATGTGGGTCACGGTAACCGATTGGTTAGAGCGCTCGGCTTGTATGTGGGTCGTGGTAGCCGATTGGTTAGAGCGCTCGGCTTGAATGTGGGTCACGGTAACCGATTGGTTAGAGCGCTCGGCTTGTATGTGGGTCACGGTAACCGATTGATTAGAGCGCTCGGCTTGTATGTGGGTCATGGTAACCAATTGGTAAGAGCGCTCGGCTTGTATGTGGGTCGTGGTAGCCATCGACATGGACCAGCATGTGAAAAGGCACGGAAACCACGTGTCTTGTTTTAGTACTTTTATACTGCCTCTGCATTCAAAGCTTGCATTTGTTCCTGGTGTACTTTTTGCACATGTGGTGGTTTTTGAGTGATTCTTAAAGGTGCTATATACATGCATGCTTGTGTTTCAGGGCTGCCCCGATCCACGTTTTGGCGGAATTTGCCAAAAAGGTGATAAAGGAAGAACTGCCGTCACGATCAATAGGAAACTTTATCTTCGTCTGCCGTCAGTTGTACAGCACTTGTCTTGGACTTCTCGTCTTGAAGAAGCATCACCTGCACGAATTGATTTACTCCACTTGGAGGGTGGTAAGCACCTTGTAGTTCTTCAGAAATTGTCTGTGCTTGTGATAGTTGTTACATGAGCTATTATGATTACATGCCGATAATGACTAGTATTTATTTAATCGCCTATGATTCCTCGCTCAGGCGATGGTAAATTGGGTGTTTGCAAATGCGTTACTAACTTGGTATTTCTTCGGTTCTAAAAACTTACACTGTTACATCAACAACAACAGTAATAATGACAATAAAAATAAGTTTTAATAATAATTATTATTGTGGTCTCAATTATTGTGTAAATCAGAAATGCCACTTTGGACCTATCCTTTGTGCCCCAAGCCCCTTTGAGAGTGTAAATGTAAATGTAGACGTTTTTCTATAGTGACCATATGGCCTTGACCCTACTCATTTTTCAATGAATTAATCGGGTGAGATCCTTCACCACCATTGCCCATTTCAATGGGTGCTGCGCCATTTAAGGTCCCCATGTACCGACTGTGCTAGCCCGAAATTCAGATTCAGACAGTGCTTTTCTCGATTGCTCAGGCATTGTTTTAAAACCAACCCTGTGATCATAAATAGTAGGGTAACTGAAAAGTAATTGTCTATGCTCTAGAAACGTAACCAGTCCAAAGCAGCAGCATTCCAAACTTTCTTCATATTTTCCATATATCAGTACCCTAGGTTTTAGTCGTGTTTCTTATCATAGGCAAGCAGAGAAGCAGAAAATGCTGCTACACCAACGCCAGCAACAGATGGCGCTACAAGCTCCACTTCGAGGGAGTCTCCATCCAAGTAAATTCACCGTTTGATTCATCTTTGCTTCATAGACTGAACTGCAATTTATTATACGAGATATTAATTTTAACAACATTAATTAATTTATTTTATTAGTATTATTTGGAGTCTGGTTGGTGCATTGAGGTAATGGAATCTATGTATAAGATGCATCGCTGTGACTCAGATTCCTAATCGCTAGAATTAAAAAAATAATAGCCATTTCTGAGTGCTTGAATAGTTTTCATCTTTTGGGTTAAAATTAACAAATAATTATAGTAATTTCTATCTCAGGTGATAGTGAAAACCACTAGCATACTGATTTCCTCCATATCTAACAACTTCCAGTTCCAAACTCCACCCAATATGCCTGCCTGCCTGCCTGCCTGCCTCTTGGATATTGACCTGGAACCAAACCCTTCTTGCCTATCGATTTGTTTTGACGGAGCGCCTGTGAATAAGCTGGTTCCATTGACTTTGCCTTCATTGGACGCAGTAGAATTCTCGAATTTACAATTTACGATTACTGATTTCTTGTAGGATGCAGTGGGAAGAGACTTTGCGGGACAATCTTCTGAATTTTGCGTCTACTCCGAGGGGTCTGCTTCTCCTCCAGCAGACTGGTGCCCTGGGCGAGTGTGTCTCCTACATGTATTCACGCTACGTCAGGAAGTTACAGGTGCATCCGTTTGTGACTTGGATATCAAAGTGACCCAGTAAAAGAATCGTAATTGTAAACTCGAGATTTCTACAGCGCCCAACGAAAGCTAAGTCATGGGAACCAGCTTTTTCACAGGTGCTTAGTCAAAAACAAAATCGATAGGCAAGAAGGGTTCGGTTCCAGGTCAAGATCCAAGAGTCAGGCAGGCAGGCCGTCAGATTGCTACGGTGGGTGATATTTGGAATTGATAGATGGTCGTTAAGGTATAGTTGACTGTTTATTGTAGGTTAGCAAGTGTGAGAAATTTGGTTACGGGTACATGATGTCACAGATCGCCTCTACAGCACCAGGAATCGTAGCGCTTCAGAATGCAGGTTCAAATAACTCGATTCTACATTCATTCATTTTTTCCTTCATTCATTTGTTCATTCATTCATTTATTCCTTCATTTGTTCGTTCATTCATTCATTTATTTCTTCATTCATTTGTTCATTCATTCATTTATTTCTTCATTCATTCATTCATTTGTTCATTCATTCATTTGTTCATTCATTCATTTATTTCTTCATTCATTTGTTCATTCATTTATTTATTTCTTCATTCATTTGTTCATTCATTCATTTGTTCATTCATTCATTTATTTCTTCATTTGTTCATTCATTTTTTCCTTCATTCATTTCATTCATTCATTTATTTATTCCTTCATTCATTTGTTCATTCATTCATTTTTTCCTTCATTCATTTCATTCATTTATTTATTTATTCCTTCATTCATTTGTTCATTCATTCATTTATTCCTTCATTCATTTGTTCATTCATTTGGTCAATTCTAAAAGCATTGAGAGTCACTTGTGACTTTTGCCTAATCATGTATTAGTGCATAAATTGATTGATTGATTGATAGGTTTTATAACTACACTGATTCGATCCCTCTGGGGCGTGCTGGAGGTGGTAGATGATAGTCCCGTCTATACGCCAAAATCATGGCCCGTCACCGCAATTGACAAGACATCGAAGAAGGTACCGATGCAGATTTAGCAGTTGCTACTTACAACGTATTTCTTCCATTACGTTACATTTGAAATGTGACTATTGACTTGTTTGAAGGTAATTCATTTTGTGTAATGTTAACAATGGTTGGTATAATTACTTCTTTGCCTTCTTTACCTTCTCGGTAATTGGTAATTACCTATTGTAAGTACTTCTTTACCTTCTTTGCGTTGCTTAACCCCGCCGTGTCACAACAGAGCACTTAATTGAGTTGATGGGGTCTGTAGACCAACGATTGCCTACCAGCCAGGGTTAGGGGTTAGACTCCATGTAACAACCATGGAGTGGTTTTTCATGTACGCTTGTTGTGAGCCGTAGATTCAGCCGTCCTGACCTTCTGTATGCCATAATTGCAATGAAGAAATATATAAATAAAAGTGTAATTAGAAACTTCTGTCACACACATGGGCAAGAACAGTGGAAGCTGATCTGTGGCCACTGAACTTCGGGTTACGTACGGCATAGAAACGAGCCCAGAATAAACTCCCCAGAACTCCGACAGTTATCTGACCGATCATACAAACTCATCCATGCTCCACCGTTTGCAATTTCTGCATTGGCCTTTCACTCAAAACGGAAAACAGCTCGTGATGTGTGTCTATGTTACAGTTGGGTGCTGGACCAGACAGTCACGATGTCACGAAGCGCCTCTGGTTTGGTCGATGTTCTAATATGACATGACATGACATTGATGGTTAGAAGTTGAAGTTAGAAGTCTTGCATAAGCATCGGTAAACTATGGTTTTTAACGAGCCATGGGTTCTTTTGCTTGCAGCCATTCACGAATCTTATCAACCTGCTTTCCTCGTTTCTGTCCGTATACGAGATCCTCGGTGGAAAACCACTTCCGACTCAGACGGAATATTCCGTGCGACAGGCGCCGGACTCTATAGCTGTAAGCTCAACGCTGATTTGCTGTTCACTGTAATTAATTTAACATGATTTAACGTGATTTTAACACATCGCCATGATGGTTGTAATTGTACCAATGTTATTTAAGTGCCACCTTTTCTGAGATATTATATATACATATTTTCCAGGTATTGTTATTGTGGCGGTGGTGGCGGCGGCGGTGTTGGTGGTGGTTACAGTGACAACGAATATGATGATGACGATGATGATGACGATGATGATGATGATGATGACGATGATGATGACGATGATGACGACGATGATGATGACGATGATGATGATAGACTCTAAATGATAATGATGACCTTCTGAGGCCTTTGAAATACACTAATCTTTTTTCATATACAGTACAAACACTAGGATGTGACATTCACAGTGATTTCAGTGATGACATTTGATGACGCTGATATTAACGGTTGTTATGTTGAATCTTCTGCAAAAGTTACTGATGTCTTCTCATCCTAAGTTTTGCTGTGGTTGGTCCTGCTTTTTGGAATGTGCTTCCTAATGACCTACGCCAGGAACTTCTTAGTCTATCTCCCCCTCTTTTCCGCAAGCGCTTGAAGACCTTCTTATTTCCCAGTTCTTCTGGGTTGTAGGGCCGGGAGCGCCTCTGAGGAGTTTACCTCGAAGTGGCGCTTTATAAATTTTTGATTACATTACATTACATCTCGTACCTTCGTCTCTTATATTTTGTCTGTTTTGATTGCATAAAAGGGTGTCCTTGACAGATTAGTGTTTGTTGACACGAATGCCAAGGTCACATCTCTCTTCAACTATGAACAGTCACACGTATTTGGACTCAGGTAATTCAACAGAAATCAGTTTCTATTTCAGTTTTATCAGTTGTTGGTTCACGAGATGAAGCATTATGCACACCATCGCCTGCGGTGGCTTTTCTGGTTATCGGAGCCTTTTTGGTTACAGATAATATCGTTGTTTGTAACAATTTCAAACATCATTTAGGCTTACGAGGTGCACCTTTGAGGAGTACTTGGAATGTGTGTAAGATATTTTGTCAAGTTACGTTTTATTCTTACATGTTTTGTGTGAAAATGTATATATATTTGTATGTATTTATGTATGTGTGCATGTGTTTGGTATGCGTGTATGTATATTTGTGTGTGTGTGTGTTTGTGATTCTGAACATTTATGTAGGGCCTTTTAAGAACCTCTGAAAAGTACTAAACCATGGCTGTCCTCCAGTGGATCTAAAACAGTGCATCTTAAGACCATTCTGACGAATTCTGACTCTGTCATTTCGTCTAAGCGATGACACATGCCGTGACTTTGATGCTGTAGGTTGCTGAGTGTCATGACTTGTTGCCTCGACACTCTGCTGCTGCTCGACACGCAGTATAACTTCCAGGAAAGGCTTCTGGCATGTCAGGCAGAAAGTGTCATCGAAGGCAGGTGAGATCAACCTTACATTACTTTATCTTACGTGACCTTATCTCACCTTACCCCATCTTACATGACCTTACCTGTTCTGACCTGACCTTACCTCACCTTACATGACCTTACTTGACCTGACCTGACCTTACATTATCTTGCCTTGCCTTACCTTACTTCAACTTATGTGACCTTCCATTACCTTACCTTCCGTTACCTTACCTTTCATTACCTTACCTTCCATTACCTTGCGGAAACTTCTACTGTGCTGTTATCGTAATGCAACAGTTGATGGTCGTTTCAAAGGAAATCCACTGCGGCTTTTGAGCTGGGAAGATGGGCATCAGCTTAAACACAACTCACCCTAACCGCTCCTCTCCCTCTTCTTTCTCTGGTCTTCAGGCACCCGGACTTGTATCTTGACGTGGCATATTTGGACAACCCCACTGACTTGACGCAGCGCTCGTGAATAAACTGGTGCCCTGCACTTAGCTTATAAGTAGCAGTTTTGAGTTTACAGTTACGATGATTATGATCTTACATTACGATCATACCTATCCTATTCGTTTTGTTTTGTTACAGTAAAACGATCATGATCGACATGCTGTCGTTGGAGAGGAACTACATACTTGTGAAGACATACTTGATTGGGGGGCCATCAGAACGAGTAATTCCGCCAAGAACGCTGCAGCGGGTTGGGATTTTTATGTTACTGTTCTTTTACAATATGTGTTACAAATGTAGACTGCAACGTGTTGCGCAGTATGTTGTGTGTTGTGTTACGCGATATGTTACAATAAGCCGAACTCAATTTGGAATCCAAGTTTACGACGATGTTATAAAAGAATTCCTTTTCTAACGAAGCATGTGATAAAGAGTCTGTGGTGTTCTTTCGTTTTAGGGCTCGAATTCGTCTTTCCCTTTTCCGCTGTTTTTCTCGTACCCCGTTCCAGGCGAGTATGTGCCGAACATGTCGGTGAAGTTGACGTTGAAAGAAGGTGAGCTGTGGTTTGTTTGCAAACTACACATCTCTTCCAACTTGCTTACCAACCGTAGCCTGGCTTCTGGTTTCTCTGACCTATTGGAATTTGACCTGGCTTCTCCAATGATTTCTGATTTTTGACTGTGATTTTTTGACTTGAAGCGACCATCGACTGATGATTTGGGCATTATGATAACGGTGCTTTGGAAGTCTTTAGATTAGATTAGATTTTTCACTTGAAGTCACCATCAAGTGATGCCTTTGGCATTATGATAACGGCACTATTGAAGTCTATTAGACTGGTCCAAAGCTTTGAAATTCACTACCCAGTTCTGTGCCTTGTGTCAGATCTTTAATGTCGTTTATGTCTAAGCTCCCAGCTCTTCTGTTTTGACTTGGTCGTTAACCTTTTCCCAGACGATTGGATTTTGACTGGAATTTTCCAGATTCAAATTCTTGACTATTGTCCACGGAACAGTACCTTGTGAATTTCAATAATGGTGCTTTAGAAGTTTTCAGAAGAAACTTGATTGACAGATATTTTCTTATGTTGATTGGGCAGATAACGACCTTGTTCGATTTCTGAATGAGACAAAGAAGGCGGAGCTAAATCTGGGTTGGCTGGAAAAGTGCCAGAAAGTTTTGATTGGCATGCTGTCGTCTCGTCCCGAACAAGTCCAGGGCAACAGTAAGACTAGAGTTTCCTGTTTTATGCATTCGTAACGACCATCCAGTGTCTATTCAGGATGAGTGAATGGATGAATAAATGGATGGATGAATTGATGGATGAATTGATGACTGGACAGATGAACGAGCAAATTAATGAGTGAATGAATGAATGGGTGAATTGATGAATGAATGAATGAATGAATGGATTAATGGATGGAAGAATAAATGATTGGATAGATGAAGGAACAAATGGATGAATGGATGGATGAATTGATGATTCGACAGATGAACAAGCAAATTAATGAGTGAATGAATGGATGAGTGAATGGATGGACAATTGAATGAATGAACGAACAAACGAATGAACTAACAAGTGAATGAAAAAGAGTCCAGTGTGGCAAATAAATATATAATTGGTTTTGTGCTTGTAATGCATTAAATAGGTTTATCAGATCTCTTGGAGAGAGTCGTGGTTGCCAACAGTCAGCTGCCGAGTGAAGCCGTCTTCTCGACCTCTGATTACTCAGGTAATTCTAATTGTAATTAGAAGGTTACATTACACTGCTTCAAGGAAAACTAGGAAAAGAGGCTTTCAACAGCGATGTATGTATGCATGGATTTATGAACTTATTTTGATGGTTTCCTGGCAGATTTTGATTGGCAGTGAAAATACAGAAATAAAAATAATAAGACATAAACAAATATTTGTTGTACAAATTTATGAAACATTACATTTTAACATTCTTTATATAAAAAATTTTCCCAAGGTAGAAATGATTGGATTGCTTAGGAACTGAAAAATTAAGTTAGGAGTACAAAATGATTGATCCCTGAGAAATCTGGCCTCGTCCCAATAGTTTTCGCAGCCGTCTGAAAATGTACCTTTGCATGCAATGGCATGGTGGTGCTGGACACGGATGGAGAGAAATGTAATGTAATTATACACTCTAGTTATTAAAATATTTAATGATATTATGTAAACTGTTATGGCTGTGATCTTAGTGACAGATACAGCTGTCAAGAATTGCAAGCTCTCTCAGGTCCAGATATGCGGAATTCAGTTGGCCGTGAGGTAGGTCCATCCGATCAGTAATTTTTAAAAATTTCCAACTAAACTCTTATTAAATGTGAGACAGATGCGTCTTTAATGAGTCACATTATTAGCGTGGTTACCCAGTTTACGTCCCTTTTGTCTGGTCCCTTCAGATCTAGCATCAGCAGTTAAACCATCGTGGTTACTAAATAGTTCTGTTGTTGTTGGTGATTCAATGAATGGCTTTTTATTATTTTTGCATTTATTCAGCGCCACTAAGCATAAATTGATAACGCTGAGCAATTGTCAGTTAAGGACTTCTTCCTCGAGGTCCCAACACAGGAACCGTCTTAGGGGAGGAGGTGCGAACTAAGCTGAGCGCTCGAACCAATCGGCTAACATACTCCAACTGTTGTTGATGACTCAATAAATGGCTTTGAATTGAATTGAATTAATATCATGTTAAAAGTTAAAATACATAATATTGTTTGACACTGTATGTCATATTGCGTTGCAGGTATGGATGTCACCTGAAGCTGTTGTCGTCTCCAAAAGATGCCAAAGAGAAGCTGAGTCAGCTGATTAAGAAGTGCACTGTCTACCTGCAGCATCAGCGAATGGACCACTCTGGCACCTGGCTCCGTATCTTTTAGTAACGTACTGAAAGACTTAACTTCTAAGGCCAGGTGAAAGACTTAACTTCTAAGGCCAGGTGAAAGACTTAACTTCTAAGGCCAGGTGAAAGACTTAACTTCTAAGGCCAGGTGAAAGACTTAACTTCTAAGGCCAGGTGAAAGACTTAACTTCTAAGGCCAGGTGAAAGACTTCTAAGGCCAGGTGAAAGACTTAACTTCTAAGGCCAGGTGAAAGACTTAACTTCTAAGGCCAGGTGAAAGACTTCTAAGGCCAGGTGAAAGACTTAACTTCTAAGGCCAGGTGAAAGACTTAACTTCTAAGGCCAGGTGAAAGACTTAACTTCTAAGGCCAGGTGAAAGACTTAACTTCTAAGGCCAGGTGAAAGACTTAACTTCTAAGGCCAGGTGAAAGACTTAACTTCTAAGGCCAGGTGAAAGACTTAACTTCTAAGGCCAGGTGAAAGACTTAACTTCTAAGGCCAGGTGAAAGACTTAACTTCTAAGGCCAGGTGAAAGACTTCTAAGGCCAGGTGAAAGACTTAACTTCTAAGGCCAGGTGAAAGACTTAACTTCTAAGGCCAGGTGAAAGACTTCTAAGGCCAGGTGAAAGACTTAACTTCTAAGGCCAGGTGAAAGACTTAACTTCTAAGGCCAGGTGAAAGACTTAACTTCTAAGGCCAGGTGAAAGACTTAACTTCTAAGGCCAGGTGAAAGACTTAACTTCTAAGGCCAGGTGAAAGACTTAACTTCTAAGGCCAGGTGAAAGACTTAACTTCTAAGGCCAGGTGGAGTAAAGTAAGGTATTTGTGTCTTTTGTAGTGGCAAAAGATATGCAAGAGGAGGTCAAAGGTCATCACTGATTACTAATGCTGTGACCTTTGACCTCACTTTCTTCTGTCTGACGTCATTTTGCTGCTTTCGTTTGTCTGACCTTGTTTACAATTTTACTTTGTCGTTCGTTCGTGTCGATCGTTGTTGCTTAACTCCTACCCAGAATGCCTTGATGCGAACGGAAGCGTTGGTTTCGATTGGTTCGTCGCGACAGTGTTTCTAATGATGGGAGGCAACGTCGACAGATCGTGGAAGTTCGTGTTCAAGTTCTCGTCCATGATGACGTCAGCGTTCGTCTGGATGCAACGAATTCATTGTTCGGTTGGTCGGGTCGAATTGAGCTTCAAAAGTGACTAATTGCAGTGCACTGTTTAGTGTTACTTTGCAGTCGTTTGTTTTAGGCCACACTTCATTGTAATGTTCTTTGCGATTGCCTGGTACTGAGTGTAAATGCAATTGTTCCTCTCTGCTGGGTTGTCCAGGTACTGTTGTACATCTGTATTACGCTCCGTAATACACTCTGTATTACTCATCTGCATTATGCTTCGTGAAATGCTATGTATTACACTGTATTATGCTCCATAATACGCTCTGCATTATGCTTCTGTATTACGCTTCGTAATACGCTCTGCTTTACGCTTCTGTATTATGCTCTGTAATATGCTATGTATTACGCTTCTGTTTTATCCTTAGTAAGTGTATCTGGTTTGCTGACCTGTGCATTGATGAACTCATGACATAATTTTTCTTAAATTAACCTTTTTAATTAATTAATTAACCCTTTTTGATACCCACGCTCACCTGTATTATGGTGAATGGATGTTATTGCTTTACCTGTATCGCAGGTACATTTACCAGAATCCCTCGTTCAGAGTGGCATTCCTCCAGTTTTCTCCGTCACTTGTCACAACGTTGAACTGATTCTTCAGACGGAACTGCCTCAGGTTTACTCAATATTCAAGATGTCCGGTTTCTCACCTGCCCAGGTATGTAACGAGTTCTATTTATTTATGAAAATTGTGTTAAACAGAAGCCATTAATTCATTAATTTAACAAGAATACCAATAACAAAGAACGATTAATTGTCTGGCCGTGAAGCACAGTTATCGTGTAAATTCCAAACTTTAATGTGGCCTGTTATGATAAGAAGACATGTATGTATGTATGTATGCATATATGTATATATGTTTGTATGTGTATGTATGTGTGTGTATGTATGTATGTATGTGTTTGGTTGTGTGAATGTATCTATGTATGTAGGCATGTATGTATGTATGTCTGTATATATGTATGCACGGAACAGAGAAGAAGCTGCTCGACTAGATTGCTAAACCTGCATAAGTATAGAATGATGACGAAGGCCATTTTCCTTCATATCATGTTATAATAATAATAATAATAACATAATAATAATTTTAATAATAACAGTTTGTGTTTTTTCTGTTGTTTGGTGCAGATCTGCCAGCAGTGGATACGCCAGTGTTTCTGGAACTATCTCGACTGGTCGCAGATCTGCCAGTACCTGGCGCTGTGCCTCGTTCTGGGCGCTGATTACCAGATCTACTTGTGCATCGCCATCCTCCGTCATCTGCACCGGGAGCTCATGCAGCAGATGCTTGACAAGAACCTCATTGTATTCATCAAGGTTAGCAATGATGCTAATGTTGCTGCTGCTGCTGCTGACGATGAGGTGGTTGTTGTTATTGTTGTTGTTGATGATGATGATGATGATGATGATGTTGTTGTTATTGTTGATGATGATGTTATTGATGATGATGTTATTGATGATGGTGGTGGTGGTGATGGTGGTAATGGTGATGATGATGATAATGCCATACATTACCTTACCTTACTTTACTCAAAGTTAATCTTTCTATTCTTTTTGTTACGAAGTAGGACGCATTGAAGAAGTGTTTACCGTACTTTGCTTTGCGTGAAGTTATTCATTATCTTACTTTTCTTTCCTCAGGAAGAACCAATTTGTGGCTTTCGTTTGGAGCATCACATGGACTTCATGCACCAGCTGGAGAAGAAGTTTCGGAGCATTGTTCTCGTTGACATGCAAAACATCGCCAAGCTGTGACCAAACACCACCCACCATAGCCGTCTGACTGCCTGTCTGCCTCACTCTTAGATCTCTTCCTGGAACCAAACCCTTTTGCCTATCGATTTTGTTTTGACTGATCACCTGTGAATAAGCCGGTTCCCGCGACTTGGTTTTCGTCGGGTGCTGTAGAACTCTCTCAAGTTTATGATTACAATTACGATACCCAGTAAGCCTCTTGGACTAGAGAGCTTTCTTCATAGCAGCTGACATGACAAACTGTGTAAAATGAAAATTTTTTAAATGTACGCTGATAAAAAATGTGTACAAGGGACGAATTTGCATTAAAGAATTTGAGATTTTAAAAGTACTTGTTGTATCGGTTTAACTGTGGAAAACTTTTTGTAGGGGACAGATCTCTGTTTTACGTTAGTCATGACCGTCAAAGGATTAGTTGGATAAGTTTTAAATAATGCTGTTGCTGTGTATTGCTGGCTTATTTCAGAAATTTGATTCTCGGGCTAGCACGGTCCGTATGCAGGGACCTTAAATGCTGTGGCATCCATTCAAACGGGCAGCGGTGGTGAAGGATCTCACCCGATTAATTCATTGAAAAATGAGCAGGATCAAGGCCATACGGTCGCTATAGAAAACATGTACATTTACATTTAATAAAGTTTGTACATATGAAATTAGGAACAATTCGTTACAACTGTCTGTATGTTCATGTAGTTTGAAAAATTATTCTTGGTATTGTTTGCAGTTGCTATTTGCTGCTTGTTGAAAAAGGTAGTATTGACAGCTTTCAACAAAATATATGCATCGAATGCCGGTGTGGATGACCAGTTGTGAAGAATTAGCACTTAATAATTGCTTTTTTACATGTGTCATTGATGTTGTGTAGCCGTTAACAGTCATTTTTGAGCTGTGTTGTTTTTTACATTAATAACGATACTAAATAATACTAAATAATAAAAGTTGTTTTCAAACATAAGACAGACTGAATGCCTTACTAACTTCCTTACTTACAACAGTCATGAATAAACTACATTAGAAACTCGGTGAGTCATTCGAGTAGGCTATACAAATGAAATTGTTTATCCTAGTCAAACAAGGAACACAGATCAAAGGTCAAGGTTTGTTTATTCGTTGGCCTTGCTCTAGACGAATATATATAGTTTAGTTTCTGTGCTTCCGGTTTCTATTATTCAACATGGAGACTAGATGATGGATCGGCGCATCTTAGCATAATAAAAAAATGAAATAAAAATAGAAATAATAAAATTAACAACAAAAAAGAATCCATTAAGCGTCGATCAAAAGCAATAAATTTGTGGTTTATAACAGAAGATGGGCAACAAGATGAATAAGGTTTGTAAGAATAGTATCGATGCCTTGGCTTAGGTTGTTATGGAAACTACTATGCGCTCGTGTTAGGCATAATGTAACCGTAATTTCCACACTTTTTCAGCACCTAGAATGTATTAAAAAATGCAAAGTATTTTTGATGTAAATCACAATATAAATCAGCGCTTGGTATCTTAGGTGAAGAAGATCAACACCGTGCAAACAGGCCGTCAGCGATGTTGACTTAGTATGAGTAATAGGTTAGCTTAATTTCCATTCGCAAATTGCGAGAATACCTTACTTACTGTACGTCTGATTGTGACAGGTACTGCCAGGTCTGTACATTGGTTCAGCTCGTGATGCCCACGATGTCGAGGAACTAATGAAAAACAAGATCTCTCACATTTTAGCAGTCCACGAAAACGCGAAACCAGACCTTCCAGTAGGATTTAATTTTCATTTAACGTAAATAATCAAATTGTAGATATTTGCTACCAATTTGACATCCTGCATTATTATCTGCTTGATAAAAACATGATTTAATTAATAGAAATGAGACAGCAATTGATGATGGTCTAACTAAGGAAAATTGTTGTGCATGTCAAAATCCATTGTGAGCTAAGTTGAAAACCAAGAGGAAAAATACGAGAAGACAGTCTGTGTCTGGATATCTTTCCCGCTACTTCAGTTCCAAACACCATGCACTGTAGGCGTCCATCTGTCCACCTGCCTGACCTTTGACTTTCGACCCAGAACTGAACCTATCCTTACCTGTCTCACCAATTTTGATTTGACTGAGTGCTGATTCTTGAACCATAATCGCAATCATAAACTCAAGATTTCTACAGCGCCCAACAAAAGCTAAGTCGCTGGAACCAGCTTATTCACAGGCGCTCAGTCAAAACAAAATCGATAGGTTAGAAGAGTTCAGTACCAGGTCAATATCCAGAAGTCAGGCAGGCAGGTGGCTATGGTGTTTGGTGTTTGGAATTGGATATGCACGATAGATAAGGGGAAGAAGAGGAATCAGGATATGATCTGCAGAAGAGGAGTGTTTTCCTAGCTTTCCATAGCTTTTTGGTCACTGAAGAAATCCGAAGATTATGATTATTTTTGTAGTTCAACTGTCCGAAATGTTTCAGGGTAAAGAATACTTGTGCCTGTCTGTTGCCGACAGTCCTTCGCAGAACATTGCCAGCTATTTCGCGCAGTGTAACGTCTTCATTCAGAGAGCCCGTCGTACTGGAAATGTTCTCGTCCACTGGTAGGTGCCTCTAATCTAATCTAATCTAAAGACTTCTATAGCACCATTATCATAATGCCCAAGGCATCAGTTGACGGTCGCTTCAAGTCAAAATCGCAATCCAAAATCGTAATCCATTGTAGAAGCTGGGTTGAATTCTGATGGGTGATCAAATTCTGTTAGGTGCCTGCAGCATCTGATTTGTAATCGTAATTGTAAGCTCTGGATTTCTACAGCCCCAATGAAAGCTAAGCTGCAGGAACCAGCTTATTCACAGGCGCTCAATCAAAAACAAAATCGTTAGGCAGGAAGGGTTCGGTTTCAGGTCAAGATCCAAGAATCAGAGAAGCAGATATGGTAAATATTGTAAATGTAAGTCTACAAAATTTCTTAGCTCCACATATATTCTGGTGCTATATAAAATCAAGTCAACAAGAGTTGGGTCAGTTTTGGTGCCTGGGGCTTGGCAAAAACTGGTGTCAGGAAAAAAGGTGGGACGTAAAGAGATTGAAGTATGATATAAGTAGGTTTCCGTGCGTCTAAAACATTGTTTCTTATGATAAACTTTAGCCAGATGGGAGTCTCACGAAGTGCAACGATCGTCGTGGCTTACCTCATGACCGTCACTCGTCTCAGCTGGAAAGATGCCTTGGCCGCGCTTAAAGCCGTTCGCCCGTTCGTCAACCCGAATCTTGGGTTTCAGAAGCAGCTAATGTTCTATGAACAGGAAACTGTAGAAGCGGTTGGTGCCTGGTTCATGTAGTTGGTTCACGACTTCTTTGAGCAATTTGTCTGTTCTTTTCTTGTTTGACTACTTAGTGCCTTGGTTCTTTATAGGCTCTAAGGCCAGAGCTGAATAGTATCTCTCTTTAGAGGCACTATATAAATTTCGAATTACAATTATAATGACCCTACTGATGTCTGATTAATATTTAGTGATTTTCTTTTAATGTTCATGTTAGTATTCTCCTTGATTTCTGTTTATTAAAGTATTTAACGGATATCTGGTTAATATTCATGTGGATTTCTGATTAATATTCATATGCATTTCTGATTAATATTCATACGGATTTCTGATTAATATTCATACGGATTTCTGATTAATATTCATATGGATTTCTGTTTAATATTCATATGCATTTCTGATTAATATTCCTATGCATTTCTGATTAATATTCATATGCACTTCTGATTAATATTCATGTGTATATCTGATTAATATTCATACGAATCTGTACATTTACAGGAAAGAACTCGCCTTAAGACCCTTTTTCCCCTCAGTCAGTTCAATGACGTCGTTCACTGCGAGCAGCTCTTGGAAATGTATCGTTTATGTCAGCTGAGGAACGAACAACCTATGGAGGTTGACGTCTATCCTCTAGCGCTGAACGCGTACGGCACGAAAGATTTTGCCTCTCTTCGACTCGAGTCTTCTCCGGCCAACGTCGTGTTCTGCGGGCCGGTGTCAAATCCCGCAAGCGAAGAGGACTGCTTGGTTCAAAGACTTGAACATGTCCATCTGAACGAAACTTTCAAGAGTGTTGACACGTTTTCGTGCGGTTCTAGACCCTCACCAATCATCGTCAGGAAAACTGGTACACAGGACATGGATATTCTCTCTTCATATTTACTGAATGATGTGCAGGAGATTAGATCAACAGAAAAGGAGAAAAATTCTGTTAGTGGAAATGGTATTCTTCCCAGTTTGCTAAACAGCGTATCGCATGAATGCAGATCAAATGAACCAAAATCTAGAAATGATGCAACTCTTGAATCACTCTTTTCAAATTCCGTCAGCATTTCGAAGAATTCTGCCAATAACATTCCGCTGATCGACACAGTGCAAGAGTCCAAGTCGCAGGAAACAAGATCGACGGAGAGGGAGAAAGACTCGGTTAATGGAATGGCACTTCCTTCAAGCTCACTGAACAACGCCGTGCACAAACCCGAATCAGACGAAACAAAATCTTCAAACGATGCTGCTATTGAATCGTTCTTTTCAAATTCTTTTGGCCTTTCGAAGAATCCTGCAAGTGACAACCCAACAAAAAGCACAGTGCAGGAGTCCAGATCGCAGGATTCAGAATCTTCAAACGACGCAGCTGTCAACTCAATCTTTACTTATTGTGTCTGTGGTTCTAAGAATTCTGCTAGCAAACAAACAAGCTCAGAAGCAAAGGATGCGTCAGCAAAACCGCAAGTCTCGAGCCAACTGACGGAAAAGGATCTAAGAGAAATCGGAAGAGCTTATCTGCGGAAGCACGTCAATATCTGGCATGACATGAGTGAAACCGACGAAGATGAGGAAGAGAAACTGCCCAAAGTCAAAACCACGAGTAACGATCCTTCTCAAACGAAGAACACGAGTAATGGTCCTACCCAACTGAAGATCACTAGTAATGATCCTAGCCAGATTATGATCATTGGCAACAGTCCTTCCCAAACGAAGATCACGAGTAGCGATCCTACCCAACTGAAGATCACAAGTAATGATCCTACCCAATTTATGATCATTGGTAGCAATCCTTCCCAAACAAAGATCACAAGTAGCAATCCTACCCAGCTGAAGATCACAAGTAATGATCCTACCCAATTTATGATCATTGGTAGCAATCCTTCCCAAACAAAGATCACGAGTAGCGATCCTACCCAACTGAAGATCACAAGTAACGATCCTAACCAAAACAGGATCGTTAGTAACGGGTCTTCCCAAACAAAGATCATGGGTAATAATCATACCCAGAAGAGACTTAGTGGTGCTTCAAAGGAAAAAGAAATCACGCTGTTACCAACCGATAATCAACTTGATGAGTTTTTCCGGGGTTAATTACAAGTTTTCTGTGCAATTTTCATTTCATAATGGTTCACTTATCTACGGAAAATGTTCAGTCGTTTTAGCGTTTTGTATATTTTCAGAAACTTAACGTTCGTTGCCGTTAGAAATGACTATCATGTTTGATGGAATTGGAAGGTGGCGGTAGCTTTGCGTAAAGTAATTCATAATGGTTTACATAATATCCAGGTAAAATGTTCCTGTATTTGAAATATTTGAGCGAATTGTAATTTTTATGAAAGTAAGCATATTGGACTTAGAAAAACTATCATTTTTGGTGGAATTGCAATGTATTTAGAACTCTGTTTACTTTCACCAGTGTCTTATTTGTCTGAGTCTTATTTAATGTTGCAAACTATAGGCAATTCTCTGGAAAATGTGATGTTCAGACTGGGTAAATGCTACACTGATGCTTTTACAGACTTAGCGGAGTTTTATCGAACTCAGGTCTTTTAGAAAAATTCTTGCATAATAATTTTAAAACTTTTATTTAGGTATCTTTAGGAGCCTCGTAGAAGCGTTATTATGACGTAAACGTTTTAACTTTAACTGTAACTTTTCAATCGGTTACTTAAATTTACACCTTTACAGTGTAACCTCTTTATGGCATGTAACTCTGGAGCCATTTAAAAACTGCTGCTGCAGGGTAATGTACTATGCTACGTAATGAGCTCTGTAAAAACTGTAATATTACAGAAGTTACTTGTGTGCTACAATCAAGTTCAATTATGCTAAAATGAAGACTTTTACTGTATTATGCAATGTGGACTGTGTTCAAACTTAGCATGCTGATGTGAACAGCTTGTTGAAGTAAGAAAACAATAGAAGTTGTTGTTTATCTTTGTTTACATGCTTGTTTTAATGCAACTTCGTACAGTGGACCTTTACTATGCTGAAATTGGGGCCATATTTATTGTTTATCTCTGTTTATATGCTTGTGTTTAATGCAATTTCGTACAGTGGAGCCTTACTATGCTGAAATTGGGGCCATATTTATTGTTTATCTGTGTTTATATGCTTGTGTTTAATGCAATTTCGTACAGTGGAGCCTTACTATGCTGAAATTGGGGCCATATTTATTGTTTATCTGTGTTTATATGCTTGTGTTTAATGCAATTTCGTACAGTGGAGCCTTACTATGCTGAAATTGGGGCCATACCAAGTCCCACTGCATAACAAGGTTGCGTTCAAATGAGTTAATGTTTTAAAACTGAACTAGATTCTGGATCACCAACCATGTTATACAAGATTCCGTGCTCTAGCGGTGGCCATTGTCAGGAAGTTCTGTTGTATATATTTGAGGTGCATTGTTTTTTGAGTAGTTCAGTAAAACGGTTTTGTATGATAAGACAAAGGAAGTATATTCTGCTTTAAAAGGTAATTTGGCCGGTTATTCTGATTTAAAATATTATACATAACTAGGTTGCATATTCTGGATTAGTGATATTTATTATGAAATGGCAAACTTTATAAGTTGTAATAATAGTAATTGCTGTGGAAGTCATTAAAGCAGTTGTTGAGTAACTTTTCCGTCTATATAATAATTCGCTTAGACGCGTGATGGTGTAACGGTGGCGCCACCTGACGAATGAAATGGTACTAATTACGCAATTTTTCGGTTGAATGTTGAAAGCATCGCTAGCAATCTGGCGAATAACGAATAGAATAATACTCAGAGAGAGAGACAGACAGACAGAGAAAGACAGAGAGGAGAGAGAGTGGGGGAGAGAGGGAGAGAGACAGAGAGATAGACAGAGAAAGAAGGGTTGGAGGCAAGGGCTTAAGGACAAGGACAAGAGAGGAAGAGGGAAGGAGATTGAGGTAGGGTAAGGGCAGTTGCAGAAGAAGTAGGAGATGTGAGGGTAAGGTTGGGGCTATCTGGCCTATCGGAATTCGACCTGGCTTCTCGAATGGATAATAATTTTGATTACGATTTCACTTGAAACGATCATCGATTGAAGCCTTGCACATTATGATAACGGCGCCGTCACAGTTCACAGCTGACCAAGAATCGAATCAGGCGTCTGGTAAGACACAGACCTTTTAGAACTGAGCACACAATGCAGTTACATGATTCATGGTCGCCCGGTTGAAAAGCAGTTAATTGTTCTTCTCAGCTCCCAAAAAAACCCGATTGTCGTCATGAATATTCATTAGAATCGGACTTCCAATGTATATTCCTTTCAACGATTCTGACGCATTTCCGGTTTTATTTCGGCAGCAATTCGTTCTGCAAGACGAGGGATTTGTGGAATCAACGAGTTTATGTAATATAAATTTACCCTGACGAGCATTGAAAACGTTTTCCCCACAATAGATCTACAAAGAAAAGAAGTCCTCGCTGACAAATCGAGTCGTTAGACGTCGCGCCTGAACAGGCAACGGAAACTCTATAGTGGTTCTAACAGCAAATCATGCGTAACGACTCGGTCACGTGCATCCGACCTTCGCGCATGGCTGAATATTAACTCGGCCACCAGTGCCGTCTTATCTATTAGACATTAGGCACTGTGCCTAGGGCCTACGAACTTTATAGGGGCCTACGAAAGTCAGAAATGAGATATTGAAAAAAATATATTTATTGATTGACCCGAAAATAGAAAAAGGAAATACAAATTTAATAACCTTAAAGTTTGTACCGAAACAGTTTAAGTTAAGCTATGCTACATTATGTTAACATTGCGGCTCTTTGCATTAGTTCCAAGCCTGGATAAAGGAGGGGCGACCCTAATCGTTCTCGTTATGACACAGAGTCGTTAAACGGAAACTACCCATCGGTTGGGGGTTCGAATATTATTTTTATTTGTGCATTTATTAAGCGCCACTATCTAATGACTAAGCATCAATCGATGGCGCTGAGCAGTTGTGAGTGAAGCACTTGCTCGATGTCGCTACACAGTAACCGTCTGACAGGAGGAAGAAGAGGCTAAAACCCATAGTCTCGAATCCGTACTCTCGAACCCGTATACTATAGAATTCATACTCTCGAACCCGTACCAATTCCTTATTACAAGCCGAGCACTCTAACCAATTGGCGATCCTGCTATATCACACACACACACGCACACAGAGAGAGAGAGAGAGAGAGAGAGAGAGAGAGAGAGAGAGAGAGAGAGAAAGAGAGAGAGAGCGAAAGAGAGAGAGCGAGAGAGAGAGAGAGAGAGAGCTGTATTTAGATAATTACATAGCGAGCTGATACCGTGATCATCTAAGGGGCCTTAACACGATGTTACAAGCCGAGCACTCTAACTAATCGGCTACGGTACCTCACAATCGCCTACCGTAACAATAGGGATATTGGTGCAGGGTCTACCTAACAGTGGAGTCGAACAGTGGATCGAAATATATGCAAAAGCTTTTGAAATTAAAAATGAAATACGCCTTTGGGCAAAAAAACAAAAAAATGTTGCGAATCTTTTACCCAGCTCAAAAGCAATTCTTTTCCCTCGATTCAAATGTCTACTGCGCATGCGTGAACCAACAATGTACTTCTTAAAACTAACAATTACTTAGCTCATTAATACTGATACGCATTAGTGGTTGCTTTTCATGTAGATTATTAATTAGCGTAGCCGTCCGACTGTCGGCCTGCCTGACTCCTGAATCTTGACCTGGAACCGAATCCTTTTGCCTATCGATTTTGTTTCGACTGAGCGCCTGTGAATAAGCTGGTCCCCGTGACGTGGCTTTCGTTGGGCGCTGTATAAATCTCGAGATTACGATTACGTTTACAATTTGCTAGTTTTTATTGGGATACACTGTGAGCAGTTACGGTCAAACTACTTTCAACAAAAACAAACCCGTAACACAGTTAGCCAGCCCTGCAAGTCTAATCTACATGTAATCGTAATCGTAATCCCAAGATTTATACAGCGCCAACGAGAGCCGCTCCGCGGAGACCAGCTTATTCACAGTCAAAACAAAATCGATAGCAAAGGGGTTCGGTTCCAGGTAACGATCCAAAAGTCAGACGGAGAGAGCGTGGCAGTCTCGGGTGGGGGGTGTTTGGAGTTGGAGAGGAGAGAGAGATAAGAGGAAGAAGGGGTTCAGAGTAGGACCTGTGAAAGAGGTACGTAGGCCTTAGCAGCTTCGTTGGAGGGCGGGAGTCCGGGTATACTCAGATGCCGACAAATGCAAACAATGAAGGTAGGCGACTTGTTGACAGCTTCGGCCATCACTCCGAAACGCTATTGAGAACAAAGGAATATTGCGGCAGCCACATCATCCTAGAAGGTAGGAAGATCAACAAGAATTCGATCGCTTTGCGCCAGAACTGAACATTAACTCAAACATTCAAACCACCAAGAGCACTCGCTATACAGTCTGACTTAATCGATCACTCCTTTAAGAACTGGAAAATCGAATCCGGAACTACACTTAAGCTGGTTCGCAGTCACACCAGCGCTTCAGTATGCATGCCTCTTCGCACCTCCTCTCCAATATATGTATGTTTGTATGTATGTGTGTATGTATGCATGCATGTATGTGTATATGTGTGTATGTATGTGTGTATGTATGCGTATGTATGTGTATGTATGTTTGTGTGTATGTATGTATGTGTGTATGTATGCATGCATGTATGTGTATATGTGTGTATGTATGTGTGTATGTATGCGTATGTATGTGTATGTATGTTATGTGTGTATGTATGTGTGTATATGTGTATGTCTGCTTTGCGTCCTCTGTGCCTTGAAATATGCATGCAGAAGACATTTATGCAGCGCCATTTAAAAGCGTCACATCGGCTTATTTTTATCTAGTGAGAAGCATCAATCAACGCGCTGAGTTATTATGCGTGAAGGACTTGCTTAACGGCCAGACATTGCATATGCATATATATATATATAGGCATATATATAAATATAAATATATATATATACATATATGCATATACACATACGCATACATACATTCATGCGTACACATAAATACATACATACATACATATACCTACATACACATACATACATACATACATACATACATACACACATACATGCATACATACACACATACACACATAAACACATACATACACACACACACACATACATACATACATATATATACCTACATACACACATACACACATACATACACATACATACACACATACACACATATACACATACATACATACACACATACATACAAACATACATTAACATACATACATGCATACATACATACATACATGCAACAGTCAATTCTTCATTTAAATATATTCCTAAAATATAATATCGATACGTCAACGCGAGATCGTCTTTTCACTTCACAATCGACTCCTACGAAACTTGCCGACGGCACGTTCCTTCTCAACCACATAAACCGGTGACACTTCATTTATATTGCGCACTATTACACACGAAAACAGCCACAGCTACAGCGCTACATTAAAAAGATCTGAAGCTTCTATAGCGCCATATCTCAAGGCGGAAGGCCTACCGTCCCAGAGTCTACATGAGACAAGCCTGCCCCGCGGTCACCCTTGCACACTTAACCCCCATATCGATCCTTCTTCCCCTTATCTACCCTTCAGATCCAATTCCAAACGCCACCCACCGTAGCAGCCTGCCTGCCTGCCTGCCTGCCTGCCTGCCTGCCTGCCTGCCTGCCTGCCTGCCTGCCTGCCTGCCTGCCTGCCTGCCTGCCTGCCTGCCTGCCTGCCTGCCTGCCTGCCTGCCTGCCTCGTGTTTTTTACCTGGAACTGAACCCTTCTTGCTTATCGATTTTGTTTTGACTGAGCGTCTGTGAATAAATTGGTTCCGGAGTCTTAGCTTACGCTGGGCGCTGTAGAAATCTCGAGTTCCTATTTAATATGTATGATTTTCAATTAATATTCATGATTTTCAATTAATATTCATGATTTTTCAATTAATATTCATGATGATTTATGCAGGCATAGCCCGTGGTTAATCTCTGCATTGGAAGACAACGGAGTCTGTGTGAAGTGCATTAAACCACAATGCTTGTATTCTTTTATAGTCGCAGTCTGCCTACTTTCCAGCAGCTCTGGTGCTTCCTAGCAACAGATGACACCGTGGTTAGGCATCAGAGGCTGAGACCCCGAATCTACAGAAGAAAAGTCAATTTCAGCTTATCGCTAGAACCAGAATTAAGGCTGCGTCCTTGGTTTCGTCCTTCTGGCTGTCTGCCTGCCTGAATCTTGGATCTCGACCTCGAAACGAATCTGACCTCATCTGCCTACCGATTTTGTTTTGACTGAGCGCCTGTTAATGAGGGGTGGTTTCCGCGATCCAGCTTTCTGTGGGCGCTGCAGAAATCTCGAGATTACGGTTAGATTCTAAACCCCACCAACCGTAATTGACTGCCTGCCTGCCTGTCTGCCTGCCTGCCTGTCTGTCTGCCTGCCTGCCTGCCTGCCTGCCTGCCTGCCTGCCTGCCTGCCTGCCTGCCTGCCTGCCTGCCTGCCTGCCTGCCTGCCTGCCTGCCTGCCTGCCTCTTGGATACTGACCTGGAACCGAACCCTCTTTGCCTATCGATTTTGTTATGACTGAGTGCCTGTGAATAAGCTGGTTCGCGCGACCAAGCTTTCCTTGGGCGCTGTAGAAATCTCTTGGATCTTGACCTGGAACCGAACCCTTCCTGCCTATCGATTTTGTTTTGACTGAGTGCCTGTGAATAAGCTGGTTTCCTCGACTTAACTTTCGTTGGGCGCTGCAGAAATCTCGAGTTTACGATTACGATTAGATTTGAGGCTAATAAGGCTGCGTCTTCTTGGTACAGAAACTCGAAATGGCGGAAATGGTACAACAAAGAATTTGGAATTTATTCGTGAATCCACCCAAGTGCTTAGTTCTCTTTGAAATCACGTGGCTGCTCGTTGTACAGACGACCGAAGGTAAGAATTGACGACTGTTACTTCCTGGGTTTTGCAGTTGTTAGTCTTTTTATTGGTTTTGCTATTGATAATTGTCTTCCTTTGTTTCCTTGTGTAATTGTTATCATTTCTATTTCGTCGTCATAATCAGGCTGCAACATCATCATCATTATCATCATCATCACCACCACCAGCAGCAGTAGCAGCAACAGCAGCATCACCACCATCACCATCATCATCATTATCATCATCATCATCGTCGTCATCATCATCGTCATCATCACTACCACCACCACCACCATCATCATCATCAACAACAACAACAACAAAAGCAACAACAACATTATTATCTCTATCATCGGAATCCGAGTATACACCACCACCACCACCACCACCACCACCACCACCACCATCATCATCATCATCATCATCATCATCATCATCATCATCATCATCATCATCAACAACAACAACAACAAAAGCAACAACAACATTATCATCTCTATCACCGGAATCCGAGTATACACCACCACCACCACCATCATCATCATCAACAACAATAACAGCAACAACACAAACAACAACATTATCATCGCTATAAACGGAATCCGTGTATAGGCCAACACAGACCTCAACCGTATCGCGTCTACGCACACTCCCATTTGGCCAAGAAATACCCCAGACCTTCACTAACCATCGCTGGATTGCGCTTTCTTCGTAGGCGGCATCTGTCCCACAGGACCGACCGCTATATCATCCTGCGTCAACATGTCAAACGGCGACTATCAATCGTGCGCCTCCTGTACAACATACATCAGCTGCAGCAACTCTTATCTCTCCAAGATGCCTTGTGGCACCGGTCTGGTCTGGAGAGATGACACCAAGTTCTGCGACTACACTTCGACCACTTGCAACGCGGCGGGCTTGGCATCTACGTCGCCCTCGAAGATAACTACCACAAAACCACCAGTCCCCAGCACTACCACTACTTCTGCAACTACTCACCTAGTGAGTTTGGTAGCAACGAAAGTTAATACTGCACGCACATCACCTACTGTTGCTAGAGCAACACGATCTCTGGTAACTACCCTGCAGAGTGCCAGACGTAGGCCTACATCACAAATTCTTGGTGAAATAAAAACAGAAAATGATACAGCTGCTGAAACATCACAATCATTAGCAGTTATTACTGATAAAGTTACTCAAATTACACCAGCAATTTTGGCTGAAACAACTGAGGTCAAAACAGGTACTTCTGCTAAAACTTCAGAAACCTTGTCGGATACTACTATTAGTGCTAGTAAACCTCCTCAAGCTACATCGGCAGTTCTTACTACTACAGCAGCAGAAACTACGACTGCAATTCCCACTAAATCTTCAACATCATCCTCGGAAACTACTGGTGAAACTACAAAAACTACTTCGCTACTTCGCTTCACTTCGCAATCGCCTGCAGCACCAACTCCGACAAGGTCTGCGAAAGGAACTACAATTGGAACTACTACATCTGCACCACAGACTACAACAAATCTTTCCATGCTAGCTACAGTTGCTACAAATGCTAGAGGCTACGGCACAGAATTAATTACATTTGCTGACGGGAAAACGGAGTTCACATCGAAAGATCAGGCAACAGTGGAAATGTCTTCGAGTCAACCCGGTAATGGCTTGTATTATTTCGCACTACAATATATTCAAGATTTTCTCCAGTGACCGTAAAGCATGCGGAATGCCGATGTATCGGTAACGCGTTTGGTCAAAGATCATATGGTTGCGGGTTCAACTCCGCGTATCGACCCTGGGCAAGTTGTTTGCGCACACCATGCCTCTGTCACCAAGCAGTAGAATTTGGTACTGGCATAAGCTGGGAAGTAAACGGCAAGTCCTGCGATGCGCTGGCCCCGTGTCCAGGACTTTGGAATTCGTCCATTGCTGACTCTAGGGCCTAAGGGGAAAAGGAAACGAGCACCTCTCCTACGTCTCACTTGTGGGATATGGGATACTTTGCTTTTCACTTACCGTATGGCCTCGACCTTGAAGAGTTTATCGGGTCATGCCCCTTCACCGCTTCTGCCACTCACTGTTGTCATTCATGCAGATCCCAACTCAGGACTCATCTTTTCCAACTTCGTCAAAAGTAAACTCTAAAACCTCTGAAGCGCCACCAACGCCATACAAGCTCTAAGCGCATGGCACCAGCTTATTCACGAGTGCTGCGTCAAGTCAGAGGGCTTGTCCAGAGATACCGTACGAAAAGAACAAGATCCAGACGTTCTTCTACCATCTTCTGTCTCAACCCCTCTATCAATCGCTCCTCAGTGTCTCTATTCAAACTGAAGTATTATGTGTTCAAGAAATCTTACCCTGATCCATCCAATTATCCACCTTTCCATTTCTCTAAATCTAAACACAACCCTTGGACCGTAGCAGCTCGTCCGTTTCCTTCCCACCCTGATCTCCCTGCATCCTGATGTTGTCCTTCATACGGCATCTCAGGATAACCCTTCCGGCTTGCCGCAGCACTCTTAAATAAGCTGGTGAGCACAGCTGTTAAGTAGCACTTTAGAGTTTTTCAAGTTACGATTATATATAAAATAGATGTGTAATCGTAATCGTAATTCCGAGATTTCTACAGCCCCCAACGGAAGCCACGTCACGGGGACCAGCTTATTCACAGGCGCTCAGTCAAAACAAAATCGATAGGTAGAAAGGGTTTGGTTCCAAGTCGAAATCCAAAAGTCAGGCAGAGATACAGAGTGGGAGCTACGGTGGGCGATGTTTGGGAATGGAGCAGAGAGAGAGAGAGAGAGAGAGAGAGAGAGAGAGAGAGAGAGAGAGAGAGAGAGAGAGAGAGAGAGAGAGAGAGAGAGAGAGAGAGAGAGAGAGAGAGAGAGAGAGAGAGAAGTGGTGTTGTCATTAACGCCCGTGACGTCAACATTACGTCTGCTTCAGGGTCACCATGGCAACCTCATTATCAATCCGTTGACGTCACCATCTCGACGCAGAGATACTCAAATCAATCAGCCAACGAGTCACTCGTTCAGATGTGCTACGAACTACTGGGTCTTGACGTCACAGCCTCAGCGAGTTCGAGCAACAAAATGGCGCCGGTCGTTCCGTCAACGACGAAATCTGACGCTGTACTAAACACTACTATTCGTAGGTCCATGGTTTTCGAAGATGGCGGCGGCTTCAGAAGAATCTGGAAGCTTTCAAACCCCGTTTTCACAAACTCAGATCATCGTCCTTCTGCGATTGCTATAGGGTCATTTGGGGCGCTCTGCGCCGCTACACCCTTTGTTATTTTCTTTCTACTAGATCTTCCTGTGTTGGCTCGTCACTTTCGGTTCTTGCTTAGAAACTTTAAACTATTGAAAAATCAATCTGTTGTTGGCCCAAATGCTGTGGGCCCCCTACGGATCGAATCCGCATAGGAATCTTTAATCAACTCATAAGTTTGGCGTAAACAAATGATGGCTTACGTTAATTAAATTTCATACTGATTTTAATATCGTGTAGGGCTATAGCTAACGGTTTATCGTGTGCATAACCACTGTATTTATTTAGTATTTTATTTAATTAGCCTATTATACTTTTGTTTGTTTCTATGAATTCGTCTGTAACTTGCGAGGAACAGGTGATTGTACGCAGTGCTTTTTTCAGACGGAACGCTCCGGAACGGCGTTCCGGCACCTTTTTTCGGCTAATAAAAAATATCTTAGTTTTTAATAAAAGAATTGTGTTACTAAGTTATTTCAATTATGTAATATAATGTAACTTATGTAGTTCAATTTCAGTGTTTACAACTTTACACTGTTTTCAGTGTTTAATAATTGATAAAAATAATGAAATTTTAGCACAAAATTCCATAATTGTTCAGTTCCGGAACCTTTTTTCTAGAAGAAAAAAAACACTGGTTGTCTTTTATTATAATAAGCGCAGAACAGCTAAAGGATTTTAAGAATGCCTACAAAATGTGGGAAGATAACTGAACATGCGGATATCACATATGCATATATTATTTTATTATTTCTGCATTTATTAAGCGTCACCGTATAATGACTAACCATCAATCGATGGCGCTGAGCAACTGTGAGTAAACGACTTGCTCAAGGTCCCTACGCAGGAATGGTCTCAGAGGAGAAGGCACGAATCCGTACTCTCCTCGTTACAAGCTGATCAGTCGGCTACCCTGCTCTTGAGAGACAGAGACAGAGAGGGACAGAGACAGACAGACAGACAGACAGGCACGCAGGCAGACAGAGAGTTGTTTAGTTACGACAGTCAAGTCTTTAGACGCTAGGTGGCTAAAAGACCTGTCTTTTGTTTATGTTAATTTTTATGATCTTTCGTAGGCCGATTTATAACGACTGACAGATTGTTCATTCATTGGCCGTTGGTCTTTGTATCTGGAGTTCGAACCCCAGTGCACTATGCAAAACACACAGAGGAGGAGGAGGAGAAGGAGGAGGAGGATGAGGAGGAGGAAGAGGAGGACCATATATTTCCTTCATCTATATAGGCCGAGGAAACAAATGACCCGGCGTAGCTACTTTAAAAGTACTTACGCGTAGTAAATTATTCATGTAGTAATTTGTATGCGAGCCACATACATAAATATTCGGCCATAACTATTGGCTTTTATGGAGCGCATAAGAGGACAGACAGAGAGACAGAAAGAGAGACAGGTAAACAGACACAGGGATAGATAGACAGCAAGAGAGAGTTCAATATGTCTATTCTTGAGAAGCTCATGAGACGATCAATAAACAGACGGAAAGACAGACACGCCAACAGACAGGAAGACGTGAAAGACAGATATAGAGACAGCAATAGAGAGAGAGAGAGAGAGAGAGAGAGAGAGAGAGAGAGAGAGAGAGAGAGAGAGAGAGAGAGAAACAGCGAGGAGATGAGAGACAGAGAGATAAGAGAGAGAGAGAGAGAGAGAGAGAGAAGAGAGAGAGAAGAGAGAGAGATAAGACAGAGACAGAGACAGAGACAAAGCGAGAGAGAGATAGACAGCAACAGAGAGAGAGAGAGAGAGAGAGAGAGAGAGAGAGAGACAGCGAGAGAGATGAGAGACAGAGAGATAAGAGGGAGAGAGAGAGGGAAGAGAGAGAGAGAGAAAAGACAGAGACAGAGACAAAGCGAGAGAGAGATAGACATCAAGAGAGAGAGAGAGAGAGAGAGAGAGAGAGAGAGAGAGAGAGAGAGAGAGAGAGAGAGAGAGAGAGAGAGAGTTCAATATATCTTCTATTCTGGAGACGTTAATACACAGTTGAAGGAGATCATATCCCATGCAATTTGTCTTCGACTTGTCACTGTTGAAAAACAAGAGTAAACCCTAGTCAAGCGATGACGAACACCATGTTGCAAAGTACACAGTGTTTACATTGTCACTGGACTTCTATAATTCATTCCAGCTTCTCAGCATGACAAGAAGTATTCTGATTAACGATCCACTTTGTTCTAAGGTAAAACATTTACACAACAAATTGTCTCAAGGTCTTTATTCAAGTAGCGTTTCGTTCAGACATGTCCAGAATGTTCCGATGTAGACGAAGATTAATGATATCTCGACAAAAATAATATACTCCCTAAACGCAGGCTTACGTACTATATATATATATATATAGTAAGTAATATAGTATATATAGCTATATATATATATAGCTTTGCCTTTGTTGGCCCTTCCAGCTGGAACTGCCTTCCTCTTGACCTGCGGCTTCAGTTACTTAGTCTCTCTCCTACCCAGTCTCGCAAACGCCTGAAATCTTTTTTGTTTGTTCAAGTCGGGAGCGCCACTGTTTCCTAAGTGGCGCTTTATAAATGTTCGTTTACAATTACAAATACAATATAGTACATAAGCCTACTTATGTTCGACATGATGTTATAAGTATGTGTATGTTCTACGTACATGATTTCATGAATAAATCATTATGTCATTATAATGGGATCGAACCAATACTTGTGGCTTAATTTATTTCAAGCGGATGTTAAAAACAGAGTATAAAGTTCGACTAATTAAATGTAAAATGTAAATGCAAACGGCTTTTACATCGACCGTATGCCATCAGCCCTGCTCACTTTTCAATGAATTTTTCGGGTGAGGTCTTTCAACATTGTTCCCAATTTGAATGTCACCTTCTCTGTTCCTCAAGCTCTCGTACGGTCTCGACCCTATCGGGTGAAATCCTTCACCACCGCTGCCCGTTTTAATGGGAGCCACGCTATTTAAGGTCCCTGTGTACGGACCGTGTTGGCCTAAGATTAAAATCTCTGTAAGTAGCCACTAGCTGCAGGTAATCTAAAAGGTGAATGATGAGCCGCGCAGTAGGATTCGTGGTTGGTAGTGCGTGCTTGAGAGAACAGGAACTATGCATAGACACTTGCTAACAGCGTTTGAAATTGTGTTCCTCTGCCTTGGACAGGTGGTGACAAACACAGATCAAAATGGGTACATGTTTGACGAACGAAAACTTGCCTCGTAAGTAACTGTGTTATTCTGTAGTAAAGTATCCCACAAGTGAGACGTAGGGGAGGCTCTCGTTTCCTTTTCTTGGCCCTTGAGCCAGCAGTGGACTAATCCCAAGATCCTGGACACGGGGTCAGCGCATCGCAGGACTTGCTGTTTACTTCCCAGCTTACACCGGTACCAAATTTTACTGCTTGGTGACAGAGGCACGGTGTGCGCAAACAACTTGCCCAGGGTCGTTACACGGAGTCGAACCCGCAACTGCATGATCATTGACCAAACGCGTTACCGATAGACCACCGTGTCGCACAAGTAGCATCAGCAGTAATGGAATTACTAATGCAAGAAATCATCTAATCTAATCAGCTTATGTACCGTTATCATAATGCTCAAGGCATCAATCGATGGTCGCTTCAAGTTGTGTCGTAATAGTAAATCGTAATCCATTTGAGAAATCAATTTGACCTGGAATCGAACCCTTTTGCCTATCGATTTTGCTTTGACTGAGCGCATGTGAATAAGCTGGTCCCCTCGACTTAGCTTTCGCTGGGCTCTGTAGAAATCTCGAGATTACGATTACGATTACGATTCCAGTTGAAGTTAAGATTTTCTGCCTTTCAAACGATTCTTGTTGGCATTTTTCGTGACCTCCAGTCATAGAAGGAGGGACAGGTTGCCAGCTGGACGGCTAAGCCGAGGACCTGCAGACCTATGTACGCCGTCTGCAACAGGTAATCGTAATCGTAATCTCGAGATTTCTCAAGAGCCCAACGAAAGCTAAGTCGCAGGAACCAGCTTTTTCACAGGCGCTCCGTCGAAACAAAATCGATAGGCAAGAAGGGTTCGGTTCCAAAGTCAAGATCCAAGAGACAAGACAAGCAGGAAAACTCCGACGGCTACGGTGGGTGGAGTCTGGGATTGAACAGGAAAGTGAGATAAGGGAAGAGGAAAAATGAGGATAAAATTTATAGGAGAGGAGTGTTTTCAGTTTTGAGTGAAAGACCTGCGCACCGCAAGAGATGAAGTGGTGGTGAGTTCGTATGATGGGTCAGATAATTGTCGTAATTCTGGTGGGAATTTATCTCAGCCTGTTGTACTACAAAGATGTTGAAGATATTTTTGCCATTAACACAGACCTGTATTGCATAAATGCAGCAAAGATGACAAACCGTTCTGTGGACCTGTAAAGCTACAACTGAAGGCTGCTGAGAGGAAAGAGATCTTGAAAGCGCACAACGATGCCCGTCGAAGGGAAGAGGCCACGAATATGCTCCAAATGGTTAGCTTCCCTTTCTTTTACCAGTCAATCACGACCGTGATCTTCATACTTCTCATCGTACCGTGTTCTCGCACGTCGGCTCGGGGGGGGCGCGCCTTCTCCACTGTGGGGCCGTCTCTCTGGAACACTCTTCCACCAGGCATCCCATCCTTTGCCTGTTCAACAGTTCAGGAAACATTTTCTGCCCGTCTCAAGACGTTCCTCTTTAGAGTTCATTAGGTGGCCGTGCTGCAGCGCCTTTGTGAGTTGCTTAAAAGGCGCTATACAAATGCAGTCATACATACATACGTACATACATACATACATCATGATTATTGTAAATAATGGTTAGTTAGCTGGCCTTGTTAGCTACATCGGTAACCGCGTACGCCAAGGAAGCCTCTGTGCGTTAGGACCCCGGTTCGCGTCCCGGTCGTGGCTTATTTCAGAGATTTGAATATCGGGCTAGCACGGTCCGTGCACGGGGACCTTAAAAGGCGTGTAGCGGCGATGAAGGATCTCACCCGATAGGGTCGAGGCCGTACGAGAGCTTGCGGAACAGAGAAGGTGACAGGGTGATTTCTAGTCTTGTAAGGAAGGTTGTTCCTGGATGCAGGACCAACGAAAGCAAAGATTCTATGCTGGACAATAGAGGACCAAGCCTGAATGACGACAAGGGCTTCGTGAGCAGCCGAACGGAGGGAGCTATGACCAGGAACAGATGAGGTAAAGGTACAGAAAGGCCTCAGATGGGATGGGGTAGTTCCCACCAAACAATCTATCATAAAGATTAGGATCTTAAATTCAATGTGTTTAGATATGGGTAACCAATGTAAAGTGTACTCCCGGAGGACCAATCCTCCACCTGCAGCTGCGTATTAAGAATAGACATATCTCTCTCTCTCTCTCTCTCTCTCTCTCTCTCTTGCAGTCTATCTGTCTGTGTGTCTGTGTGTCTGTCTGTCTGTGTGCCTGTGTCTGTGTGTGTCTGTGTGTGTCTGCGTGTCTGTATGCCTGTGTGTCTATGTGTGTCTGTGTGTCTGTGGGTCTGTCTGTCTGTGTGCCTGTGTCTGTGTGTGTGTGTCTCTGCGTGTCTGTATGCCTGTGTGTCTATGTGTGTCTGTGTGTCTGTCTGTCTGTGTGCCTGTCTGTAACATACGCCAAGAAGACATGCATAGGAGAAATACGCCGCATCGCAGAAAAGCTGCAGAAGGCGCTAAATAAATTTCCGGTTACATTACATGTGTAATGTGCAGGTTTGGGATGAAGAGATCGCGAGAATTGCTCAGTACAAGGCGAATACTTGCCAATTCTTCCACTCTATGCATACGGAGTAAGACTATCTTCAATTCTATGCTCTCGCCTTTTCTTCTTAGGTAAACCTTAAATCATCATCATCGTCGTCATCATCATCATCATCATCATCCCAACGCCATCGTCATTTTCGTAATATTTTTGCTATTATTATTGATATTACTATTATAAGTATATTATTACTTTAATATTATGTTGTTATAATAATAAGGATGACGATGACGACGACGATGATGATGATGATTTTTTAGCCCCGAGGTATTTATGATCCCTCAGGAAGTAAAAAAATATGATTATTATTATCATTATTTGTTTTGTTGTTGTTATTATTATTATTATTATTATTATTATTATTATTATTATTATTATTATTATTATTAATATTATTATAACAAGAACTATGACGATGATACTAGTAATAATGACTGATGATTACAAAGACGTGCAGACGCCGACGACGTTGATGTTGACAACACAATGGTGATGATGAATGTGATCTGATTGTTGTAGCTGCGACAAAGGGGCTTTGAATCAGAACCTCTACACCAATTTTGCGACATCGAGTAGTAAGAGATATCCAGCGACAAACTACACGGCTGTTACCTTCAGTTGGGCGGATGAACGAAACGATTGGGATTGGGCGACGCAAACCTGTCGCAAGGGAAAGATATGTGGACACTGGATGGCGGTTAGTTTCACGTTTGTTTCGAGCGTTTAATGGCTCCACTCTTCGTGGTGTTAGTTTTATGTCTCTGTGACTCCAGCTTCACGGCGATTGGTCCATACGTTCAGTGGCTCCATTCTGTAACGATCCTTGGTTCACAGTCAAATGGCTCCACTCTTCAGGGCGATTGGTCCATACGTCGAATCGATCCGTTCTCTAACGGTCCTTGGTTTATATTCTAATTGCTTCACGTTGCTAGATGCTCCTTTCGTAGCTCTATTTGCTCCATTCTTAACAGTCAGATAGTCCTATGTCTATTCGCTTTGTGGTTCTGTGTGTGTACAGCTAATGGCTCCACTCTTTATGGTACATAGTAAAGTGGAGTATCCAATATGATCCCACAAGTGAGACGTAGGGGAGGCACTCATCGCCTTTTCTTTAGGCCCTTGAGCCGGCAGTGGACGAATCCCAAGGTCCTGGACACGGAACCAGTGCATCGCAGGACTTGCGGTTTACTTCCCAGCTTATGTGAAGTAAAGTATCCCATATCCCACAAGTGAGACGTAAGGGAGGCACTCATTTTCTTTTGTTTAGACCCTTGAGCCGGCAATGGACGAATCCCAGGGTCCTTGACACGGGGCCAGCGCATCGCAGGACTTGCCGTTTACTTCCCAGCTTATTCCGGCACCAAATTCTACTGCTTGGTGAGAGAGGCACGGTGTGCGCAAACAACTTGCCGAGGGTCGTTACACGGAGTCGAACCCGCAACCGCATGATCAGTGACCAAACACTTTACCGATAGACCACAGTGCAACACTTTCTTCAAGCGTTCAGTAGCTCCTCTTTTCACGATGGTGTGTTAATAATCTCTGATGTATGCACTTCTCACGGTGGTTAAAGAGGTCACGTGTTCGATGGTTCCAGTCTTCACGTTGCCAAACCTCTTCCTACAGTTTCTCTCATCAATCCGACGTCACGCAGTCCAGCTGTGTTTGTCAATTTTTTCTGTTTTCTTTCACTCAGTTCTGCGTTCGATAATATAACAGAAACGTTAAAAAACTCTGAATAGTGATGGATGGTCATTTATATTGAGTCAACAGGTGACGGGTGCTAAATCTCGGCGACTTGGCTGTGGCAAAGCCACATGCCCGAAGCTGGAAGTCGATGGAGTCATGCAGAGATACGCAAACTTCATCGTCTGCAACTACGGACCATTGTAAGCACAAAAGATCTTACAGATAGAAAAGCGACACCTAGCACAGAGAACTTTGTTGAAAGCTTCGCTATACAATGTTTGCATTTGTTCAGGATTGCGTTTTTACATAGCGCCGTTTAAAATACCTCTCAGAAATACGGCTAGGGTTATATCATGGTGCAAACGTGTATGTCTATCTTTATCCACTCCACGGGATCGCTAATCTCCAAACTCTTCATTGTCTTCAATCAATAATGGGAATGTTTCACTGTTGGAATGCTTCACACATGCGTCGCTGGAGATATCCATTGTTCCGTGTCCGGTGCCAACAAACTCAGGCGTGAACAAGCTGAGTCTGTCGACACAGGACGGGGAACAATGGAAATCTCCAGTGAAGCATGCGATCAACACCAGCGGACGATGATCTCATGGACCAAAAGAAGACGAAGAAGAAGAAGAAGAAGAAGAAGAAGAAGAAGAAGAAGAAGAAGAAGAAGAAGAAGAAGAAGAAGAAGAAGAAGAAGAGGAAGAGGAAGAGGAAGAAGAAGAAAAAGAAGACGAAGAAGAAAAAGAAGGAGAAGATGAAGAGGAAGAGGAAGAAGAAGACGAAGAAGACGAAGAAGAAGAAGAAGAAGAAGAAGAAGAAGGAAAAAAAGAAGAGGAAGAGAAAGAGGAAGAAGAAGAAAAAGAAGACGAAGAAGGAGAAGGAGAAGGAGAAGATGAAGAGGAAGAGGAAGAAGAAGACGAAGAAGACGAAGAAGAAGAAGAAGAAGAAGAGGAAGAGGAAGAGGAAGAAGAAGGAGAAGACATATGGCTACTCCTCGGAGCTTAAGAGACACTACTTAAAGCTGCAAGCTTTAAAGTTGCTTTCTTGGGCTGTTAAAGGTGGAACTTTTGTATTTGCTGTGAAAGATTGTTCCAGACGAACGGTCCAGTATACACGGGACTAGCAGATCCCCGTGGGCTGGAGAACACTAGTTATCCTTACCGAATGGGATTTAATGGCATTTGCAGATTCCTATGGATTGAAGAGAGTGGATATTAGAGATCTCGTTGAGTTGATATTGAAAGACATATATTGATATTCCATGGTATAGAAGGAACTGTTGTCCAACGTATTTTCCAGGGCGGTTTTGAGGAAGGGCTCTGGCCTCTTGTATGTTCCAATTTTCTTGGAAAAATTCCAGTGGATCTCTCCATCGTTCTAACTCTTAATTGTTTTCCAACTTATTATTTACTTTTTACACCTGAATGCATCAAACAATCAATATTTCCGCTTTGCCTAATTTTGTGCAATTATTTTTTTCCACTTATCACAATCTTCAGTCCTCATTTTCTCCATTTATCGGTCGGTAACTCCAAGTAAGTAAGTAAATAAGTAAGTAATTAAGGAAGGAAGGAAGCAAGTAAGCAAGCAAGTAAGTAAGTAAGTAAGTAAGACATTTCTTAACCCGCAATGTGTCCATCGGCTGACCGATGTTCTACTTCATTCATAGATCTCTTAACTGAACTCTGTGTTCATTCACTAAATCGCTTTGCTAGCATGGTCCGTAATCGGGGCCTTAAACGCCATGGCGCCATTGAAAATGAGCAGGATCGAGGTCATACTGTCGCTATGGTAAAACGTGTACGATTACATTCACTCCGATTTGGCTACCTAAAGCAGGTCATAGATACTCCACATGGCGTGGCACCATTCAAACCAGCAGCGGTGGTGAAGGATCTCACCCGAGAAATTCATTGAAAAATGAGCAGGGTCGAGGCCATACGGTCGCTGTAGAAAAACATGTACATTTACGTTTACAAGGAGGAATACTTTCTTAAATTTTAGTGCCGCGAGATTCGAGAGGGGCCGCCGCTGTTCCAATTGCGGTAATTCCACCGCTGATCTGGATGAGAAAGGCTACACTTGCGAGAATGGGCTGTGTGGTAAGTTTCTTATACCAATAGCGTTTGGAGTGGAAGGACCTCCAAAAGGCGATGGCCGTAGTCGACTAGAATTTTATGTTATCTCTATGTCCTTCATGTGAGCGTCAGACTCATTCATGCATACATAATCATAATCGTAATTCCGAGATTTCCAAAGCGCCCAAAAGAAAGCCACGTCACGGGGACCAGCTTATTCAGAGGCGCTCAGTCAAAATAAAATCGATAGGCATAAGGGTTCGGCTCCGGCGTAAGCTGGGAAGTAAACGGCAAGTCCTGCGACGCACTGGCCCTGTATCAAGGACCTTGGAATTCGGTCACTGACCGCTCAAGGGCCTAAAGAAAAGGAAATGAGCGCCTCGTCTACGTTTCACTTGTGGGATAATGGGATACTTTACCCATACAGACGTACACAGCCATACTGGTCCTTGGTCTCACGTGTTCTATGCATTGGTGATCTTAGCCTGCGCCAGTTTTCTTTGTAGGTGGCAGCTGATCCGTATGCTGACGAAACGAACGCATATGTCTATTGCCCAGATGAAGAAAATGTCGGATTAGCTGTCAATAATAATTAATTAGCAATTAATTCATTAGTAATTAATTAATTAATTAGTAATTTGTCTAAAACAAATCGGTTTTGTCTTTCAGTTCCATGTGAGCCGAGGAAAAACTCAAAATGCAGTAAGTTTGTCTTAGTCCTAACTGTAACTGTAATCGTGGCTTATTTCAGAGATTTGAATCTCGTGCTAGCAGGGTCCGTACACGGGGACCTTAAATGGAGTGGCATCCATTCATACGGGCAGCGGTAGTGAAGGATCTCATCCGATAAATTCATTGAAAAATGAACAGGGTTGAGGCCACGCAGTCACTATAGAAAAACGTCTACATTTGCATTTATTCCGATTTGGCTACCTCAAGCAGGTCATAGATACTCCATATGGCGTGGCACCCATTCAAACGGGCAGCGGTGGTGAAGGATCTCACCCGATTAATCCATTGAAAAAATTAGCAGGGTCGAGGCCATACGGTCGCTATAGAAGAACGTGTACATTTACATTTATATTGTTATTCTCAATTCAGACGTGGCGTCACTTAATTTCCATAGCGTGCGTTAATTATAAAATTGTTATTAACAGGTACAGGCAGGTGCGGTTTTAATTATACATTAACCAATTGTTTTAAAGACGGCCATAATAATAAACAGTTTCATTGTATTCAACTGAGGAGTTGCAAGATAAAAATTGCACGGCACATCCGTCGTATTTCTCACCCACTGGAAACATTCATAGTTGAGAAACAAAGGCCGCAGTCTCTGCAAGCCGCCTTTGTTCACAGGTTATTGATGACATGAATTGCTAGATACAATGGTAAAACGTTGTGCTGTAGGATGTGGCCCGAGTTACCCGTGCCGCAATGGTGGACAGTATTCTACTAAGATCTGCGGCTGCCAATGTTCACGCGAATACTACGGCATCTACTGTGAAAGTGAGTTCCGTTTCGGTTCACATGCCCCGCTTGTCTTGTCTTGTCTTGACTTGTCTTCAACCGTCTTCGACCCGAGGATTGGTTGCACCACGGACGATTTTCTGCCATCGGCTTCTGTCCCTCGTCTCTTGTAATAACAGGTCGAGTGATAATTCAGTCCACGACTTGATGTTATCGAACCATGTCATGTCATCTTGGGTCTTCCCCGAGCTCGGGATCCACGCATTGTGCCTTAGATGATTACTTCCTTTAAACAGTCTCCATTCTTCCATAGCACATGCCCGAAATATGACCGCTTCCTCTTTCATTAATCCAAGCAGACTCCTCTCTACTCCTGCAGTCTTCAGGACCCAGTCATTTGTCTTAGGTCTTCCCCGAGCTCGGGATCAAGGAATTGTGCCTTCGGTGATCTCTTTCTCTAGACAGTCGCCACTCTTTCTTGGCACGTGCCCGAAGTATGAAAACTTCTTGTTTTTTTTATTAACAAGCATGGTTAACAGACATTTCTCATATATTATGTGTAATGCATAGAAACGTTGTATGATTAAATATAGACGCTAGGCTTATTATGGTTCGAACCGTCTGAATGTATTCGTCGGTCAACTCCATATACGAGGTGGATGTTACATTTATTTATGTCTTGGCTACTTAGCAAATAGCTGCTGTAATATGCAGGTATATATGCGTCTGGGTATTCATATAGCACGTTTGGGAGGCTTTGAAAAGGCAGTATAAAAATTGCTCGATATAGAAAGAGTTTAGCGGGCATCAAAGCGCAACGAATGTCTACCCGTCTGCCTAGACAATAAAACACAGGGAATCTACTCTGGAGATTTCTATAGCGCCCTCATCATAATGCAACAATCGACTTTCGCTTATAATCAAAGCCACTTGTCATCACCTCACAATCCTTTGGATAGAACCAGTCGAAATCCATGCGACCCTAGAGACCGGAAGATATACTGCGGTCTGGAGACACACTCAGCGCGCAGTTTAACTAATTTTCATGTACTAGACTTGTTAGCTACATTGGTTAATGCGTACGTCAAAGCGCCTCTGTGCGTGAGGATGCCGGTTCGTATACCGATAGTGGCTTGTTTCAGAGCTTTGAATCTCAGTATGCATGTATGCAGCGTTGTAAAACGTACTTTAAAGGCGCTGTTTTAAGCTTCTTCATATACTTAGTCAAAATTTATAGGAATAGCGAAGGCCTTCGTGTGTTAGGCTACTTGATTGATTCGCTGCCTTGATGTGTCTTTTCTGCCGTGTTTCGCAGAACCGTGCCGCTGTTTGGACGCCAATCGCCCTCTTTGTAAACATTGGGCCTCCCAATGCACCAACGAAATTTTCAAGTACTGGCTATTCGAAACTTGCCAGGAAACTTGCAAGTAAGCCCGCTCGTTTTATAATTCGATTTAAGCGTATTTTCATGCATGTTTAATTGTAGTCTAAGGTAGAGAATTCCAGAGCACTCAATGAAAGCTAAGTCGCGGAAACCAGCTTATTCACAAGCGCTCAGTCAAAACAAAATCGTTAGGCAAAAGGGTTCGGTTCCAGGTCAAGATCCAAGAGGCAGGCAGACTGCTAGTTTGCAACGATGTATTGTACTTAGAATTGGGGACAGAGAGTACAGTAATAACGTCCAGCTGTTGATTTGAGACCAAGGAATCTATTAATTATTCATTAGCATTAGCGTCACTACTTATGAATATTTATTATTAGATCCTAGCATCCAATCAATAGCAGGGCGTCATTACACGTGATTATTCATATCTGAATTCGTATATGGAATGTTAAAGGTGCGGCCCGAATCCATAATTTCTCATTTCAAATGCCTTTGTGCGACCGGTAACAATTTGACTCTTTCACTGCACCAATCTCAAAGACAAAACAGTGACGTAAGGATCTGACGATAATAGAGTGGTCACGCAATGACGTCATTAGATTACATCATTTAATATTAGGTTAGATTAGGTTAGACTATCGATTAGATTTAGTTCTCATATGACACAAAATGCATCCAAGTTTTTGGTCGCAGTTAATGAATTTCAATTTTTCAAATCGCTGCATTATTGTTATACCTATTATTTTTGTAAGCAATCAAGTAAACATGGCTAACTTTGTACTTCGGTTTTCTGCTTTCAGTATGTGCAGTAATTATAAAAGACCGGCCTCCTGCGACTCAAAAAGCAACTAACTCTTCAGATGAAGAATAAATGCGTTGTTACATCTGTCGTTGCACAAACACAGCATCTGCAAAAATCTGTCAAAATTTAACAGTTGAAATTAAATAAAAGACATCAACGTATTGACTTTTTTCTTCTATCTGCTTTTAGCATTTGTCGTCTGAAAGCACACAAGATGCTTTGGTCGCATTTGACGAATTTCAAATGTTCAACTCTCATCATTATTATTATTACCTTTATTGTTATTATTATTATTATTATCATTATCATTTTTTACCCGAGGTATTTATGATCCCTCAGGATTTCAGAAATTAGGGACTGCATCATCATTATGACTATCATTATTTTTATTATTATTATTATTATTATTACTACTACTACTACTACTACCACTACTACTACTACTACTACTACTCCCACTACTACTACTTCTTCTACTACTACCATTACTACTACCCCTACTACTGCTACCACTACTCTCACTACCACTACTACACCTACCACTACTACTGCTACCACTAATGCTACAACCACTGCTACTACTACTAGTAGTAGTAGCAGTAATATTGTTGTTGTTCTTCTTCTTATAATTAATGTTATTATTATCATCAACATTATCATCATCATCACCATCATCATCATTAACCTGAGTTGGAAATGATATCTCAGCGCTAGATGAACAAGCTTCTTCTTCTTACTCGCCTAACAACAATGAATTCACGTGACAACCGTGATGACGTAACCTATACTCTGTAGCTTTTGCGTGTAAAGAGAGCGATATCAGTCCTGCCTGTAATTATTAATAATAATACATTTTTATTTTACTGTCAGTTCTCCTGGAAGCGGTTGGTATGTTTTGACATCTTATCTTAGTTTTTTTCTGAATAGCACTTTGAACCTAACAGCAATAGTTAGAGTCTGTATGTCGGCTGGAAACAAAGTCTGAAGATACAACAATCTATAGTACACTGTAATTATTATGAAAACAATTGATGTCAGTTGAATTCATTCATTGTTCGAGATTAAGAGTACTTAAAGTAAGTTTATTCATACGGCGCTGTGTGGCCTTATTTACTTTCGGCAGGTAATAATAATGCATCACTTTGTTGCAATGGAATTTGAGACTCTGGGTCCAATTAACAGCATTCGCCTACTTTTCATAACACAGTCACAGCGCGCTTTATCTGTCTATGTCTGTATCTGTCTCTGTCTGTTTCTGTCTGTCCGTCTGTCTGTCTGTCTATGTCTGTCTCGCTCTTTCTCGTATAACCGGTTACTCAAGAGAGAAACCAGTTGTCTTTCTCAGCGCCATGCTATTACAGTCTAACGCACAGCGCTATAATACCAACAACAACAACAATAACAACAACAACAACAGCAATAACAACAACAACAATAGTAATAGTAATAATATCCCTGATACTTTTGCATCGCCAGATCTTTGCCATTTTTCTAGCCGTTCCAGAAGTTTCTCATTCTGCAGAGAATTATTTAATTCCTGAGGGATCAAATATATACCTCCGGTAAAAAAAATAATAATAATACAGGAATATAGAAAACAATATAAAATTGAAATAATAAGCGAAGCGCTGGTTTTAAAAGATTCTATGACAATAATAACATTAATAATAATAATAACAACAACAACACAACAAAAACAACCACACAACAACAACACAACAACAACAACACAACAATACCACACAACAACAACAACAACAATAATAATAATAATAATAATAATAATAGCAATAATATTTAAAGGAGGAACCTTCTCCAATAAACAATGTGCCTCTCATTCAGAAGGACCTGTAAACCTTATATCATCTAATGCATCCAATTAGCAGAAATCAGGTCAATTCTTTTTATTTTACAAGCTGTTGAACTTTCTGTACCGTCGACGCTTATCGTTTAGCATATACATTGCACTGACTTTAGCTCCAAATGAATTTCCATAGGCGTCGAATGAATTGCTAAATTCATATCGAAATATCCTGACATGGTTATTCTTCATAGATGGAGATGTTCGCGTTTTATCTCTGCGTTGTCACTGGTCTTGCTCTCGGTGACCTGAAACGGACGGAGATTGGTTTAGATGATGTAAAAGTGAATGCCAGAGAAGCTGCTTCTCTTGACACCAAAGGATCAATAATGCAGGATCAGTATTTCCGATCAAAAGACGTCAACACGACTACCCAGTGCCTAAACGGGGATTCCAACGAGACTGAAACTTCTGAGAAACCATCGTCTGTTGTGGCGCCAATGACCGTGATCTACGATGCATCCAAGGCAAAGCAGAACGAGCAGAGGCTGTATTTCGGAACACGTGTGATGGATCTCCGGTCGTTCCTGAAACATTCACATCGACATCCCTCTGCGAAGAAGCGATCGATTAAGGTCAAGAGAAGTTTACCGAGATCAAAAAAAACGAGAAGATTATTTCGAAGGAAACGAAAAAAAAATCCTAGGAATATATTCGATGATATGTTTGGTTTAATGAATAAACTTTGCCCAGCGGTTATGTCGAAAATGGATTCAACTGATCGAACCGAGAAAGAGCTAGTTGCGAGCTACGCGAATACCGGTAGCGCTTCGCCGGATCTTCTTGCCAAATACTATGCTGAGAGAGATGCGGAGAGACAGTTACTGAAAGAGAAAGTGGCTGCAGCTGGTGATAGAGGGGCAGACATGATTGATACCTACAAGTCGATGAGGAACCACTCTGGAGATTGGTACCAATTAATTCATGGAAAATTCCCGGCATTCTTCGAGAAACCTTCGTCTGCTCTCACCGAATATGAAAACATGAAGCGAGAGGAATACGCCTACCTTGACAGGTTACAACAGGAACTCATCCCAGGTCAGACACAGCAGCCTATCCAGGAAACTAAAACAGAAGAAACACAGCAACAGACAACCCAACAGACCGAGCAACCCCGGGTTCAAGAGGAGGTCGAAACAGTGACGATTCGACCGGTGGATACATCAAGAATTGTGGCTGCGAGCAAGACCGTTATGGAATTTTTCCTTTATAAACTCCCAATTGAATTAATGAAACAGGTCGTATACACTGATAGAGCAGAGCAAATCGTTCTAGAGAACTACGCCGTAAATCACAGAGTTCCGTCCGAGGCTCTTGATGCCTACAACTCGGCAAAGAAGAAGGAGAGACAGCTTCTGAAGCGTATGCTCACAGAAGTGCCGATAATTCTACCAACTTACAAAGCGCTAAGGAAAGGCGTTGCATGGAATTACACGAGGCTTAATGACAAATTTAGAGAATTTTTCCAACAGCCTTCTGATGCACTGACAGAGTATGAAGCTTTAAAGAGAGATGAATCGGCTTCTTTGGACAGTTTTCTTGCCGAACCGATCCCGACTGAAGACGAAGAAGATACCAAAAACGTTGAAGCCGAAGAGACAGCAAAGCGAAAGATTCGAGAGGCTGAAATAGGACGCAGTGCCGTGAATATCCAAGACCAGCCACCTGTTATTCTTCATAACTAACTCTTCAGATATCGATTCAATGTATGACGACAACTAAACTGTCATTCAAACATTGGATTTTTCATTTAAATGTTGGACATTTATTGGATTATATTAACGTTTACAATATTTAGCTCTTTTTTGGTACCGATCTTCTAAAAATGCACAAAAGTTCATGGTCGCTATTAATGAATTTCATTTTTTTCATATTGCTGGGTTGTTAATATTTGTTGTTTTTTAACCGAGGTAGAAGTGACCCCTGAAATGGAATCTTTTCTTCCTCGAGTTAAAATAAAATAATTATAATTATATTATATTTATTATTATTGTTTATATCGTTACGTGAATAAAATTATTAATATTATTATCCCTTGCTGCCATGAATTCACATGGAAAACTTGATAGTGTACCTTATAATTGAATTCGAAAGATTTTTTAAAATTAATACTGTCATCACGAATAGAATTATAACTATCTTTATTTTATTGGTAGCTTTATATCGGTACTATGTCGTCTGAAAATGGTAAATGTGTTTAAGATTTCTTGTCATAATTTTTCCAGAACAAAGAGTATGTTGTACTTTTCAGCAATTTTTGGCTTTTGTTGTATATCACCCGGAAACAAAGGCGAACAATTAAAGCTAATTTTATTTGAACAAATTTATATAGCTCCACTTCACAAGAAACTCCTCGCAGGCGTTCTCAACCCAACAACACAAAACCTTGACCAAACGGACTGGTTTTTAAACGCTTACGCAAAAAAGAGGCTAAGAAAAGCTAAGGAGTTTATGTTATAGGTTGCTAAGCAATCCATCGCAAAAAGATCGAAGAGCTACATGCATTCAAAGTTGCATCGTAGATAATCGTATGCCGTCTTAGGGCCACAGCGGAGAAACAATGAAGAAACGGTGAGGCAAGCGATCAACGCTGAATGTAAATGTTCAAATTTTTCTATAGCCACTGTATGGCCTCGACCCTGGTCATTTTCAATGAATTTATCGGGTGAGATCCTTCACCACCGCTGCCCGTTTGAATGGGCGCCACGCCATTTAAGGTCCCCGTGTACGGACCGTGCTAGCCCGAGTTTAATAATCTCTGTAATAATCCACAATCGCTTTACGAATCGAAAACATCGCCCACAGAGACTCCTTCACTGGCATAAGCTTTAATCGATGTTGCTAACTGGTCCAGTATGGGGCAGTGAGTCAATGGACTTTCAAAAGAATAAGATATTGTAATAGATTCTGTATAACCCAAGTATTAAATGCTCTTAATATTTTAATCTAATGACTTCTATAGCGCCGTTATCTTAATGCTCAAGGCATCAATCGATGGTCGCTTCAGGTCAATATTGCAGTCAAAAATCATGTACCGTTGGAGAAGCCTGATCGAATTCCGATGGGACAGAGAAACAATGGCTACACGATTCCTTAATTGGTTCGAAATGACTAAAATTCTTCAGCAGTCAGAATCGTATGCCTCGCAGTCTCCTTCTTCATCACGGTCGCGTTCTGAATCTGAAAAGCCTATGTTATTATCAACTAGACCTGGAAGTCAAGCAGCAAAGTATTAGTTTGAGAGGGAAACATTAAAGGTGTCGCTGTGTTCGCTACTTCGGTTATTGTGCCTGACTTACACCTCAAGACCTCCATGCTGTTGCGGGTATAGAGAGAGATTTTTAACATTGAAGCCGGGGATTTTTGACCACAGTGTAATTAAAAGCGACCATTGATTGATGCACTCTAGATGTCGGTAGATTGCATTATATTGGGCTAAGTTAGAACAGAATAGATTAAATTGCAATAAAACAAAATGAGATAGTATAGAGTAAATATACAAGTCATATTAGATTTGATTACACTAGATTAGAATAGATCAGGAAACATTTCTTCCTCAGTTAACAACAGCAAATATTAACAACCCAGCAATATGAAAAAAATGAAATTCATTAATAGCGACCATAAACTTTCGTGCAATTTTAGAAGATCAGCACCAAAAAGAGTTAAATATTGTAAACGTTAATATAATTCACTAAATGTCCAACATTTAAATGAAAAATCCAATGTTTGAATGACAGTTTAGTTGTGGTCATACATTGAATCGATATCTGAAGAGTTAGTTATGAAGAATAACAGGTAGCTGGTCTTGGATATTCACGGCACTGCGTCCAATTTCAGCCTCTCGAATCTTTCGCTTTGCTGCCTCTTCGGCTTCAACGTTTTTGATATCTTCTTCGTCTCCAGTCGGGTTCGATTCGGCAAGAAAACTGTCCAGAGAAGCCGATTCATCTCTCTTTAAAGCTTCATACTCTGACAGTGCACTAGAAGGCTGTTGGAAAAATTCTCTAAATTTGTCGTTAAGTCTCGTGTAATTCCATGCAACGCCTTTCCTTAGCGCTTTGTAAGTTGGTAGAATTATCGGCACTTCTGGGAGTAATCGCTTCAGAAGCTGTCTCTCCTTCTTCTTTGCCGAGTTGTAGGCATCAAGAGCCTCGGGCGGAACGCTCTGAGATTTGACGTAGTTCTCCAGAACGACTCTCTCTGCTTCATCAGTAATTACGATCTGGTTTTTTAATTCATTTGGGAGACTAAGAAGGAAATGATTCATGGCGATCTGGCTCGCAGCCACAATTCTTGATGAATCCACCGGTCGAATCGTCACTGTTTCGACCTCTTGAACCCGGGGTTGCTCGGTCTCTTGAGTTTTCTGTTGCTGTGTTTCTTCTGCTTTAGTTTCCTGGGTAGGCTGCTGTGTCTGACCTGGGCTGAGTTCCTGTAGAAACCTGTCAAGGTAGGCGTAATCCTCTCGCTTTATGTTTTCATATTCGGTGAGAGCAGACGAAGGTTTCTCGAAGAATTCCTTGAATTTTTCACGAATGTCAAAGTACTGCCATCCGGTGGCGTTTCTAAGCGCCCTGTAGGCATCAATCATGTCTGCCGTTCCATCACCAGCTGCAGCCACTTTCTCTCTCAGAAACTGTCTCTCCGCATCTTTCGCAGCATTGTATTTGGCAAGAAGATCCGGCGAAGCGCTACCGGTATTCGCGTAGCTCGCAACTAGCTTTTTCTCGGCTTGATCAGTTGGATACATTTGCGATGCCACCTCTTCAGTAACTTTTTCTCGAAGTGCCATCATCCTCCTGAATGGAGCAAAGGGATCTTCGCGCTCTGCATTTCGTTTCCTTCGAAACGATCTTCTCGTCTTTCTTGATCTCGGCAAACTCCTTTTGACTTTCACCGAATACTTCTTCGCAGAGAGGTGTCGATGAGAATGTTTCAGGAACGACCGGAGATCCATCACACGTGTTCCGAAATACAGCCTCTGCTCGCTCTTCTTTGCCTTGGATGCACCGTTGGTCACGGTCATTGGCGTTACAACAGACGATGGTTTCACGGAAGTCTCAGTCCCGATTGAACTCCCGTTTAGGCACTGGGTTGTCGTGTTAACGTCTTTTGATCGGAAATACTGATCCTGCATTATTGATCCTTTGGTGTCAAGAGAAGCAGCTTCTCTGGCATTCACTTTCAGATCATCTTTACCAATCTCTGCCTGTTTCAGGTCACCGAAAGCAAGACCAGTGACAACGCAGAGATAAATCGCGAACATCTCCATCTATGAAGAAACACACTGTCAGGATATTTGAACAAGAACTGAACTGAACAATTCAGTCGACGCCTTCGTTAATGAACCTGGCTATAACCAGTATGGAAAACAAATATTACCAAAAATCGTCGACACGACCGAAGGCTCAACAGTTTGCATAAGAAAATGAGTTGGTCTTAATTGGGATACCTGGTTAAAGAATGTTAATGCAAAAACAACGATTTGCGGATGTCCACGAAGGTAAGGCTAGGTATGGTAAAGGAAAAAGTAAAGTATCCCACATCCCACATGTGAAACTTTAGTGAGGCGCTCATTTCCTTTTCTTAGGCCTTTCAGCCGGCAATGGACAAATCCATAGATTCTGGACACGGGGCCAGTGCATCGCAGGACTTGCCGTTTACTTCCCAGCTTACGACGGTACCAAATTATACTGCTTGGTGACAGAGCATATTGTCAAGTATTAACAATCTCTTTGTCCAGCGGACATAGTCTACCAAAACACACAATGACAGGTAATGTCAAGTTCAAAATGATTGAATAGGTTGTTGTGTTTCACTGAGAAAACTACGATGACATCAGAAAAAACCCACCGCTTCCAGAAGCAACATCGATGAGATAAAACAGTATCGCTAAATAATAAATAAAATGTCGCTTTCTTTAAAGGCAATAACAAAGAAGTATGAAATGCGTCATCTTCGTTGACACGTAATTTTATTGTTATGATACAGAATCCTTATGAGTCTATTTATATTGCGCTGAGAGTCGTTTCCATCTCTGGTAAAAATCCCAATGCGGATACTTCGACGGAATATTTACAGAGAGGAAACCCTGTAAAAAATCCACTTCTTTACAAGCTTCTATAGTAACTCTTCCGATATAGACAAAGTTAACAAACTTAAAATGTTGACTCGTATTTACAGAGACTCCATGGTCCTGATACCATTTCTTACTTTGCAAAGGATCATTTGGCTCAAGCGCTAGCACGACCAAAGCAAGCAATTTAAGGAGAGAAATAAAAGCAGTTTATTACAACCGACGGCAGAGAAAAGACCCCGTGTTGCAAATCCAATGCAGGGATCCGTTTGTACAGACCGACATTAAATAGATGATTTTAAAAGACAGTCTTTATCTTTAGGTGTAGTTGCTTTTGACCGTTTGAAACTGAATATAATGTTTGTCTGTATTATACGGAGTTTCTCTGGCAGCTATCAACCCTGGGTGGAATTCTGCTGGTTGGGCTCTAGGTGCGTGCGAGAACCCGCTAGCGGTGACTTCTCCCGCAGTTCAAGGAACGGGCTTACAGATGAAGTTGTTTTTCTTACAACTAACTTATGATTTAGCTCTTCGAAGAGTGTCTTCAAGGGATACTAGAGATATCCTTCGAAGAGTGTCTTCAAGGGATACTAGAGATATCCTTCGAAGAGCGTCTTCAAGGGATACTAGAGATATCCTTCGAAGAGCGTCTTCAAGGGATACTAGAGATATCCTTCGAAGAGTGTCTTCAAGGGATACTAGAGATATCCTTCGAAGAGCGTCTTCAAGGGATACTAGAGATATCCTTCGAAGAGTGTCTTCAAGGGATACTAGAGATATCCTTCGAAGAGCGTCTTCAAGGGATACTAGAGATATCCTTCGAAGAGCGTCTTCAAGGGATACTAGAGATATCCTTCGAAGAGTGTCTTCAAGGGATACTAGAGATATCCTTCGAAGAGTGTCTTCAAGGGATACTAGAGATATCCTCTCGAAGAGCGTCTTCAAGGGATACTAGAGATATCCTTCGAAGAGTGTCTTCAAGGGATACTAGAGATATCCTTCGAAGAGCGTCTTCAAGGGATACTAGAGATATCCTTCGAAGAGCGTCTTCAAGGGATACTAGAGATATCCTTCGAAGAGTGTCTTCAAGGGATACTAGAGATATCCTCTCGAAGAGCGTCTTCAAGGGATACTAGAGATATCCTCTCGAAGAGCGTCTTCAAGGGATACTAGAGATATCCTCTCGAAGAGTGTCTTCAAGGGATACTAGAGATATCCTTCGAAGAGTGTCTTCAAGGGATACTAGAGATATCCTCTCGAAGAGCGTCTTCAAGGGATACTAGAGATATCCTTCGAAGAGTGTCTTCAAGGGATACTTGAGATATCCTTCGAATAGCGTCTTCAAGGGATACTAGAGATATCCTTCGAAGAGTGTCTTCTAGGGATACTAGAGATATCCTTTGAATAGCGTCTTCAAGGGATACTAGAGATATCCTGAAAAAATATTCCGATGGCCCAATGATGACCCACATACACAATTTAAGAAGTCTCAAATTTGACATAAGATTTTCTCGGTTAGGAAATAATGTAATTCATTGATTAGAGCGAGGAGAAGGCTTCCTACTTATCTGCCTAATTATATATTACAGACGAGGAAAGGCTGACAGTCTAAACTACTGTCTTGATGTTGGTCACCATGAATATTCTTTTTAATTTATAATATAATCAGAAACTTTATGTCTGTGAGACGAAATTCTTGCCACACTAGTGCTGTCTGTCAGCATACTAAAAACTCGTTAATCGTAATCGTAAGCTCGAGATTTCTACAGCCTCAACGAAAGCCAAGTCGCGGAAACCAGCTTATTCACAGGCGCTCAGTCAAAACAAAACCGACAGGCAATAGGGTACGAAACGGCTTCACGTCAAGATCCCAGAGTCAGTTAAGATGAGTTTTTTAAAATCATTGTTACTGTCGTCGAATTGTTTGTCCATCATGTTCAGGTTTTAATGCAGACGATCAGTGGAAGAATCTAAATTGCAGATTCGTCCGCTTTGTTTTGTTTTCCACATCTGCACCTCAGTCAAACACTTAGTGAGCATGCGCCTTCGCCTGTACCGGAAACCTCGGAACCGGAAGTGAAGAGGCGTGCTTGTGAATTTCTACAGTGTGCAGGTGGTCTGATGAAGCAGCATGGTTGAAAAAGATATAAAAGGGAATCGTGTGAAGAAGTAGCAGTATCTTCTTTTCGGAAGACAGAGTGTGCTGCAACCGTAGTTATGCACGGATACCTGTTGCTGGCAGTTGGAGTCGTCTGCGCTTGTCTTGGACAGGCGATGCTGGAAACAATCGATCTCGATCTCGGAGAGAAGACCATCATCGATGCTCCAATCTCGGTGTAGGTTGCAGATGATTGCTGTGATGATGAGAATGATTAGAACGATCCTAGTAATCGTAATCGTAAAGTCGAGATTTCTACAGCGCCCAAAGAAAGCTAAGACGCAGGAACCAGCTTTTTCACAGGCGCTCAGTCAAAGCAAAATCGATAGACAAGAAGGGTTCGGTCCCAGGTCAAGATCCAGAAGATTTCTACAGCGCTCAACGAAACCTAAGTCGCAGGAACCAGCTTTTCACAGGAGCTCAGTCAAAGCAAAAACGATAGGCAGAAGGGTTCGGTTCCAGGTCGAGATATTAGAGGCAAGCAGGCGGGCGGGCGGGCGGGCGGGCGGGCGGGCGGGCGGGCGGGCGGGCGGGCGGGCGGGCGGGCGGGCGGGCGGGCAGGCAGGCAGGCAGGCAGGCAGGGTGGGTGGTATTAGGAATTGGTTAGTAATGACGAGGTTGATAATTGAGATGATTCTAATGTTGATAGCATAGACGAAAATGATAGCGTCGACAACGACGACGACGAAGATGATGATGACGACGATAATGCTAATAACAACATCACTTTTCGTCGTCATCATCATCATCATCTTCTTCATTATTGTCATCATCAATTCCGCCAACATTATCGCCATGAATTTCATGACAACGCTGATGCTGGCTGACGACAGCAACGACATCAGTGATGATGATAATGGTGATGATGAGGACCATGATGACGACGACGACAATGGAGATGATGATGATTTCATGATGGCAAGAAATGATAATAAAATATGCATCTAAGTCGAAGTATCGAAGAATATTTCTGAATTCTTTTCGCAGCGACTACATCCACGAAGTGAGACGATGTAAGTCATTGATCCGTATGAAAACAGTAATGGAAGAGTATCTTCGATTTTTGATTTGCTCTGTTCTGATTGATTGATTCATTCATTCATTTCTCAATTTATTCGCTCAATCGTTCATTCACTTACTCATTCATTCATTCGTTCGTTCGGTTATTCATTCATTTATTTGTTGATTCATTCATTCGTTCGTTCGTTCATTCATTCATTTATTTGCTCATTCATTCGTTCTTTAGTTCATTCGTTAATTCATTAGTTCGTTCGTTCATTCACTTGTTCGCTCATTCATTCATTCACTTGTTCGTTCGTTCACCTATTCATTCAGTCATTGAATCGCTAATTTCATTGACAAAGGCTGTTTATTCAGACTTAACATACTTCCTTAGTTCTGACTGACTTACACGTGGTTATAATGTTTATTTGTTTAACTCTCTGCAGCGCTTCTGAAGTCATGTGGTAAGGAAAGCTGATTAAATTTAGTGTTAAATCTGTAAAAATTACGAATTCGTTTGAACATTTTCAATATTTGTAGACATATTTTTTAAGCAAATATTTGGAATATTTTAAAACATGTTTTTCTTAAAAATATCAACGAAATTAAGTTTGGTGTAAAACAATTATTACTGTAGTAATTAAATAGATTACAATATCGTTGGAACAATACATTTTAAAATATATTTCGCATTTTTCATATCTTTTTGCGGTTTATATCTGGAATATTTGAAACTATTTTATCATTGCTTATAACCGTAAGAGGTTATTGTTATTAAATTCAAAAACAACATCATGAAATCGTTTGAACAGGGCGTGATCAACCCCGGTATCGTCTTAAGAGGCAGACGACAGAATGTGGAGGCACGGTGGCAACAGTAACGGAAGCTCAGAAGACGGAGATTGTCAACGCTCACAACAACTATCGTGGCAAAGAACAATCGATGAACGAGCTGATCATGGTTAGCTTAGTCAATTAATCCTGACCTTGCTTCAGTGTGAATCTTTGTCACTTGTTTCACAACTTTCTTCACGTGTGAATCTTTGTCACTTGTTCCACAACTTTCTTCACGTGTGAATCTTTGTCACTTGTTCAACTTTCTTCACGTGTGAATCTTTGTCACTTGTTCCACAACTTTCTTCACGTGCGAATCTCTGCGACTTGTTCCACAACTTTCTTCACGTATGAATCTTTGTCACTTGTTCTACAACTTTCTTCTTGTGTGAATCTCTGCGACTCGTTCCACAACTTTCTTCACGTATGAATCTTTCCTATATAAATGAGCACCTATGATTACGATTACGATACGTGTTGTTGTAATGCATTGCAGGAATGGGACAATGATTTGGCATCTCTGGCACAAGCCTGGGTGAACACTTGCCAGTGGGCTCATGGTATGCTCAATGAGTAAGTCATTGGTTACCATCCATCCGGCCTTTAACATGTCGAATTCATACCTATGAACTCTAACTGTACTCTTGCCATATGTATGTATGTATGTATATACGTATGTATGTATGTGTGTATGTATGTATGCGTGTATGTGTATGTGTGTATGTATGTTTGTAATGTATGTCTGATGTATGTATGTATATGTGTATGTATGCATGCATGTATGTATGTATGTATGTGTGTGTATGTGTGTATGTATGTAAGTTTGTAATGTATGTCTGATGTAATGTATGTATGCAATTTATGTATGTATGTGTGTACGTATATGTGCCTATAATGCAGCTATGTATATGTGCATACAAATGTATGTTTGCATGTATGTGTGTGTATGTTTGCATGTATGAACGGGCCATCAGCTAATGGCTTGTGCATTAAACAACAACGGCGCTATAGGAGTTTCTAATAATAATAATTTGTATCTATTCATCTATTAATGCAATCTGTGTTTATGTATTTTTGTATGAGTATATGTGTTGGTTGCAGCTGTGATGGAAATAGGGTGGGCCAGAATCTCTTCATGACTACTGGTAGCGTCGGTTATCCTGCCCTGAACTTCACTCAGGCCATCAAGAGCTGGTACAATGAACGCAACTATTGGAACTTCACGACTCAGGCCTGCCAGAGTGGAAAAGTCTGCGGACATTGGACTCAGGTGAGGCGCTTAATTAAACTCGGATGTATGTTTTGTTAATTCTTACTCGTCTATTTCTTTATCTCTCCTTTATTGCCTACATCCATAATTTCTTCTGTTTTGTACGTTCTTACTCGTTTAATTCTTTATGTTTCTTTTATTGCTTCTATCCCTCAATTCCTCTATGTTGTTATTTCTCTTTCCTCCTTTCCTTTTTTCTTCATTCCTCTATGTTGTTATTCCTCTTTCCTCCTTTCCTTTTTTCTTCATTCCTCTATGTTGTTATTCCTCTTTCCTCCTTTCCTTTTTTTCTTCATTCCTCTATGTTGTTATTCCTCTTTCCTCCTTTCCTTTTTTCTTCATTCCTCTATGTTGTTATTCCTCTTTCCTCCTTTCCTTTTTTCTTCATTCCTCTATGTTGTTATTCCTCTTTCCTCCTTTCCTTTTTTCTTCATTCCTCTATGTTGTTATTCCTCTTTCCTCCTTTCCTTTTTTTCTTCATTCCTCTATGTTGTTATTCCTCTTTCCTCCTTTCCTTTTTTCTTCATTCCTCTATGTTGTTATTCCTCTTTCCTCCTTTCCTTTTTTCTTCATTCCTCTATGTTGTTATTCCTCTTTCCTCCTTTCCTTTTTTTCTTCATTCCTCTATGTTGTTATTCCTCTTTCCTCCTTTCCTTTTTTTCTTCATTCCTCTATGTTGTTATTCCTCTTTCCTCCTTTCCTTTTTTCTTCATTCCTCTATGTTGTTATTCCTCTTTCCTCCTTTCCTTTTTTTCTTCATTCCTCTATGTTGTTATTCCTCTTTCCTCCTTTCCTTTTTTTCTTCATTCCTCTCTGTTGTTATTCCTCTTTCCTCCTTTCCTTTTTTCTTCATTCCTCTATGTTGTTATTCCTCTTTCCTCCTTTCCTTTTTTCTTCATTCCTCTATGTTGTTATTCCTCTTTCCTCCTTTCCTTTTTTCTTCATTCCTCTATGTTGTTATTCCTCTTTCCTCCTTTCGATTTTTTCTTCATTCCTCTCTGTTGTTATTCCTCTTTCCTCCTTTCCTTTTTTCTTCATTCCTCTATGTTGTTATTCCTCTTTCCTCCTTTCCTTTTTTTCTTCATTCCTCTATGTTGTTATTCCTCTTTCCTCCTTTCCTTTTTTTCTTCATTCCTCTATGTTGTTATTCCTCTTTCCTCCTTTCCTTTTTTCTTCATTCCTCTATGTTGTTATTCCTCTTTCCTCCTTTCCTTTTTTTCTTCATTCCTCTATGTTGTTATTCCTCTTTCCTCCTTTCCTTTTTTCTTCATTCCTCTATGTTGTTATTCCTCTTTCCTCCTTTCCTTTTTTTCTTCATTCCTCTATGTTGTTATTCCTCTTTCCTCCTTTCCTTTTTTCTTCATTCCTCTATGTTGTTATTCCTCTTTCCTCCTTTCCTTTTTTCTTCATTCCTCTATGTTGTTATTCCTCTTTCCTCCTTTCCTTTTTTTCTTCATTCCTCTATGTTGTTATTCCTCTTTCCTCCTTTCCTTTTTTTCTTCATTCCTCTATGTTGTTATTCCTCTTTCCTCCTTTCCTTTTTTTCTTCATTCCTCTATGTTGTTATTCCTCTTTCCTCCTTTCCTTTTTTCTTCATTCCTCTATGTTGTTATTCCTCTTTCCTCCTTTCCTTTTTTTCTTCATTCCTCTATGTTGTTATTCCTCTTTCCTCCTTTCCTTTTTTTCTTCATTCCTCTCTGTTGTTATTCCTCTTTCCTCCTTTCCTTTTTTCTTCATTCCTCTATGTTGTTATTCCTCTTTCCTCCTTTCCTTTTTTCTTCATTCCTCTATGTTGTTATTCCTCTTTCCTCCTTTCCTTTTTTCTTCATTCCTCTATGTTGTTATTCCTCTTTCCTCCTTTCCTTTTTTCTTCATTCCTCTATGTTGTTATTCCTCTTTCCTCCTTTCGATTTTTTCTTCATTCCTCTCTGTTGTTATTCCTCTTTCCTCCTTTCCTTTTTTCTTCATTCCTCTATGTTGTTATTCCTCTTTCCTCCTTTCCTTTTTTCTTCATTCCTCTCTCTGTTTTTGTCATGAAATCTTCCTTACTTTTCTGCTTTCTTACCTTTCTAATTCTTTTATTCACTTCTTTCCTAAGTTCCTACTTTATCCTACCGTCTTTCCTTCCTTAATTAATTTCTTCTCACCTTCCTTTCTTCTTTCTTAGTTCATTCTTTTCTAAATCTTTCCGCCTTCTTTCATCCCCACCTGTCCCCCTTCTCTCTGGTCTTCTGGCAACCATACTTGGTTCTTGACATGGCATCTTTGGACAACCCCACCGACTTGACGCAGCTTAAACACAACCCATCCTTACAGTTCCTCTCCCCTTCTCTCTCTGGTCTTCTGGCAACCGTACTTGGCTCTTGACATGACATCTTTGGACAACCCCACCGACTTGACGCAGCTTAAACACAACCCATCCTTACAGCTCCTCTCCCCTTCTCTCTCTGCTCTTTTGGCAACCGTACTTGGTTCTTGACATGGCATCTTTGGACAACCCCACCGACTTGACGCAGCTTAAACACAACCCATCCTTACAGCCCCTCTCCCCTTCTCTCTCTGGTCTGCTGGCAACCGTACTTGGTTCTTGACATGGCATCTTTGGACAACCCCACCGACTTGACGCAGCTTAAACACAACCCATCCTTACAGCTCCTCTCCCATTCTCTCTCTGGTCTTCTGGCCCGTACTTGGTTCATGACATGGCATATTTCGACAACATTACTAGCTTGACGCAGCGCTCGTGAATAAGCTGTTGCCCTGCGCTTAGCTCTTAAGTAGAGCTGTAGAAATTTGAAGTCTACGATAACGAATAGAATCTATTGTCATTTATTTATTCCTTCTTGACTTTGTCCGTAGCTCCGTATTCGTACCTTCCTTTCTTCATCCCTTTCTCCTTTATTCCTTGATTACTTTCCTTCTGCTCTTGCGGCTACAAACCACTCACTTTTATTGTCTTTTTAAATTTAATCGGACTTTTGTCTAAGAATACCTGTACCGGTCTGTGCAGGTGGTTGCCGCTAAATCCGGAAAGGTCGGCTGCGCCTATGCTCAGTGCCCGGCAGTTGCAGTACCCGGAGGAACCTGGGCCAACGCCCTCATCGTTGGATGCGACTACAGCCCGGCGTAAGTGATGCTATCTCAGCAGCATCAGCAGAAGCCTGCAGACTTTCAAAAACAATAACTTAGACTTTCAAAAACAATAACTTGTCATCATCATTAGTATCGTCGTCGTCTTCGTTATTGTCGTCGTCATCAACATTCATCACCGTCGTCGTTGTCGTCGTCATCATTACAACCATCATTGTCGTCGTCATCACTGACTTCATCGTCATCGTCACCGTCATCGTCATATATTATTAAATATATTGGAGGACGATATACATATTAGAAATAGATTACTTTACATCACCAATTACAATTATGAGACATATGACTTCTGACAAACAGACACTGTTAATGTGGCCTTTAAGAGACCACGCTATTTTTCTGACTGCAGACAATTGTTAATAGGCTTCAAAACAGGACAGCATAACATCAAGGAGTGCCACAGCCACACCTGCGTCTGCTTCTATTAATGGCCTGGTTTGCTACATTGGTTAACGTCAGGGCCACTCTGTGCTTGATGATCTCGGTTCGCATACCAACAGTGGCTATACTTCAGAGATTTTGATCTCAGGCTAGCACGGTCCTTTACACGGGGACCTTAACTGGTGTAGCGCCCATTCAAACAGCAGCTGTGGTGAAGGATCTCCTCCCTCCCCGATCAGTTCATTGGAAATTGAGCAGGGTCGAGGCCATAGATCGCTATAGAAAAACGTCTACATTTACAATTACTCCCACGTGTCTACCTAAAGCAGGTCATAGATATTCCAAATGGTGTGGCACCCATTCAAACGGGCAGCGGTGGTGAAGGACCTTACCGATAAATTCGGTCGCTATAGAAAAACGTTTACATTTATCAGAAATAAGTCCCACGAGTGTAGCACTTGTTTAAATTGGCTGGTGGTTATGCTACGCTATTTCAGAGGCAATGTGCAGGGAGAGTCGATTTTTCTCCCGGGAACACCGTGTACTGCCTGTACAACTGTAACTGGATCACTGAATTACAGGGGCTACAAGTGCCAAAACAATCTCTGTGGTAAGGGCTCGTTACAATACCTTCTTAGTCGATACAACTATTATTACCCTATACCATTACTTCACGGCGCCATAGCTATACCACTATTACAGCCAGCAGTAGTAATATCATTAGACTCAAGACTGAGAACACTTTTTCCCCAGAATCTTATCCTGAATCTTCCTCTTCCCGTTATCTCTCTTCTCGCTTCAATTTCAAACACCATCCACCGTAGCCGTCCGACTGTATGCCTGCCCGACTCCTTGATCTTGACCTGGAACCGAACCCTTTTTGCCTATCGATTTTGTTTTGACTGAGTGCCTGTGAATAAGCTGGTTCTCGCGACTTGGCTTTCGTTGAGCGCTGTATAAATCTCGAGATTACGATTACGATTAGCAGTACTATTAAGACCACTATTATTACTATTGCTATTATTATTAATTATCATTATTATTATTTATTACTACTAATGCTACTACTACTAGCATTGCTGCTGCTACTACTATTTCGTTTGTTCTTGTTCTTTTTGTGACTTTTTAGCATAGCATCGAATGCTTTATCGATGCATAAAGAACGTAGAACTCGACCGTATTGACTCGATTTTTGCAGCTCTTTACGAATAGTTTGACTGATTTTCAGTTGTTCTTGCTTTTCAGTTCCTTGCATTCCACTCAACGATCCAACATGCCGTAAGTTCGGTCATATTATTTTCGTCACATCATCTTTGCCTCTGATCACATCGCATCGCATCACACATCGCATCGCATCGCATCACACATCGCATCGCATCACATCGCATCGCATCACACATCGCATCGCATCACATCGCACGTATACGCATATTTGTTCGTCTATCGTAATCGTAATCGTAATACCGAGATTTCTACAGCGCCCAAATGAAGCTAGGTCGCGGGAACCAGCTTAATCACAGGCGCTCAGTCAAAAGAAAATTGATAGACAGGAAAGGTTTCGTTCCAGGTCAAGATCCAGGAGCCAGGCAGGCAGACGGCTAAGGTGGATGGTGTTTGGAATTGAATGAATTGGCTAAGACGGTGCTAAGAAGTTTACAAGCTAGATTAGATTATATTGGATTAGATTAGATTAGATTAGATTAGATAGGATTAAGTCAATCAGAGTATCCAGCTGACTCGAGTCTGGTGCTTCTAACTCCTCTAATCTGAGCACTCTTCATGCCACAGTATCCACTGCATATATCTAATATATATTTATATATAGCGTATTTACATATTATATACACGCACTAAATCACTACAATATGGTACTCAATATGACACGGCATAGTAATCGTAATCGTAATCGTAATTCCGAAATTTCTACAGCGCCCAACGAAAGCCACGTCGCGGGGACCAGCTTATTCACAGGCACTCATTCAAAACAAAATCGATAAGCAAAAGGGTTCGGTTGCAGGTCAAGATCCAAAAGTCAGACGGAGAGACAGCGTGGCAGCTACGGGTGGTGGTGTTTGGGATTGGAGCAGAGTGAGAGATAAGAGGAAGAAGGTATGTGAGAGTAGGATCTATAAAAGAGGAATGTTTTCAGCTCTGAGTGAAAGGCCGATGCAGAAATTGCAAGCGGTGGAGCATCGATGAGTTTGTATGATGGGCCAGAAAACTGTCGCAGTTCTGGGGGAAGTTTATTCCAGAGTGGTGTGGCAGCTATGTATTTATTCATGTATATACTGTACAATCATGTGCTTTCGAAAAGTGCTTTATGAATTCTCGTTATATTACGCGTGTATGACACTCTCCAGAATGCGGTCCAGCACTGACTTGCTTGAACGGTGGAAGTTACTCCTTTGAAACCTGCGTCTGCCAATGTGCGTCCGGCTTCTATGGGCCTCAGTGCGAAAGTAAGTGGGTTGCAATACCATACAGTGCAAACGATTACAGAACAGTATGTGCATTCATGTATGTAACTCGACCATTAATATAGCGCCTTTTGAATATCTATCAAGGCACTTTAATACAATAGAATCACAATAGCATCCCAATAGAATACAGAACAATACAACACAGTATAATGTAATAGAATAAAATAAAATGCCATAAAAATAATGACATAAGCCACAGTAGATTTTGGGGCACGGTAGCCACTTGGTTAGAGCGCTGGGCTTGTAATGTGGAGAGTACGGGTTCGAGCCTCCTTCCATGAGACGGTTACTGTGTAGGGACCTTGAGCAAGTCCTTCACTCACAATTGTTTGGGCCAGATTTACTAACCTTGCGCGGTTAATAAAGGAATAATAATAATAAAGATAATGATAATAATAATAATAATAATAATAATAATAATAATAATAATAATAATAATATTAATAATAATAATAATAATAATAATAATAATAATAACAGATTAACAAACGTAATTTCTTATTAGAATTGTTTGCTTTTTGGCTACCGTTTGCTGTTTGGCCAAATGTTCTGCTCTGCACTGCGTTGTTACTTAACTGTATCTTCTCATTCAATCCTTTGTCTAAGATTCGTGTGCTTGCTACGATCTCTACGGCGATACTTGTCTCTCGTGGACCCCGTACTGCACCGATCCCCTCTACAGGAATTTCATGAAGGCCAACTGCGGCAAAACCTGCAAGTATGTATCGAGTCATATATATATATATATACAAATATTTGTGCATATATATAATAGGTAGATATGCCTATAGATTTATACAAATACATATGTATACAACATATAATAAGTAGGTATATATATTTATATAAATATATATATAACATATATATGTATGGATACAATATATATGTATATGTATCGTATACAATATATACGTAAATAAAAACACGTTCTATGCTGGGCCATATTGAGTGCCATACTATAGTGTGTGATTTAGTGCAAACATGTAATATGTATATACACTATATATAGATATATATATAAATATATAATAAATTTTTATATATAGGTCTATATAGAATATAGATAGATATAGATATATATGAAGTATCCTTAGAACATTTACACTACAGTATTGTACTGTGATTGTAACTGAACATTTGTATAGCGCCCCTTCAAGGGGAACTCCTCTCAAAGGAGCTCCATAAATGCTTAGCACTTTGTGGTACAATATACTCCTTTTAATATCCTCCATTTCGTTACATTTGCTTTGGGACATACATAGCAGTTATTACCACTTCCACATTTCTCATATTACATTACCTCGGCGTTACATTACACTCTGCTGTTTCTGTTTGTGTGCTTCAGTCTGTGCACCATTCCTGAGTCCTGCCAGGCTTGATCACGTGATCAAAGACTCTGCACCAGATCGACAAATCAATCAATCGACCGATCAACACATTCCAATTATCGATCTCATTTCAGAAATGCTTCTTCAGTTTTGACAAAGACTTCGACATATTTTAAACGAACTTGAACGTTACCTAGAATACATTATAACTGTAATTGTAATTTAAGATTTATAAAGCGCCTCTTAGAGAATAAACTCAACAGAGGCCCTCCCGACCCGAACAAGTAAAATCACTGTTAAACAGTACAGTCTTCAGGCGCCTGCGGAACCCCGAGAGCGGAAGAGAGAGGAGCTCGAGTCGCAGATCGATCGATCGATCGAGAGAGAGACGGTTCTAGCAGGTGGGACCTTCGGTTAAACCTGGCTTCACACTTGCAAGAAAAACCCCAAGACCTTCGTGGACTCATCGCACGACATAATTGATTTTCGTCTTCAATATCTTCGCAATTTCCGAGTAGAAATTATATGGAAACTATGTGCTCTTGTTATTTATGAGGATTTCAGGGCCTCGGCAACTAAACAGTCTAGTCACAGTTATCAGTTACTCAGTAAATTTGGTTAAATAATAAAACGTTGAAGCATTCTTGTTTGAAGTTTTCCCATTACTCGATGTTAGTCTACATTGTAAGGAAATCTTACCAGAGAACCACTTTCAGAAGCTCACACAAATCAAAAACGTGTTATTATTTACCTTACATTGGATGTCCCTGCCTTTCCATAGTACGTCACTTACATGCAGCCATCTTTCCTGCTATCTTGTAACGTAATCATAACCGTAAACTTGAGATTTCTACAGCGCCCAACGAAAGCTAAGCCGCGGATGTCACCTGTTTTATAGGCGCTCAGTCGAAACAAATTCGATAGACAGGAAGGGTACAGTTCCAGGACAAGATCTAAGAGGCAGGCAGGCAGGCAGGCAGGCAGGCAGGCAGGCAGGCAGGCAGGCAGGCAGGCAGGCAGGCAGGCAGGCAGGCAGGCAGGCAGGCAGGCAGGCAGGCAGGCAGGCAGGCAGGCAGGCAGGCAGGCAGGCAGGCAGGCAGGCAGGCAGGCAGGCAGGCAGGCAGGCAGGCAGGCAGGCAGGCAGGCAGGCAGGCAGGCAAGCAGCTATGGTGGGTGATGTTTGGAACTGAAACTGAAATTGAGATAAGGGGAAGAGGAAGAATCAGGATAAGATTTGTGGAGGAGAAGTGTTTTCAGTTTTGAGTGAAATACCTGTGCAGAAATTGCGATATGGGAAGTGTTTGCGAGTTGTTATGATTGACTGACTCTTTAAATGATCCCAGCTTCAACGTATCAGGCTACACATGAAACGTACAGTTTGCCAGGATACATAAGACCAGGATCCGCCTTAAATAGGGTTGCCTAGTATTACGATTACGATTACGATTACGATTAACGTCGATAGTGTAACATGGCAATCGAATGTAAACAAAGCAATTATCATTATATAAGCAAACTTAATAAGTTACGTACAGTCCCTTCATAAATGAAACTGAAAATAAAACTATATACAAGTCCAGTGTACTAGAGTCAGATAATTGTATTTAAGTGATAGGAAATCGTACTACGTTTGATGTGATTTGGATCTGTACGATAAATAAAGGAAGAAGAAGAATCAGGATAAGAGTCGGGTTACAGCAAACTAGATTACGCCACATTCCAATAAATCAGACCCGATCTAATCATATTCTCAAGCTACAGGCGTGAATAACTCCTGGCTCTTGACATGGCATCGTTGAACAGCCCCACTGACTTGACGCAGCGCTTGTGAATAAGCTGGAGCCCTGCGCTTAGCTTTTTAGTAGCGCTTTAGATATTTCGAGTTTATGATTACGAGTGGTGGATGCCTCGTTGATCGTTCTCAAGGCCGTGGCACCCAAAGTGCTGTTGATATAGGCAGGCCAGACGGATAGCATAATAATCTTAATAAGTGGTCCAATGGTCCGCAGAGAATGGCTTGCACAGACAGCGTTGTTTGTACCAATAACTGCTGCATGACACATTCGTCGTTTGACCGAGCGACGAACCCCAGATGTCGCCTGGATAACTCGGTGACGTTTGACTTCTGATAGCTCATGAGATATAGTCTTCGTAGATATCTTTCTTATACTGATGCTTCTCCTTTTGTGAATAGATATCATATATTGATTCCCAACTTATGGCGATATCCTTCGATGGCCGAGCTAAAGCGTATTAAGTATTCTAAATTGGCAGAGATCAGCTTTATGCAGATGAACAGAAACTATTAATTGTAAAAGATTGCAGGTAAGTTGTCTAAGTGATGTCTGATCGTTTAATAATCTACTTAAAATGAATATTTAACAGGGCACTTATGCAGCGATGCTTCAAGATTATATTAGCGGCGCTCCCGACCCTTCGAAAAAAAATCGCCATTGAACAACATGGTTTTCAATCTTTAACGGTATGATGGCATCATTGAGAAAGCCCAAGTAGTTATCGCCATTATGTCAATCAGATGAACCTTTAGATAATCCACTTTGTAGTTTTCTTTTGCCAGGTTGGAAGTGCCGGTGAGAAATCTTTCTTGAAGAGGTGCTATACAAATATGTGATTACTAATATGTCTAAACTGAAGATCATCTATTTCAACTTGCTTACCCACCGTACCCTGGCTTCTGGTTTCTCTGACCTATATCGGAATTCGACCCGGCGTCTCCAACGGATAATGATTTTTGATAGCGATTTTGACTTGAATCTGCCATGGGCATTATGACAACGTCGTTATAGAAGTCATCAGATTAGATTAGATTTAAACATAATCAGGATCTTTATTTTGATGCGTAACTAAATGACTGGTAGTGTCCCATCCTATCTTAGAGAGTTATGTATTTCAGAGTGATCCGTACCTTGTCTCTTGTCTCTTGGCTATACAGCGTACGGTAACCTGGTTCTTCTCCAATCCCGTATTTCCACAATGCCACAAGGTATCTCCGCAGTGGTCTGATCTTCATTCGGTAACAGGCTGTGATACAAACTGCCGCGTAAGCTTCTGGTCCTTTCTCTGCTTCCATTTCGTCAGCGATCGAAGATCATTATTGCTTTATGAGTTGGAGAGCATCTCTGTGGAGTTTTCATGAACAGGCGCTAAATAAATGTGGTCTTTCAATTACGATTCCAAAGACAATAATGAATTATTATAATTTCACAGTTATACTTTTCAGTAGTTGTATATATGTAGATATACATATATGAAGGCCTATGTTTATATGTGTGTATACATATGTATGTATGTATTTATGTATGTATGCATGTTTGTATGCATGTATATATGTGTGCAAATGTGTAAATATATGTATGTATGTATGTATGTATGTATGAATGTATGTATATGTGTGTGTGTGTAAATGTGTATACTTATGTATTTATGTATGTGTATACATATGTACGTATGTATGTATGCATGTACATGTATGTATGTTTGTATTTATGTATGCATGTAAGCATGCATGTCTGTATGTATGTATCGGTGCATTTTTGCAATTATGTATCAGCATTAGCTCTATCGTTGTCTTTATGAGCCATCAGAGCTTAGAAAACACTCCAGAGAAATGAATTGTCTGGATTGGCTAATACTCGTCATTATTAATTTCGTTGTTGCTGTTGGCGATGGTTGTGGTTGTGGAGCTGTTGTTGCTGATGTTGTCCCGAATTAGGGCCTAAATGTGATACGCAGAACAATATGATAATTATAACTGTTCACGATAAATTACAACTGTTCACGATAAATTACAACTGTTCATGATAAATTACAACTGTTCATGATAAATTACAATTGTTCATGATAAATTACAACTGTTCACGATAAATTACAACTGTTCATGGTAAATTACAACTGTTCATGATAAATTACAACTGTTCATGATAAATTACAAATGTTCATGATAAATTACAACTGTTCATGATAAATTACAACTGTTCATGATAAATTGCAACTGTTCATGGTAAATTGCTTCCGTTTATGATAAATTACAACCGTTCATGATAAGCTGTAACCTTTAATGACAAGAAAACCGGCAGAAAGCGTTGTATTCATGTTGGAGTGTCATTCTGTATGTCTGCCTTTGTGACTGAGCCTTTTCCTTTATTTTATGCTGAGTCATGTATTTGATTGTTTTTGTTCGTCCAGCCTATGATTCCTTGCTCAGTCTATGTATATAATTCGTGTTAACAGATGCATTACTTACTTACTTATTTAATGTGTTTGTGAATTTTATACAACATCTCGGTTAAGCAGGAATTCAGCAACGTGTATCGAGGAAGGGTGAGTAGTAGTCTTCAATGTTTAACGACATCTTATGGCATCAAAGGCCGTTGACCTCGCCCTCCTCCTTTATCCAGGCTGGGAACTGGCACTACCCCCCAAATAAGGCAGTGGCGGAGTTGTGTGTTTGTGAAATTTATGCAGCACCTCGACTGAGCAAGAATTCTGCAGCGTGTACCAAAAACGAGAGAGTTGTGCTTCGCGATTCTCTGGCTTGTTGGACGCTGGCGATGGCGTTCTGTCATGCTGGCTCTGGGCAAACTGTTCTATCAGGTCGTCCGAGCCGGGTCCGTTAAACGCAGCAGTCTCGTCATAATAGTGCACGGCCACGAAGTCATTGCTTTGGAAAGCTGTTTATCTATAACCAACCGACAGTCATTTGCGAAAATGACCTGCGCTGTTTTCTCGACAAACATGACAGTGTTTTCCATACATACATATAAAACAATACGTTCATGTTTGTACGTGTATGTATGATGTTTGGATATATGCATGCCCAGTGATGGTAAGAACCGGTTGTTCGGCGTTTTGCATACCGCTAGTAATCAGCTCCTGCAGATCGATATATGACGATGGGTTCGGCGTGAAGTCAATGCATGTGGGACAAGGTAGCCTAGTGGTTAGAGCGCTGAGCTTGTAACGAAGATAGTACGTAACTGTAATTGTAATTTGAGATTTATAAAGCGCTTCTTAGAGGATAAACTCAACAGAGGTGCTTCCGACCCGAACAAGTAAAATCACTGTTAAACAGTACAGTCTTCAGGCGCCTGCGGAACACTGAGAGGGGGAGAGAAAGGAGCTCACGTCGCAATTCTTGAGGGAGACGATTCCAGCAAGTGGGACCAACGTAGGCGAAGCTTCTGGTACGTGTTCGAGAGTAAATTGGTTCAAGAGTATGGGTTCGCGGGCACGGATTCGAGAGTACCTCTAACACAGTTACGATGTAAGGACATTGAGCAAGTCCATAACTCACAACTGCTCAGCGCCATCGACTGATGCTTAGTCGTTAGATAGTGGCCCATAATAAATGCAGAACTAATAAGAAACTAATAACGTCCCTTTAGCTGTAACATGTACACTTGTTTAAGTACTTACGTTCGTTACTGTGGATACTTGCGTGTGTTTGTGTTCGTATGAGTGCATGTATTTCTATAAGTATGTGTGCGTATTTGTGTGTATGTGTATGTTTATGTATCGTTTGGATATTTCTGTGTGTATGCATGTATAAGCACGTGTGTATGTGTGCGTGCTAATACGTATGCGTAAGTATTATTGCGTGTGTATGTGTTTGCGTATGTGTACGTGGGTGTATGTGTATACGACATGTACAAATATGTAGTTGTGCACCGCACAGGTAGTCGAAGATTGTGGGTTGATATTTTAACAGAGAAGATGGCGCTTCAGCTCAACTTTCGTCCCTTCACGGTCAAGTCCTTCGAGGCCATCAAGGCTCGGGTCAAGGCCAAGAAGGAGGAAACCGAAAAAGGAAGCCAGGAGAGGAAACGGAAGAGAGGAAGGCACCGCGAACCGAAACCGAATCCGATGCTGGCCCAGGGAAGAACCTTACCTTCGAACTGTTTCTTCCCGAAGGGACTCTACGGGAAAGTGATCGAGGACTTCGACGAATTCTACAAGGATAAATTTGCAAGTTCCTCTTCGTTATAACACTATACTGCTTAACTTTGTCTTTTCTTTACATTACGTACATTGGAATAAATACAGTATAAGAAAAACAATACAGTACAATGTGAGGCAATATAATACAGTATAACAAAGTATAAAAACAATAAAACATGTAATTTAATTACGGTTTCTGTGGTATTATTATAATTCTGGTGAGAATTTTAGTACAAATTCTATTTCCGCATTTATATTATGAATATTAATTATCTGTGCATTTCTCATGCTTATATTTTAACATGATACTGAAGGGACATTTTAAAACTGGGACCTGTGCAATGTGAGGTGAAGGATTATGACTCAATTAGCCTTTCCCATGCACAGTATTTGCCCGTCAGTCCGGCATTATATTCCTACAGGAAAAATCCTCTGTTGCTTCCAGTTTCTCCAGCTCATCCTTTCCTGCCTCTCCACTTTTCCCTTCCCTCCTCCTTGCCTAATCCTCCTCTCTCAAAATCTATGACCTTTACCTCCCACCATTTCCAACTTTTTTCACTATCGCTCCATTTTTCTCACTGTCCTGTGGAAAGAAAATTCTTTGCACTAAATGGACTACCAACCGAACAAGGGACCATGGCTTCTAACTAAATGGACCACGAATCCCAGCTACACACATCTTAGCCATTTATATATAGCTGTGAGTTACTGGGAAGTAATGTGAAACGAGACTATGTAATAGCAATCGTAGACTCAAGATTTCTACAGAGCACAATGAAAGCCACACTCGCGGGAACCAGCTTATTAACAGACGCCCAGTCAAAACAAAATCGATAGGCATGAAGGATTCGATTCCAGCTCAAGATCCAAGAGTTAGGCAAGCAGACACTCAAACGACTACGGTGGATTGAACCGGAAAGTGAGATAAGGGGTAGAGGAGGAATCAGAATAGGATTTGTGGAAGAGGAGTGATTTCAGTTTTGAGTGAAAGAACTACTTGTAACAGGGGTCAGACAATTCATTGAGTTACTGTGAAGTTACGTATATGATAAGAGGCTATGTGTCATGAGGTAGTGCTGACTTGGTAAATGGTTGTCCGTCTGTCTGCAGACGTTTGTGGTTGTCAGCCGAAACAAACAGATCGACAGGTTCAGCTGTAAAAAATCCTTCTTCATCTTCCGACCGACGAATCCCTTCCGGAGGACAGCCGTCTATCTCTCCACACATCCGCATCCTTTTAGAATAACATTCCTATACAAAAATATCAAAACGTATTGCTCTGCATTGTTTTATACTGGTTTGCATCGCTTTGCTTCACACCGCTTTGCATTCCTTTACATTGTCTTACATTAACTTCCTTTACATTGCTCTGTGTTCATTTGCATTGGTTTACATTAAACCCCTTTGAGTATTTGGATGGAGCTATGTCATGCTGATGATGATGATGAAATGGAAGAAGGCCTAGAGAGGCGAATCGTAATCATAAGCTAGAGATTTCTACAGCGCACAACGAAAGCCAAGTCGCGGCATGATGATGATGATGACGATGAAGATGGTGATTATTATTATTATGATTATGATGATGCTGAAAACGACGACGACGACGATGATGATGATGATAATTATTATGACGACGATGATAATGATGGTGGTGGTGGTGATGATGACGATGATGAGGATGATGATGATGATGATGATGGCAACGGTTAAGATGATGGTGTGCTGTAGACCTTAACTGTGAGTTCAGTTACTTCATTTGGATGATGATGACCATCATCCTAGTAAATTTAATTCTAATTACCAACGAGTACTATAAACTTGAGTGAGGCTCTTTGTACACTTAATTATCCAAGTAATAAACTAATTAATTACTTAAGTCTCAGATAAAAACCTGGCATCAAAGGCCATGTGGCGATGTCAAAGATGATGATGATGGCTACCCTAGTGGTGATGATGCTGAGGATGATGAAAGAAAAGCAGAAGAAGAAGAAGAAGAAGAAGAAGAAGAACAACAACAACAACAACAAGAAGGAGAAGAAGAACAAGAAGAACTAGAAGAATAAGAAGAAGAGGGAGGTGATGATGATGACTATGATTATGATTATGACATCGGGGATGAATGTGATAACGACGCCAACGGCGATGATGATGAAAATGACGAAAAGTCTGGTGATCATGAACACCAACCAGATGAAAAAATGATGATGATGATGATGATCATGCTGATTAAGACGACAATGATGATTAAAATGACGATGATGATGATATAATTCTTGCATTTTCCTTTGTTCCTTTGTAACAACAGCTGGTTTTTCTTGTGCTTCTACACTGCGGAGATAATGTTGCGTTTGGTGGCCAGAGGCGTTTTCATAGACGAATTCAGCTACTTGCGGGACCCGTGGCTTTGTTTCGATCTCGTTGTGGCTGCCATAGGGTCGGTAATACCCCGATAATGTCCTCGTCGTCATTTGTAAATTTTTACTTAGTAAAAGGTCGACTTTTTAAAAATCTACTAACTCGACGCCTTAACTATTGCTGTGCCCTGAAACTAAACGCATGTGTTAGTAATGTTGTCGTCATTTACAACTTTGTAAATGTAAATGTTCACGATATTCTATAGCGACCATATGGCCTCGACCCTGCTCATTTTTAAATGAATCAGTCGGGTGAGATCCTTCACCACCGCTGCCCGTTTGAATGGACGCCACGTCATTTAAGGCTCCCGTGGAAGGATCGTGCTAGACCGAGATCAAAATCTCTGAAATATGGCCACTGTTGGTCTGCGAACCGTGATCCTCAAGCACAGAGTGGCCCTGACGTTAACCAATGTAGCAAACCAGGCCATTAATAGAAGCAGACACAGATGTGGCTGTGGCACTCCTTGACGTTATGCTGTCCTGTTTTGAAGCCTATTAACATTTAAGGTCCTTGTGTACGGACCGTGTTAGCTTGAGATTCAGATCTCTTAAATGAGCCACTATCGGTGTGCGAACCAAAATCCTCGCGCAGGGAGACGTCTTGACGCCAGGATGGACGGCTGGGCCCCTGCAATACATCACTCCATTTACCTTTGGATTTTAGGGCCTTCTCTGTCGTTCTATATTAGATGGGTCTTCTCAACATCGCCGATCTCATTTACCTAACCTTAACTAAACTTCATTTACCTGTTTTCATCTCACCTTGCTTTGTCTTAAGTCCTTCCTCCACCTTATTGTATCTTACTTTACCCTACTTTGACTTGCATTAAATGTGCTGACCTTCCAATCCTTACATTACATTACCTTACCTTACTGCGCCATTCCGTAGCTTAGATTAGATTACTTACCGTAATCGTGCGTTGTGCTGTGTCTCAGGTGGATTTTCATTTGCGAGGTCGTTCCTTTTCCAAACGTTCGCGGCTTTCAAGTCTTCCGCATCTTCAAGATGATCGTTGCTATTCCAGGTGTGACAAAAGAATCTGTCTTCTTATATGCTATACAGTACACATACCTGTCTGAATCAATGCTTAATGGCTGGCTAGCTGATTGACCATCTGACTGACTGGCAATCTGGATTGATGACTGACTGTCTGACTGTCTGGTCGTCTGACTGGCTTGCCTGTTTGGATGACTGAATGGCTGGCTTGCTGATTACATGGCTGGTTGATGGACTGACAGAATGGCTGGCTGGCTGAATGCTTGCCTGACTGACTGATTGATTGATTGTATGTAGAGAAAACTGATGATTCGCTGGCTATTTGGTTAATTGATTAAAATCTAAAAATTGAATTTAAATAAACCGAACAACTTTCGTTTCATTGTTCCTAGGTTTCCGGGTGATTGTCTTTGCGTTTTGGAAGGCGGTCTGTAACCTACGTGACATAGGCATCCTCACGTTCTTCATCCTGTCCATCTTCGCCATTCTGGGGCTTCAGCTGTTCAAGGGCAGTCTGCGATTCAGATGCGTTCCACATGATTACATTCAAAGGAACAATTTCACCGACACTTCCCCTGTTGAATGTAAGTTCTGTTCATCATCATCGTCGTCGTCGTCGTCATCGTCGTCGTCATCGTCATCATCATCAATGTATATTAGTAAAGTTTGATATAGATTTAATTATGTTTCATTAATTATAATTGATTAGATTATATTAGATTTGATTGTATTGCACTGGACTGGATCCAATCTAACCGGATCGATTCGGATCGATCCAACTCAGATAAGATGAGATCTTATCAGATTGGACAAGATTAGATTGGATCAGAACTGGATTGTATTACACGTGATTAGATTGGATTAATATTAGATCCGATCATATCAGTTTAGATAAGATCAGAGTAATCTTATCTACTGATAGAGTAAACAGACGACCAACGAATGTAAGCTGGAGTTCTCGTGTCCTGCGTTTAGCCTTTAAGTAGGTCTTAGATATTCCCGAGGTTGCGATTACGAGTTACGTAACCCAGAAATTGGAAGTGATTTTTTTTGCAAACTTGGGCTTGAAATTCATTTCAGCTTTTGAAAGTTTCATTGTCGACAATTGGACGCTTTGTTCTGACGAGAGGTTAGTAAGATTCCGTCTTGAACTTTGCTACCTTCCCATTTCTTTCAACGTAAACAGAACCCCCCATAACAGCTCCTCTCCCCGTTCTCTTTCTGGTCATCTGGCAACCTGACTTGGTTCTTGACATGGCGTCTTTGGACAACCCCATTGACTCGTGAAGAAGCTGGTGTCCTGCGCTTAGCTTTTGAGTAGTACTTTAGAAATTTCGAGTTTACGATTACGATTATTTATTCAATTTTTATATCAGGTAGATCCAAAGGGCTACTCCGCCCATGCCCCTCTAACCCTAAACTCAGATGGAAAGGGCTAGGGTTAGGGTTAGGAAGGATTCGGTTCCAAGTCAAGATCCAAGAGTCAGGCAGATAGAAAGCGATGGTGGATGTTGTTTGGAATTGAACCGGAAAGTGAGCTAAAGGGAATAGGAAGAATCAGGATAGGGTTTGTGGAAGAGGAATATTTTCAGTTTTGAGTGAAAGACCTGCGCAAATATTGCACGATGTGAAGTGTTGGTGAGTTTGTTGAGGCAAAGAAGTTCACGTAGCAGGTTGCTAGGGAACTTATTTCAGAAAGCAAAGCATATATGCTGGACTGGAAGTTCTGGCCAGCGGCACAACCAGGTCACCTAACGCAGCAGAGAGAATGGATCCGCGGTAGATATGGATAAGACCGAGACACATAACCCTGTAAAAGAAGAAGCAGCACTGCCTGCAAGAATCCGGACAGATGGGAAAAACCTTGCCAGACGTAATGTAGTGTAAATGTAGGCCCTACACTGTTTTATATTGACCGTGTGGCCTCGACAATGCTCGGGTGAGATCCTTCACCACCACTACCTGTTGGAATGGACGCCATGCCATTTAACCGACCGTGCTTGGCCGAGATTCAAATCTCTGAAATCAGCCACTTTCGCGTTGCGAACCGGGAATCCTCTCGCACAGAAGGTCCCTTGAGTACGTGTTTTCCGATGTAGCTAACTAGTGCCTTTCCTCTGATTCAGCAGCAGAATTACCATCAACGTCTGCATCTGTTCGTTTTATATTTGGCAGTTACTGTGACGCTGGCCAGAGATGTCTTGACGTCGGGAAGAATCCCGACGAAGGCTACACGAATTTTGACAACTTCGGATATTCACTGCTCTGCGTCTTTCGCATTATGACTCAGGACTACTGGGAAAAACTTTACACACAGGCCAGTCATTCACAATACTACTACTACTGCTGCTGCTGCTACTACTACTACTATGACTAATAATAATAATAATAAAATTAATAATAATAATAATAGCCTTCTCAGAATAATCCTTCCCTAATTTTTGTAATCATGAGGAATCATATGTACCTCGGGTTAAAAATAATAATAACTTTTTAAATACTTATATAATATTTGAAGCAACAATAATAGTATATAATATTTGAAGCAATAGAAAAAACAGTGTTACCTTTACTGATTGTCACTCCTCTATTGGTGATTCGATTAGGGTTCGTCAAGTAAGGCGAGGGCTTTTGGTTCGAGCCTCAGTATCTTCGATTACATTCACATTTACATTATATTACATTGTGTCACGTAATGTACCGTTATATGTGCACAAGGGCGTTTCCAGGGACCACACTAGCTGTTGCCCTCTGTCCTAACTCATACCGTGGGCATGGCAGTAGTGCCCCCTGGATTCGCCCTTGTAGGATAGTTGTTCAAATGACTGAGTTACCTGTACAGGTGTTGCATGCCAACGGGTCTTTTGCCGTCATCTACTTTCTCGCGGTCATGTTCCTCGGTTCGTACTTCCTGCTCAATCTTCTGCTTGGAATTGTCTCGAATGCCTTCGAAGAAAGTCAGAACCAGGAGAATCAGGAAACGGAGACTGAAATCCTGGAGGAGGAGGAGAAAGGGAAGAGTACAGGACAAGGAGGTGGACATGGAGAAGAAGGAGGAGCGACGAATGGAGATGACAGATCCGATGTATGAAAGTATACCACCAGCTATGCTTTACAGTATACTTTATACTTAACAGTATATACTCTTGCATAATAAATAAATAAACATGTAAACAATAATTCAATAAATCAATAAATGTATAATAAAGAAATAAATCAACCAATCGATAGCATGCGAATGAAACTGTATTGGTTGCATTTCATTGTATTGTATTGCTTTGAATTTCAATGGATTGTATTGTATTGTAATTCATATGTTGTGTTGTATTGAATTGCTTTGTACTTTATTTAATTGTATTCTATTTATTGTTTTGTTTAACCTCTTTACTCAATGGGCCTATATTATGCTAACCGCAACAGAATGAACTAAGTAAAGTCTGTTACATTTTAGTCATCGTTGTCATCAGTGGCTGAGTGCAACATAACACAACAGCCGACTGACGAGGCAGAGGAAACAGGTTCGAAGTTAGATTACTAGCGGAAGCAGTCATCTCCTTCTTTTTATTATTCTCATACTACTACGACAACTACTACTACTACTTCTGCTGCTATTACTACTACTATTACATCGTCATCATCTTTTTTCATCATTATCATCGTTGGTATCAATAACTAAAACCTGTACAGTGAGGCCACGTACCAAATATTAAATGCAAAATATGACTGTGCTACTTTACGCATATGGCTTTCCACTGAGGTACTTCTTCACGTAAAATAAGTGTATTGCAAAAAGTACTTTTAAACAGGAAGCATAAGGAACAGATTCGACATCATCCGATCTTACTTACTCCGATACCTGAACTGCCGGCATTGTCCGCATGGCTGGTCGAAGGCTGCCGGCGCCATAGAAGTCTTCATTATGGATCCCTTTGTGGAGATGGGGTTGACCGTTTGCATCGCTCTTAACACAGTCATCATGACACTTGAGAATGATTATATGAGCACATCTCTCAAGGATGCTCTTCAGTTTTGTGACCGGGTAAGTCAGGAAGGGTGAAAACATTCATTGTGCCTAGACCTAACCTAGGCCAATATAGTGAGTTATATAGTATGAAGAAGACGAAAGAAGAAGAAGGAGCAGTAAGAAGAGAAGGAAGAGGAAGAGGAATAGAAAGAGCAGGAAGAAGGAGGAAGAGGAGGAAGAAAGAGGAGGGGAAGGAAGCGAAGAAGGAGAAAAAGTGGAGGAAGAAGAGGAGGAGGAAGAAGAGGAAACGAGAACAAGAACAAGCAGTAGAAAAAGGAGAAGTCCATTAAGCATACCTCCAGAGGCAGTAATAGAGTGTTAGCGACTCCATTTTCTTAGCCTCAGCTTATATGCCGACGATAATTCCTCTGCCTCGTAGCTTGATCTTTCCACCAGCAGTTTAGGCTTCTTGTGTACCGTATCTCAACATTTTATGTAGCGCATGTTAGAACCGTCATAAAGGTGCTTACTTATAAACTTATGTAGTATTCTGACAGTGTACTCATGTTGTAGCAGTTCGCTGGTATGAGCTATTTGAACAGAAATATCGAAACATAGATATTTATGTCTCGGCCAGGATTTTAATCCTTAGCAGCCCAGCACGCTAGTCACTATAGCCATCACACGAACTCACGACCACCATATCCTATCCTGATTCCTCTTCTTCCCCTATCTATCCTGCAGATCTAATTCCAAACACCACCCACCGTAGCCGTCTGACTGCCTGCCTACCTGACTCTAGGATCTCGACCTGGGACTGAACCCTTCTTGCCTATCGGTTATATATTGACTGAGAACCTGTGAATAAGCTGGTTCCCACGACTTAGCTTTCGTTGCTTTTGGACGCTGTAGAAATTTTGAGTTTATGATTACGATTACGATAGACAAAATGATCTGAGCCAAAATAGCGAATCAACGATGCTGTTTTTGATCATTTTTGCTGTTTTGTCTTGTTCTGCATTCCTCTAACGATGCTGTATTTCCACTGATATTGCTCTGGTGGTGGTTTCGAACAGGGCTTTGCCATTGTCTTCATCGCAGAGGCCGTCCTCAAATGTCTCGGCCTTGGTTGTACGAGGTACTTCGCGGACCGCTGGAATCGGTTCGACGCCGTCGTCGTCACAATCTGCATCCTTGAGCTTGCTATGGATACTACCCCTGGTTTTTCGATTATGAGGTCACTCAGGCTGGTAAGACGCGTTTCTTCGTGGCAGCTAGTGCCGTGAAATAGAATAGAATACAGTGCAATACAATGCAATAAATTTGAGCAGATTAGATTGGATTGAATTGAATAGTACCGGACAAAACCAGATAGATCAGATCAGATCAGATTTGAATAGATTAGATTAAATAGAAGGCATGGATTTGATTATATTAGATTTTACTTGAAATTGCACTTTGTAACTTCTAAATCATCGGTGTCTAATGCACATGAAGGCAACGATGGCGCACCAGAATCGCAATCAGGTCAATATCCATAAGGTCAGATAGAGAGCGAGCCTATGATGGTTAAGGAGTTTGGAAAAGGCAAGTCTTAAGCTGAAAACGAAATGACACAAGCGATTAAGCAGAACGAACAGATGCGGGAGTGAGTTCCAAATTCTAGGTCCAGAAAACGAAGAAACCCATTCACCAAGGAGCTCTAGTCTTAGGTGTCAAGAGGTAAAGGCAATCACATGACCTGGTTGAAAAGTGATAAGAGAATGAGGACTCATATTAAGGACTGTGGTTTGCCAGAAGTCAATGTCTTATAAATTATAAGCCCATTAAAAAATTCTTTGAGGAACTTCCTGTTAAGAGATTTAAGCACAGGGGTCATTAAAATTTATTAAAGTATTATAGACTACGTTTGACTAGATAAGACTTCATTACACTACAATAGACTGCATTAGATTCGATTTGACCAGATCAGGTTAAGATGCATCTCTTTCTGTTTGTTTTCCAGCTACGCGTGATTAAGCTGGCCAAATCCTGGAAGACCCTTCAGAGACTGCTCCTGATCATTCGCCACACCTCCCGCGCTCTGGCCAACCTGTCCATCGTCCTCGCAATGGTCATCTTCATCTTCGCCTCCGTCGGAGGCCAGCTGTTTAGAAAATGCCACACTAAGTGCCGTGAGGAGTGGACGAGGTGGCATTTCGACGACTTCCTTCACTCTTTTCTCATTGTGTTTCGCATTATGTGCGGCGAATGGGTCGAACCAATGTGGCAATGTCTGCAATGCTTCGACTGCAAATACATTTGCTTCGCCTTCTTCCTGATTGTCGTCATCATTGGCAACCTTCTGGTGAGATCTAACTTATTCTCTTATAATCTAATCTGATCTTTTCTTAAATAATTTAATTTCAACTGATGCAATCTGATAAAATTGATCTAACTTGATCTTGAGCTTTTCTACTCAGATCTGGCATAGTCTAGCATAGTCTAGTCTAGTCTAGTCAAGTCTTGCTTTGTCTAGTCTATTCTAGCCCACTCCAATTCAATCTCATCTGATCTGACCGAATACATTCCAATAAGTTCTAACTAATCAAATCAAATCTAATCTATTCTAATCTATTTGGTACCCAGGGTCTGAACCTATTTATGGCTCTTCTATTGAACGCCTTCAACGCCCAAGCTCTGGGAGGATCTCAAGAGGACGACGCGGAACCAACGAAGCTCCAACAAGCACTCGACCGTATCCAGCGCTCGAAACTTTTCATTGCCGTTCACTCGAAGCTCCTTTTCAGAGATCTCTGCCTAAGACGAAACCCTACTCTCCTCCCCGAGGCCTCTACAGACGAAATTGCTGGCCAGTTGCCCACGATCCTCAGCCAAGGTAAGATGCTTCTTTGAGGCTATATGTCTTGTTAAGAATCGTTTCTACGCAGGAAAATCACTAATACGTGCATTCGCCTAAATGACGCTAGTAGCTGGAAAAAGATAAGTCTTCAGATGTTTCTGAAACGAGACTTGAGAAAGAATGGTTCCGTAAGGTTGGTGATACTGAATTTTATAGATGTGGACGAGTGTGTGAAAGGGCATGGAAACCACAACTCTTTAGTAAGTACCAAGGGCAAAACAGCTGTCACGAAGAAGCGAACCATAATGTTATGCAATGTTATAGAATGCCATATAACCTAACTAGGAATTTATATTGTGCCTTCTAAGTCCCTCTTGTGGACACACCCCTTTTGCAAAGTAGACTGTTTTTGAGGCTGTAAAGTCTTGAGCCTAGAACATCCCTCCGAAGACTAATGTTGGCAGATGTATGATATGAACGAGAAATTATCTTACTTTATGTTGCCTTACCTTACCTTACCTTAATTAATGGCCTTATTGATTGTTTTAGTCTGAAATGATTTTTTTGAGTTTTTCATGTTATTTTATTGCACTCAAAGAATGTGCCAAAAGACTTATTGTGAAGAGCTCGCAGTCGACAAAAAGACTTCAAAAACATCAGACATCTGTTGAATTCGTTCCGTTCAAAGTATTCGCCCGCCCGGAAACTCTAAACATCGAGAATCCCGGTGGAAACGACATCGGTTTCTCAGTTCGGCTGAACTTTGAACGACGAAATGTCAAAGGCCCCGATTCAACTGAAATTAAGGACTCCGATCCAACCAATGTTAAAGATCTAGGAATCAGGAACATCGATCCTTCCAGTGGTCAGGATTCTGGAAGCAGAGACATTGTCACATCGAAGTTTATTACACGTGAACGAGCCAGACTCGTAACCCCCGAGTCCCTCGGGAGCTCAGGTCAGGCCCTATCCGAAGTTCACGAGAGTACCTCTGACAATCACGTTCGCGTCGTCATAGGGAGTATTCCAGGAGATTGTTTTCCGCAACGCGTCGTTAAATTCTGCTGCTGCGGTCTCTGCCTCGGAGAGCGAGGCAGAGGAAATCGATGGTGGGTGCTTCGATGCTATGCTCTGCAATTCGTAGAGCATCCTTGGTTCCAGGGATTCATCATGATTCTTATTATACTCAGCAGCCTCCTCCTGGTGAGCATCTCAAGGGAAAATCTTAGAGCTATAAAGAGAGATACGTGCCAAGGTAAGCTAATCCGAGAAAGCTAAGCTAAGGTTAGGTAAGGTAACATACTTGAAGCAAGGTAAAATACGTTAACGTCGGAAAGATATGAGAAACGATACAGTAGTGTAATAGCACATTCGTTACACCCCATGTATTATAAGACATTTATTAAGCGCCACTTCCAATGACCGAGCATCAACCGATGCCGCAGAGCAACTGTGAGTTATGACTTGCTCAAGGTCCCTGCACAGTAACCATCTCAAGAGAGGAGGAGGCTCGAACCCGTAATCTCCGCGTTGCAAGCCGAGCGCTCTATCCATTCAGCTACCGTTCCGCTTTACAGATAGTTAAGGTAATTGCTTATTTGTTACATATTTCTAACGACAGTTTGTCGTAAAATGTGTGTGGTACTGGCAACGAAGATCATTCAGACTATATAGCTTACGCAACTAACGCCACATTTCTGGGTCACAGAAGCCACACCTGCCCATTAATTATTTTACCATGCCTTACCTTACCTTTTCCTGCCTTACGTCACCTTGCATTACATTTTCTTATCTTACCGTATACCATAAGTTAAATAACCTCACCTTAGCTGCCTTAAATTATCCTATCTTAACTTTATCCCAAAATTATAGTGCTACATCATACTTTAGCTTAACTTACTTTATCTTACTTAACAATGCTTTGAACTATCTTACCCTAACTTATCTTGCATTAACATACCTTCCTTTACTTTAAGTTACCTAATATTACGTTACCCCACCAAACCTGACTTCGTAGACCGTCGAAGATGTGAACTTGTCTGAGAACAACGAGTTGGCCAGCATTCAGGAATGTTCGGATGTCATCTTCGCCGTTCTCTTCTTGATGGAGATGATCATAATGTGGATGGCCTATGGTTTCGTCGCCTACTTCCGCAGCGGATGGTGCTGGCTCGACTTCTTTATCGTCGTGGTTATTATCAACGTTCTGTTATCATTGGCATCTAGTGACATGGCTGACTGGTTAAAAGCTTGTCTTTTGCCATAGTGTACGAGCTCGAAACCAGTCAGAATTTGGCGCTGTATAAGGTGGTGGTGATGCTGGTGAAGATGATTTCGATAGTGGTGGCGGTGATGATGGTGGTGGTATGTTTGTTGTTTTAGGGGAAATAGTCTTTGTGGTGGAGATGAATATTGTAGTAGTGGTGGTGGTCATGTGTTGTTGATGGTGGTAGTTTAATGGTGGTAGTGGAAGTAATCGTAGTGTTTGTGGTGGTGGTGATGATTGTGGTGCTGGTCGTGGAGGTGGTTTTAGTGGTGATGTTGATGATGGTGGCAGTGGTGGTAGTAGCGTTTGTGGAGGTGGTTGTATTTTGTTAGTGATAATGATGGTTGGTTGAGGTATGTTGGTGGTCGCTAGCTGTGGTGGTCAATCGACTGACTTTCGGAAGCCTTGTTGGTCAAAGGACTTAATTTCTTCTTCGTAGATTTCTTGTCAGCAGGCCTTGTGGCTAGAAAGTTCCGACTCATCCATGGCCAAATATGAGTACCTAAAGGCTCTGAGGACTTTGAGGGCTCTTCGACCGCTGAGGGTTGTCTCGAAATGGCAAGGCATGAAGGCAAGTCGTCTTCTCTTCTCAGCCACGTAGATTCATATCACATGCTGATGATAACGATTACGATGGTGATGAAATTGCCAATTAATAATAATAATAATAATAATAATAATAATAATAATAATAATAATAATAATAATAATAATAAGCACCTCTCCACCTGTATTCAGCGCTATCGTGCCATCGCTTTCCGAGTCACGTTTCTTGATGTTGCTGAGGACTAGGCCTGATTTCCCATACAGCCCTTAACAGCTCCTTGAGTAATTTTTCAGTTCCTGAGGGATCATACTTACCTCTGGCAAAAAAAATAATAAGATTAGTTATATTACTATGAATTCGTCAATTAACTAATTGGCAATATCTTCATTATTATCAGAATAACATTAGTAGTAGTTGCAATAGTAGAAGTAGTAGTAGTAGCAGTTGAAGTTGCAGTAGTAGAAGTAGTACAACGGCAGTAGCATTCTGAGGAGGAGAATATCGACGACTATGACGATGTCGTCGTCTCGTTTCTGTCATCATCCTAGTTATCACAATCACCTGACAATCGTCATCTCGGCTTGGTCAGTTACTAGAAATTCTACGATCACTTGTTTCTACATGTAGCTAGTTGTGAACGCGCTCTTCGAATCGATTCCATCCATCCTCAACGTACTGTTCGTCTGCCTACTCTTCTGGCTCATCTTCGCCATAGCAGGTGTCCATATCTTTAGCGGGAAATTCGGCACGTGCTCCAACCAGTCGGCAACTAGTGACGCTCCCTCGGAACAGTCAACGGTCACGGAGTGTGCCAATTCCTCCGCGGGGGTCTGGGAACGCTACGATATCAACTTCGACAGCGTACCTGACGCCTACCTGGCCCTGTTTCAAGTGGTAAGTGCCATGCTTCCTAGCATCCCTGGTCTTACCATGTAGCTCTCCTAAAGTTAATCTGTTTCAACTGTTGTCTACCTCTTCTTCCTCTTATCTCTCTCTCCTCCCAACCCCAAGCACCACTCCCGTAGCTTCAACGCTGTCTCTCCGTCTGACTTTTGGATCTTGACCTGGAACCGAACCCTTTTGTCTATCGATTTTGTTTTGACTGAGCGCCTGTGAATAAGCTGGTCTTCGCGGCGCGGCTTTCGTTGGGCGCTGTAGAAATCTCGGAATTACGATTACGATTACTTATCATAACCTGACTTCTGGTTTCCTGGACTTCTCGATTTCTTCCCAAACGGATTACGCTTGTTGACTACGGTTTTTCCTTAAGCGACCATAGGTTGATATCTTATGCATTATCACAACGGCGCTGTAAAGTCATTACCTTAGATTGGTTTAGATAAAGGATGGTCCTCAATTCGACACGTATCCTCAGGAAAGTTTGTTGTTCGTGGTAAACGTCTAGTCTATGGCCGGCTCTCATACACAGTGGCTGATCCCACTATTTGGAACTCTCCACCTCCGAAAATTCATGACTCTTCACTACTTTGGATAATGTTTTTATCCAGAATAGTACCTGGAATTGATGAACAGTTAAAATTATTATCCAGGACAAGAGATTCCAATTTCAGAAAGGATCAGAGACCATGAGACTCGATATCTTGCTTTTTCAGGCAACTTTTGAAGGATGGATGGAAGTTATGGAGCATGCGGCAGACATTACTCAGGTCAGTTTATAATAATAATTAATAATAATTAACATTTAAGCCACGCCTCAAGATTATATCGTTATTGTTCTGTTGTTATCGTTGTTTTTATACTTATCGTCATTAACGTTATTATTATAGTTATTGTCGTTTTTATCGTTATTGTTGCTATCGATGTTGTTTGCTGTTGAAGTTCTTTGTGAGATGCATACCAAGGCTAACATATGTAACACCATCTGAACAGCTTCTCTGTAAGGTAAGGTAAGCTAAGTATTACTGCTGTTACTACCATTATTAATATTGTCATTATTTTAAAGGAATACATTCCAAGGGAAGGAGACAAAATTTTATGAGAGACAAACGTCATCTACAACTTAATGTACGCTGTTTTACAATATTACTTTATGAAATGGCTGTTATTGTTGCTATAGTAATGAAAGTAGTTGCTGCAGCAGCAACAGCAGCAATAGTAGTAGACCTAGTAGTAGTATGGTAGTAGAACCATTAGTAGTAGTAGTAATATAGTAGAAGTAGTAGCAGTAGTTGTAGTTGAAGAATAAGCAGTAATAGTAGTAGTAGCAGTAGTTGTTGTTGTAATAGCAGTAGTAGTAGCAGTAGCAGTAATAGTAGTAGTTGTTGTAAACGCAATAGACCTTCGATATGTGTTGTTTAGCTGGTTGGTTGTTTCTTCATGTTTGTATTCGACAGCGCCATAGTCATCCAAAGAGGGAAAATGCGATGTATTCGTTTCTGTATTTCATCTGCTTCATCATTCTCGGATCCTGTCTCATTCTGAATCTCTTCGTCGGCGTTCTCATCGACAGCGTTAACGAACAGAAGAAAAAAGTAATACGATCCTCATTTAATATCCATTCCTATCCTATACAGTCCGTTTCTCTGCTCTGTTCCTCTGTCATTTCATCTGGTCTGGTGTGCTATACTCGACAATCCTCTCCTTTCCTTACCTATCCTACCCTCTATTCTCTCCACTTCTCTACTCTTCTACATTTCATTCCAACCCTCCACAATCATGTCCTATTATCTCTGATCATAGCCTCTCAACTCATTTCTCTCCTCTCCTCTCCTGTTCTTTGAGGAAGCTTCCCTTATGAGTACTTCTAACTTAATCATAATCAAGTGTACTTTGCTTGTGAGTTCCTTTAAGTAATCTTTCTCATTGTTGAGGTTGAAGGTGGCTTGGAGATCCTAATGACTGATACACAGAAGACGTACTACAAAGCCATGAAACGATTCTCAGCAAGAAAGCCACCGAAACCGGTTCCAAAACCAAAGGTCCACCTACTCACTTATTCTTCCAATCACATTCTTCACTAGACTAGATTACAAAACACTAGAACAGGCTAGACTATTTTCAGGCTAGAATATATTAGAAAATACTAGATCAAATGAGAATAGATTAGAGTCGAATAGATTAGATTAGACTGGACTAAACCAGATAATATTCTAGAAAAGACTGCATTAGACTTCAACAGAGAAAACCATAACAGAGTAGAGTCGATTAGAATGGAATAGAATAGAATAGCAATGCAATACAATGGCATATCACCCAAGATTCCACACATGATATTCCTCACATCACCTGTTGCATGTCTCTCTAGCTGGACTTCCAGCTGTTCTTCTATCGTCTGGTCAAGAACCGAGCCTTCGACGTGGCCGTCATTTCCGCCATTCTGGTCAGTACATCGACTATGGTCCTCGAGAGCCACAACCAATCCGAGCAGACGACGAACCTGCTGGCAATCTTCGAGCTCGTCTTCGTTGCCATCTTTCTGCTCGAGTTCCTTCTCAAGTTCATCGGCCTGAGATGGTACTACTTCCGCGATTTGTGGAACCTTTTCGACTTCCTGATCGTTACCGGATCAGTCCTTGGTTGGTTGGCACGACTCTTTCGTTCTCTGGTTGTGGGTTTGAGGCTGATTGGGGTCGACTGATACGTTTACCGTTTAAACGGCAACGATTGACATAATTTTTACCTATTACAACGGGGGAAACCAAGGTGGTGGCCAAGGTGGTGTGGTGATGTTTGGTGGTGGTTGCTGCGGTGGTGTTTGGGGTGGTAGTGGTGGAGGAGGAGGTACAGGTGGGGTGAAGGTTTTGGTTGCTGGTGATAGGAGAATCGTGTGTGTATTTTTAATGCTTTGATTATAATGGCGGTGATGATGCTGATGCTGCTGCTGATCTTTATGACTACTACTACGACGACGATGATGCTGATGGGGATGATAATGGTGGTGGTGGTGGTGGTGGTGATGATGATAATAATAAAGACGATAATGATGACGGTGACGAAGCGTTGCCTGGTGTGATTCACTGAAACCCTGCATCGTTTTCCTTTCAGAGATCTACGCTGAGGTCAGCATGAACACTGATCAAATTGACACGTTCTCTCCGCGTCTCCTGCGTGCCTTTCGCATCTTCCGCATCACTCGATTGCTGCGCCTGATCAAGGCCGCCAAGCGCCTTCGAACGTTTTGCTTTTCGCTCGTCCTCTCGATTCCGGCGCTCTTCAACATCGGACTCCTCCTCTTCCTCGTCATGTTCATCTACGCCATCGTCGGCATGTTCCTCTTCATGCACACAAACCACTCGCCGACCGGGAGTGGCATCGACAACGTCCTCAACTTCCAAACGTTCCGTGGCAGCATGCTGGTCCTGCTGCGAGCCGCGACAGCCGCTGGATGGGACGAGATCCTGGCCGACCTTCGGGAGGGTCAGAGGACCTGCGAACTGGGCAAGCGCGGGTGTGGGAACGAATCCCTAGTGACACCGTACCTCGTTTCGTATTTGGTCATCACGTTCCTCGTCATCGTCAACCTCTACATCGCCGTCGTACTCGAGTACTTCAGTCAGGCGTCGAACGATGTTCAGCTGACTGACGACGACCTTGACATGTTCTACGATACCTGGGAAAGGTATGACGACCGCGGGAACCAGTATATTCCAACGAGCCAGCTCAGTGACTTTGTCGACAGCCTGGAGGACCCGTTGCGACTCCCCGCCCCCAATCTGGCCCGGCTGGCGTCACTCGATATTCCGATATACAAGGGCGATCTGGTTTACTGCGTCGACGTACTAGAGGCGCTGACGAAAAACTACCTTGGAACAACGGTCAACGAGGCGGATGAACTTGGCGACCTGCAGAAACCGAAGAGAACGAGTTTAGAGAGGGTGAGCAGTACGTTAAGACGCCAGAGAGAGTCTTACAGCGCCACGGTAATCCAGAAGGCGTGGAGAAAGCAGAGAAGCGAGAGTTTGGAGAGGGAAAACGAAAGTGGAATCTCAGAGTTCAAAGTGCTCGAACCCATTCCTTAGCGAAGTCTGATCGATTCTAATCTAATGATTTTCCAGGGCCATTGTCGTAATCGTAATCGTAATCCCGAGATTTCTACAGCGAATGGTCTAGGATCTCACCGGAAATTGTTTGGGAAAATGAGTTGGGCTAAGACCATTCAGTCGCTAAGGGAAAGCGTAAACACACGTGCATTTAGGCACTCCTTCAAATGAGTATTTTGGCTACTTCTGCAGAGGCGACATCTTCGGAATGCGAGTGACAATATCGGCAACATCTACCGAATAAATATGAACTAGTATTCGGACAAACACACAGGCACCAGTGTTGCAATCTAATGCAATCCGGTGTCCAATGCAATTCAGTGTCATATATGGCATTAAAGTTAAATGTCGTGTGAATTTAGTCTAACGTAATCCCCGCAGTTGGATGTTGTGTATGGCTCTATAGTGTAATTTAATGTCAAGGAGCAGCATAACAAAACAAGGTTTTAAATGGTTCACTGGATATGTAATCTATGTTAGAAACACTGTAAGCCAACCGAGAATGGTTAATAGCCAATCCTTCATATCTGCATCTTCAACTGCTGCTATAGGATAATCGTGTGTGTATTTTTAATGCTTTGATTATAATGGCGGTGATGATGCTGGTGCTGCTGCTGATCTTTATGACTACTACTACGACGACGATGATGATGATGGTGATGATGATGATGACGATGATAATGATAATAATAATAATAAAGTTTAAAACTTTCTCTAGTGCTCACTTAGACAGTATTATCGTTCAAACCATTCCACAGGTCTACAACTCTTGCACTGAAGAATTTCTGCCCTAATGTTCCGTTCGGTTTCTCAAATAATTTATATCTGTGGCCTCGAGTCGCCTCGTTCGGTGCTAGTTAACAGAACCACTGTCTCTGCACTTCCTGCTTTCCGGTTATGATCTTATCAGTTTCAGTTAGATCTCCACTGCTCCTTAGTCTCTCTAATGTTGTTAGCCCACATTAAAACCGGTTATGTACCGTTCTGTGGCATGATTTAATGCAATATTACGTAATGTACGGTGATGCTATGAAACGAAAAAGTGGAATAAATGTAATCTGGGTAATTTGCAGAATTCTTGAAATATTGATTTAAGAATTTCTTAAAGAGGCGCTTCAACTGAATAGATGTATGAGGGAAATTTAAACTTTAGAACAAATGGTTTTCAGTGAATGTTTGCAGGTGTGCATGTTGTGCTTTATATAGCGCCTTTTATGGAAATTGTTCCTTTCCTGTAAAATAAAAGAAATTAACGTCGTCTCCAACAAAAACAGTCCGCTGTTGTACTGATGAAAACTTGTAAACTGACAATATAATGAATTTTATTTTCTCGATCAGCAACGTAATTTTAATTGTGATTGTTTCGTTTTGTCTCTGCGGCCGGATAAGGAATGCAGTCAGTCAGTCAAACAATCAGTGTCTGAACATCAACCTAGAGAACCCAGAGGTTCTCGCATGACCTTGACGTCGACCTTCCTTTGCGAATCAGCTCTACCACAAAGGTGACTGCGGCGTTGAGACAACCGGCGGAATGCTTGATGCCCTCGCCCTCTCTCTCTCTCAATCTGTCTGTCTGTCTCCCCCTCTCTCCCTCTTTCTGGTCTTCTGGCAACCGGACTTAGTTCTTGACATGGAATCTGTGGACAGCTCCTCTGAATTGACGCAGCCCTCGTGAATAACCTAATGCTCTTCCCTTACCCTTTAAGAAGCGCTTTAGAGATTTCGAGTTTACGATTACGATTCCTCAGGTGTGTGCCAACAACGGGGCGTGAACAAGATGTCTCCATTTCGTTCTGTCTCTGATTGTACAAACGGCAGTTCTCATATTTATGTCTTGAGCTTTTAGATACTCATTCACATTTTCCATCCACGTCTTGGTCTTCCTCGACTCCGTGTTCCCTCCACGTGTCCTTAAATAGCTCTACCTGGAAATCAAACTCTTGCTGTCCATCCTTGTTACATACCCAAGCCACGTCAATTTATCCTGCTTTTTCTTATGTGCCATTTCACCCTAAATGCTCTCTCCTATACAAACACCACGAGGTTAAACCAAACATTGCCGGATTCAACCAGAATCAGCTTGATTGAACCACAGCCCGTTGGATTAAACTACAGCCGACTATTTTAAACCAGAGTCGACAAGATGAAACCTCAGCGAGTGAGTAAGTGAGTAAGCAAGTAAGTCTGTCGGTAAGTAAGTCAGTCAGTTAGTAAGTAATTAAGTAATTAATTATGTAAATAAGTAAGCAAGTAAGTAATGCACTTGTTAACACGCCATATGTTCATCAGCTGAGCGAGATTCGTTGTTATCAGCAACACAGAAATCGAATCCAAGTTAGTTATTACTCGAGCACAGGTGATTTACTGAGTGAGTTCACAAGACCAAACGATAACATTACTCAGTCCGTAACAAGAGGATTAAATCAGAGTAATCGTAATCGTACACGAGATTTCGCCCAACGAATGCTAAGAAGATGAAACCAGCTTATTCACAGCTCATTCAAACAAAATTGATAGGCAGGAAGGGTTAGTTTCCAGGACAAGATCCAAGCGGCAGGCAGGCAGGCAGACAGGCAGGCAGGCAGGCAGGCAGGCAGGCAGGCAGGCAGGCAGGCAGGCAGGCAGGCAGGCAGGCAGGCAGGCAGGCAGGCAGGCAGGCAGGCAGACAGGCAGGCAGGCAGATGGATACGATGGGCGGTGTTTGGACTTAGATATGGAGGACAAATAAGGGGAAGTAGAGGAATCAGGAAAGGATTGGGGGCCTACTATGATGGTAATCGTAAAAGATCACAACAGGTAAGATTACGCCAGACGCCAATAGATGAGTCCCAATCTGATCATATTCTCAAGCTGCAGACGCGAACGCCTTTTGGTTCTTTACATATCTTTGGACAACCCCAGTGACTTGACGCAGCACTACTAAAATTTACGAATTTAACAATTACGATTATGATTATGAAAGTCTCATTGATCGTTCGCAAGACCACGGCACCCAAAATTCTGTCTGCACAGAGAAAGCAATGTGTACCAATAACTGTTGCTTGATACACTCGTATGACCGAGTGACGAGCCCCAGATGTCGCCTCGATAGCTCGGTGACGTTTGGATTCTGGCAGCTCATGAATACAATCTCCGCAGATATCAATCTTATGCTGATGCTTTTCCATGTGCAGTTGGATATCATTTATTGGCTCACAATTTATGGTGATATCTGTAGATGGACTAGCACAAGCATATTATCTATTCTGAATTGGAAATATCTGCCTTATACAGATGAGAAGAAAGTATTGATTGAAAGCATATTGCAGGTAAGTTCTTTAAGTGATATGTGGTTGTTTAGTAATCTACTTGAAATGAGTATTCAATTTATGTAGCGACTCTTCACAGGAACACCTTAGCAGACGCTCTGGACCCTTCAACAACAAATCGCCATTGAACAAGATGGGTTTCAATCTTTAACGGTATGATGGCATGATTGAGAAAGTCCCAGCAGTTTTCGCCTTACTGTCACTCAAATGAACCTTTAGGCAATCCATTTTGCAGTTTTCTGTTGTTAGGTCAGAAGTGCCCGTGAGAAATCTGTCTTAAAGAGGCGCTATACAAATTTGTGATTACTAATATGTCTAAACTAAAGACGCTTCTCTTTCAACTTGCTTACCCACCGTAGCCTGGTTTCTGGTTTCTCTGACATATCGGAATTCGACCCGGCTTCTCCAGAGGTTTATTAGTTTGGATCCCGATTTTGACTTGAAACGACAATTGTATTTTATTGTGATAACTGCGCTATATAAATCATTAGAGTAGATTAGATTAGAACATAATTAGGACCTTTTTCTTGATGCATAACTACCTGACTGGTAGTGTCCCATCCTATCTTAGGGTGCTATGTATTTTAATGTGATTGGTACCTTGCCGCGAAATCTCTGCTCTACAGCTTTCGGTGACCTGGTTCTTCTCCAGACTCGTGCTTCCAAAGTGCAACATGGTATCTCTGCCGTGGTGGGACCTTCATTCTGGAACAGGCTGCCATGCAAGGACCACATAAGTTTCTCGTCTTTTCTCATCATCTTACCTCATTCTTGCCCGTCCCTCTGTAACTACTTATCTTAAGTTCTATAAAGAATCCATATATTTCGCTGCACCTAGAATCTGGAACGATCTCCCTCCTGAATTTCGCAAATTCTCTGCTCCTTTATCTCTTCCGTCGTTCACTCTCTCTATTACTCCTCAGGTATTCCATTCAAAACTGGTCTCAGCTTTTCCAGAAATCCCACCCTGATCATTCTTCCCATTTCTCTCGGCTTAAACACAACCCACCCTAGCCTCCTCTCCCCTCATCTCTCTCTGGTCTCCTGGCAACGGGACTTGGTTCTTCACATGGCATCTTTGGACAACCCCACGGACTTGACGCAGCTGGGGCCCTGCGCTTAACTTTTAAGTAGCGCTTTAGAAATTTGGAGTGCGATTACGATTTTCTCTTTTTTCATTTCGCCAATTGTTGAAGTCGACTGTTGCGTTGCAAGGTCGGGAGCATCTCTGGGGGGTTTTCATGAAGGGGAGCTATATGAATTTGCACTTACACTTACGATTACAATTCCAAATACAACAATGATTGATTATTCCAGAATTATGCTTTTGTGCATACGAAACATGGCAACTCAGTAACAATATGCAGTTATGTATGTTCTATGCATGTATGCATGTATATACACATACACATGTATGTGTATAGAAATATACATGTGTATTTTATGTATGGATTTATGTGTGTACTCATACATGTGTTTATGTGTTTTTACATATGTATGTATGTATGCTTGCATGAATGCATGTATGTTTGTATCTTCAAGGTATATATGTAGATTTGTATGTATGTATATGTATGCACGTATGTATGTGTGCATGTATATACAGACTTGTGCTTGTGGTTGTAATTATTTATTAATATAATTATCGCTGTCACGTTTTTACCCCGAGGTGCTGTGCATTATGATCCCTCTGGACTTAGAAAGCACTCCAGGGAAATAAATTGCCTGGCTTGGCTAAAATTCGTCTTTATTAATATTATTGTTGTTGTTGGTCGTGGTGGTGATTATGATGCTGGGTTGGCTAAAACTCGTTATTATAAATGTTATTGTTGTTGATGGTGCCGTTGTTGTCCGGAATTAGGACCTAATTCTGATGTATCAGATAAATGTGATAATTGTAACCGTTCATGACAAATTACAACAGCTCATGATGAATTGCAACCGTTCATGATAAATTGCAACCATTCATGGTAAATTACAACTGTTCATGATAAATTACAGCAGGTTTGCAACCGTTCATGATAAATTGCAACCGTTCATGATAAATTGCAACCATTCAATCGACAGAAAGCATTGTGTTCATATTTGAGTGTCATTCTGTATGTCTGCCTTTCTGGCCGTGCATCTTCTTTTATATGTTTGCAGTTTGATACATTTAATTGCTCATTGGATCGACAGATGGCGATTTGACAAATGCATCACTTACTTATCTGTTTAATGTGTCTGTGAAATTTTTACAGCACCTCGACTGAACAAGAATTCTGCAGCGTATACCAAAAACGGGATAGTTGTGCTTCGCGAATATCTGGCTTGTTGGACGCTGGCGATGGCGTTCTGTCACGCTGGCTCTGGGCAAACTGTTATACCAGGTCGTCCGAGCCGGGTCCGTTAAACGCAGCAGTCTCGTCATAATAGTGCACGGCCACGAAGTCATTGCTTTGGAAAGCTGTTTATCTATAATCAACCGACAGTCATTTGCGAAAATGACTTGCACTGTTTTCTCGACAAACATGACAGTGTTTTCCATACATACATATAAAACAATATGTTCATGTGTGTACGTGTATGTATGATGTTTGGATATATGTATACCCAGTGATTGCCAAGAACCGGTTGTTAGGGGTTTTGCAGACTGCTCGTAATCAACTCTTTTTAGATCGATGCAGGACGTTGGGGTCATTGTGAAGCTTATGCTCAAGGGTCACGGACTCGGCTTGGACTAGAACTGTTCTGGGGAAACGGGCCTTTTCAGTTGCTGGACCTAAATTTTGGGACACCTTTCCTGTGTCTATTCGTTCTGCTCAGTCGTTTCTGTCATTTCGTTCTCAACTTTAAACTTACCTTTCTCAAATTGCTTATCCACAGTAGGCTGCCTCTCTGTCTTAGTGGAAAGACCTGATTGCGGCTTGGCTTTGATGTTACATCGGTTGATACCTTGTGCATTAGACACCGGCGCATTAGAAGTTTCTAATTATTATTATTACTATTATTATTCAATTGTGCAAATATGTATGTGCATGTATAATTGTGGATGTATTATTATTGTTGTTCTTACGAAAATTTGTAACGCGCGCAAAGTCACACCAAAATGCGAATCGGAGGCGCTTTAGTCAGTCGCCAGGTGAAAGAGTTAGATATCCAGATGTTTGAAAGCCAGTGAGAAATAGTGAGTTTTCAGGTGTTTCTTGAAAGAAGGAAAGGAGTTCGAACTTCGGAGAAAAATTGGTAGACGGTTTCATTCCTTCGGTGCAGCGGTGTGGAATGCACGAGAGCCCAGGACAGTTCTGCATCGTGGCTCAGCCAAGAGACCCGTACCCGAAGATCGTAGGCTGCGGGGAGTGATGTAAGGAGAGACTAGAGACTGAAGGTATGTAGGAGTGCTCATAGTAAGAGTTTTGTAGGTCAGACAGGCTAGTGTATACGACGTGTACAAATACGTGCACATATATAATTGTAATTATAAAAGTAATCGTAATTGTAATTTTACATAGTACACTATAGCCGAAGATTGTGTGTTAACGTTTTATAGGGAAGATGGGCTCCCAATCTACGTCGCGCAAGTCTGTGCTTCAGCTCGACTTTCGTCCCTTCACGGCCCAGTCCTTCGAGCATATCAAGGCTCGGGTCAAGGCCGAGAAGGAGGAAACTCTAGCTAGGTCGGCCGAAAAGGAAAGCCAGGAGAGGAAACGAAAGACAGAAAGACACCACGAACCTAAACCGAATCCGATGCTGGCCCAGGGAAGAACCTTACCTTCGACCTGTTTCTTCCCGAAAGAACTCTACGGGAAAGTAATCGAGGACTTCGACAAATTCTACAAGGATAAATTTGCAAGTTCCCCTTCAGTATTCCACAATATTGCTTAACTCTGTCTTTTGTTTACAACGCAATACGATGTAATTTAATAATTATAACGATTTATATGTTATTATAATTTAGGTGATATTTCTAGTGTATTTCTATTTAAAGCAAGTTTAGCATCCCATATCCGGCAAGTGAGACGTAGTGAGGTGCTCGTCGCGTTTCCTTTAGGCCCTTGAGACGGCAATGAACGAATCCCTTGGTCCTGGACACGGGGCCAGTGTATCGTAGGACTTACCGTTTACTTTTCAGCTTACGCCGGTACCAAATTCTACTGCCTGGTGACAGAGGCACTGTGTGCGCAAACAACTTGCCCAGGGTCGTTACACTGCATCATAACTCACTCACCCTGTTCTCTCTTGTCAGTTTCTCCCTGGCCAAGTGGAAAGAAATTGTTTTGCAATAATTGGACCACTTGCGGACCCAGGGACCATCCCGCATAACTGCACTAAATGGACCTTGAGCCAGAGCTACACGCGTCTTAATCTTTTATATATAGATGTGAGGTGTTATGAAGTGATGTAAAAAGGAGGCTATGTAATCGTAATCGTAAGCTAGAGATTCCTGCAACACCCAACGAAAGCTAATTCGCTCTAATCAGTTGATTAATAGGCGCTCAGTCAAAACAAAATCGATGGGCAGGGAGAGTTCGGTTCCACGTCAAGATCGAAGATTCAGGCAGGCAGACAGTCGGACGGCTATTGTGGATGGTGTTTGGAATTGAACCGGAAAGTGAGATAAGGTGAAGAGGAGGAATCAGGATAGGATTTGTAGAAGAGGAGTGTTTTCAGTTTTGAGTGAAAGAACTACTCATAGATTGCAAGAGGTGAAGTGTTGGTGAGTTTGTAAGAGGGGTCAGATAATTCATTGAGCTACTGTGAAGTTATCTGATAGGAGGTTATGTGTTATGAGGTTATTGCTGAGTTGGTAAACGGTTGTCCGTCTGTCTGCAGACGTGTGTGGTTGTCAGCCGAAACAAACTGATCTACAGATTCAGCTGCAAGAAATCCTTCTTCGTCTTCCGACCGACAAATCCATTCCGAAGAACAGCCATCCATCTCTCAACACACCCGCATCCTTTGAGAATAACATTGCTCTAAAATATATTAGAAAATATTGCTTGGCATTAATTTACATTGTCTTGTGTGACATTGCTTCATATTCCTTTACATTGCTCTGTATTCCTTTACATTACTTCAAATTACATTACTTTACATTGCTTTCTATAACTTCACATTATATTCTTTTACATTGCTTTACAATAAATTCCTTTTCATTACTTTACATTAAATTCCTTTACACTACTTTACATTAAATTCCTTTACGTTACTTTACATCATATTTTTTACACTGTTTTACATTCCTTTACATTGCTTTGTTTTGATTTACATTGTTTTTTGTTCCTTCACTTTACTTTATATGATGCATTATATCACATTTGAAAATTGCTAGTTTCAGGGCCACTTTGCAATGAATTTGTAGACAAATTTCATGGCTCTCCATAATGGAATAAAGTTCCGAATCCGAGTGGACAGAAAACTGTGGTAGTGGCGTTGTCACCATCATCGTTGTCGTCATCATCAACATAGTTGTCGTCGTTGTTACCATCATCATCATTGTCTTCTTCTGCTTCAAAGCTTCATCATCATTACAACTACCATCGTCATTATTATCATCATTTTCTTCTTAGTGGTAGTAGGATTAGCAGCAGTAGTAGTTTTTGCATGGTCTTTAGTCATGATGACGATGACGCGATGACGATTGTGATGCTGTTACTGATAATGATGAAGATGCTGACGATAATGTCGACAGTGGTGATGATTTAATAACGACGATAATGATGAAGACGATAATGTTGATGATGGCGATGATGATAATGTCGATGATGATGATGATGATGATAATGATAGTGATGGTGGTGGTGGTGCGGTGGTGACGGTGGTGGTGTAGACCTTAACTGTGAGTTCAGTTACTTCATTTGGATGATGATGGCTATCATCTGTGTCAATTTAGTTCAAATTGCTATCGAAAGATATACATTTGAGTGAGGTTCTTTGTGCAATTAATTATCCATTTAATAGACTAATTAATTACTTAATTTTAAGATACTTTTTACCCGTTTTTTTCTTAAAACGCGTAAGAGATTAAAAATGAAAAACTGACATTAAAGGCAACGATGGCGTTGATAACAATGATGATGATGATGATGATGATGATGATGATGATGATGATGATGATGATGATGATGATGATGATGATGATAAAGCTGATAAAAGAGAAGAAGAGGAGAAGAAGCAGATGATGACGATTATGATGATGATTATGATGATGAGGATGGTGACAACGACGATAATGATAAATGAATAAAGCAACGATGACAAAGACGATGATGATGGCAACAGCAAAAGGTTGGTGATCACGACCACGAAGGTGATGATAAAAATGATGATGATAATGATGATGACGCTGACGATGACTTCAGTGATGATGAAAAGGACGATGATGATGATGATGATGATGATGATGATATAAGTCTTGTGTCTTCCTTTCTAACAACACAGCTATTTCCTGTATTTCTACACTGCGGAGATAATGTTGCGTATGGTGGCCAGAGGGGTCTTCATAGACGAATTCAGCTACTTGAGGGACCCGTGGCTATGTTTCGATCTCGCCGTGGCTACTCTAGGGTCGGTAACACCCCGATAATCTCCTCATCATCATTTGTAAATTTTATTTAGTAATACTTTTAGACTTTTAGTGTTTTCTACCTCGAACTCTAATACTCCCGACTCCTACAATTCCCCCAAACTAAACGGTGATGTGTTGGTAAAGTTGTAATTTCTAAATTTGTCTACAAGCTAAATGTAAACGTACACGATTTCCTTCAGCCACCCTATGGCCTCGATTCTGCTGATTTTTCAATGAATTTTTCTGGTGAGTCCCTCGCCATTGCTGCCTGTTTAAATGGGTGCCCCGACATTTAAGGCCCCCGTGTATGGACCGTGCTAGCCTGAGATTAAATCTCTTGAAATATAGCAACTATATGTATGCTAATGGGCATCCTCACTCATAGAGGCGTCTTGACGCTAGGTTGGACATTTTGGTTCCTGCAGTCAGTATACCTTTGGATTTCACCTGTTGCGTTGTGGAATAGTCGACTGGTTTCCTTACCTTAACTAAACTTCATTTACCTGTTTTTACCTTACCTTGTCATGTCTTATATCCCCTGGCCTTACTCAACATAACTGTATCTAACTTCACCCTATTTTCCTCCGTAATGAATCACCTTCCATGCCTTTTATACCTCGCTATCTTACTTGCGTTTCTTTACCTTGCCTTGACTTACCTACCGTACCATTCCAATGTTTGGCTTGGCTTAATTACCGTAATCGTGCGCTGTGCTGTGTTTCAGGTGGATTTTGCTTTGTTTTGAAACTCCACTTCAATCCGTTCAGGTCTTCCGGATCTTCAAGATAATCGTTGCCATTCCAGGTTGGACAGAAGAATCTCAGTCTTCACATAATCGATACACATACCTCTCCGAATCAATGTCTAACTGACTGACTGACTGCATACCTCTCTGAATCAATGTCTAATGTCTGACTGATTGACTGACTGACTGTCTGACTGTAGAGAAAACTGATGATTCGGCTGACTACTTGGTTCGTTACTTGATTGAAATCTTAAAATTCCATTTAAATGAACTGAACGGTTGAACGTTCATTTGGTTGTTTCTAGGTTTCCGGGTGATAGTCTTTGCGTTTTGGAAGGCGGTCTGTAACCTGCGTGACATAGGCATCCTCACGTTCTTCATCCTGTCCATCTTTGCCATTCTGGGGCTTCAGCTGTTCAAGGGCAGTCTGCGATTCAGATGTGTTCCACATCATTACATTCAAGGGAACAATAGCACCGACACTTCACTAGTTGAATGTAAGTTCTGTTCATCATCATCATCGTCATCATCATCATCATCACCATCATCTTCACCATCATTCTCTTCCTCAGTATCCTCCTCCTTCTCATCCTCCTCCTCCTCATCATCATCATCAGTGCATATTAGACAAGTTTAGATTTGATTAGATTTTATTAGATTTGATTGTCTTTCATTCGTAATCGTAATCGTAATCTCGAGATTTCTACAGCGCTCAACAAAAGCTAAGTCGCGGGAACCAGCTTATTCACAGGCGCTCAGTCAAAACAAAATTGATAGGCAAAAGGGTTCGGTTCCAGGTCAAGATCCAGGAGTCAGGCACTCAGACAGTCGGACGGCTACGGTGGATGATGTTTGAAATTGAAGCGAGAAGAGAGATAAGGGGAAGAGGAAGAATCAGGATAAGATTTTTGGAAAAGAAGTGTTTTCAGTCTTGAGTGAAAGACCTGCGCAGAAACTGAAAGAGGTGAAGTGTTGGTGAGTTCGTATGATTGATGCACTTGATTAGATTCGATTAGATTTGATTAGATTTGATTGTATTTGATTACACTTGATTAGATTTGATTAGATTGGGCTAGACTGGATCGAACCGTAATATACTATTTCTTCTTCCCATTTCTCTAAACGTAATAACAATTGGAGTAGAAGTTTTTTGTCTCTTTTCTTATCTGGTCCCTCGGCAATCGAATTTTTTCTTCACACTGTATCTAATCTAATCTAATCTCAAACTTTTATAACGCCATTATCATAATGCCCAAGGCATCAGTCGATGGCAGCTTCAAGTCAAAAACGCAATACAAAATCTTAAACCGTTGGAGAAGCCGGGTCAAATTCCAATTGGTCGAAGAAACCACAGAACCCAGGCTATGGTGGGTAAGCAAGTTTAGACCTGAATATCATAAAAGAATTTACAGTATAAGCCTCTGATTTGATGCAGCGCTCATGAAGATAAGCTGGAGATCTAGTGTCCTGCGTTTAGCTTTGAAGTAGCGAAGAGAAATTCCCGAAGCTACCATTACGAGTTACGTAACCCAAAACTTGGTGATTTTTTACAAACTGGCCCATAATTTTTTTCAGCTTTCAAAAGGGTTAATGTCGATATTTGGACGATTTGTTCAAGCGAAAGGTTAGTCAGAGTCCGTCAGAAACTTTGTTATTTATTCATCTATTCGTTTATTCATTTATTCATTTATTCACATCATCCCTTGCAATCCGTCCGTAGGTCTTCCACTCAAAACTGAAAACACTCCCCTTCCGCAAATTCTCTCCTGTTTCCTATTCTTACCCTTAACAATCCCGCAGATCCAGTTCCAAACACCACCCACCGGAACCGTCTTACTGCCTGCCTGCCTGGGTGCCTGTCTGGGTGCCTGCCTGCCTGCCTGCCTGCCTGCCTGCCTGCCTGCCTGCCTGCCTGCCTGCCTGCCTGCCTGCCTGCCTGCCTGCCTGCCTGCCTGCCTGCCTGCCTGCCTGCCTGCCTTGGATCTTGACCTGGAACCAAATCCTTCTTGCCTATTGATTTTGTTTTGACTGAGCGTCTCTGAATAAGATTTTCCCGTGACTTAGGATTATAAAATGCGCGTAGAACAAAGAGTGGGTGAATCAAGAAGAACCAATCTGGCCATGCCCCACCTCTTAACTCAGATAGTAATTGTAACTGTAATCATAAATGTATATAGCGCCAGCGAGGGAAACTCATCGTAGGCTCTCCCAGCCTGACAACACAGACTAAAATCGAACATAATGGTTTTTCAGAGCTTACTGTAATCGTACCTACCACAGCAAAACGTCTCGCCTCGAAGTTCGGACCAGCGTCACAGCGAAGTCACCTTGCGCAGCTTATTATAAGGACCTGCGGCCTAGGCACACAGATTATTTCAGTTCACTGAAAAATGAGCAGGGTCAAGGCCATACAGTTGCTATAGAAAACGGTTACATCTACATTTATTTATGCAACTCCGAAAATTAAGATGAAGAACTGCCTGCAAGAATTCCGATAGTTGGGAAAACCTTGCCAGGTGTAATGGAGTATAAATGTAGGCCCTACACGGTTTTCTATAGCGACCTTATGGCCTCGACCCTGCTCATTTTGCAATGAATTAATCTGGTGAGATCCTTCACCACCGCTGCCCATTTGAATGGACGCCATGCCATTTAAAGTTCCCGTGCACAGACCGTGCTTGGCCGAGATTCAAATCTCTGAAATCAACCACTTATGCGTTGCGAACCGGGAATCCTCTCGCCCAGAGGGTCCTTTGTGTACGTGTTTTCCGATGTAGCTAACTAGTGCCTTTCCTCTGATTCAGCAGCAGAATTACCCTCAACTTCTGCATCTGTTCGTTTTATACTTGGCAGTAACAACTGTGACGCTGGCCAGAGATGTCTTGACATCGGGAAGAATCCCGACGAAGGCTACACGAATTTCGACAACTTCGGATATTCACTGCTCTGCGTCTTTCGCATTATGACTCAGGACTACTGGGAAAAACTTTTCACACAGGCAATAATATGTCCAATAATAATAACGATAACAACAACTTTTACATAACTCTGACAATAGGACAACAACAACAAAACAACAATAATAATAATATTTAAAATTATAATAGTTATAATGATAATGATAGTAATAATGATAGTGATAAAGGTGATAATGATTATAATAATAGTAATAGTAATAATAATAATAATAATCATCATCATCATCATCATCATCATAATCACAGTCACAATCATAATAAAAATAAACAGTAAATAATAATAATAATAATTAATAATAAATAACTTTTTAAAAAATTGTGTAATATTTGTAACAATAGAAATACCAACGATTACCTTAACCGATCCTCACCCCTGTATTGCTGATTCGATTAAGGCTCGTCTTGTAGGTCGAAAGATGCGGGTTCGAGTCTCAATATCTTTGATTACATTCACATTTACATTATATTACATTGCATCACGTAATGTAACGTTACATATGCACAAGGGCGTTTCCAGGAACATCTCTGGCTGTTGTCCTCTGTCCTAAACTTAGACGATGGGCATGGCAGTAATGCCCCCTGGATTCGCCCTTGTAGGATAGTTGTTCAAATGACTGAGTTACCTGTACAGGTGTTGCATGCCAACGGGTCTATTGCCGTCATCTACTTTCTCGCGGTCATGTTCCTCGGTTCTTACTTCCTGCTCAATCTTCTGCTTGGAATTGTCTCGAATGCCTTCGAAGAAAGTCAGAACCAGGAGAATCTGGAAACGGAGACAGAAATCCTGGAGGAGGAGGGGAAAGGGAAGAGAACAAGACAAGGAGGTGGACATGGAGAAGAAGAAGGAGCGACGAATGGAGATGACGGATCCGATGTATGAAAGCCTATATCCTGTTATGTTTCTGTTAATACACTTGCATAATTATATATATGTATATCTTTATATGAAAGTATATATATATATATATATATATGAATGTAAACAATAAATCAATAAGTAAATAATTAAATTTAATCAGTCGAGAGCAAGCAAATGAGATTGTGCTGCATTTCATTGTGTTGTATTTTATTGTATTGTATTTCATTATAATGTATTGTTGTTTACTTCTCTTTACTCTGTGAGCTTATAATAAATAACTCCCCCCCCCCCAGGAACTGCGACAGTTTTCTGACCCATCATACAAACTCATCGATGCTCTTCCGCTTGCAATTTCTGCATCGGCCTTTCACTCAAAGCTGAAGACATTCCTCTTTCACAGATCCTATCCTGACAATCCTTCTTTCCCTTATCTCTCTCTCCTCTCCAACCCCAAACACCATCCCCCATAGCTGCCACGCTGTCTCTCCGTCTGACTTTTGGATCTTGACCTGCAACCGAACCATTTTGCTTATCGATTTTGTTTTGACTGAGCGTCTGTAAATAAGCCATTCCCCGCGACGTGGCTTTCGTTGGGCGATGAAGAAATTTCGGAATAACGATTACGATTACGATAATTTGCTAACCGCATCAGAATGAACTGTTACATTTTAGCAATCGCTGTCATCAGCGGCTGAGTGCACCGTACAGCAGCGACCGACTAATGAGCCAAAGGAAGCAGGTTCGAAGTCAGAATAAAACCGGAAGCAGTTTTCCAATCTATTTTGAGCTACGACGCAACGAACTATTCACGTGACTTTGTTGTAGACATTGCCCAGTGGCGCCATTGCTATACAGACGTCATTAGCGTCGTCGTCATCGTAGTCATTATCAATGTCATCATCTTTATAAACATCGTCAATATCCTTCTCATCCTCACCTCTTACCTTCCTCTTTGTCATCATCATCGTCTTCTTCCTCCTCCTCCTCAGCTTCTTATTCTACTACTGCTACTTCTACCACTACTACTACTACCACTACTACCACTACTACTACTACTACTACTACTGTTATTATTATTATTAATAATATATCGTCATCATTTTTAGCATCCTCTTTTTCATCTTCATCAGCGGTTACATTAATAACGACAACTTCTACAATGAAACAGGCGTTATCAGCGAGTAACTGCAAAACATAGCAGTGTGCTTCTAACCGCAAAAGTGTAATTCTTTACGCAGATATGCTCGGTGACTGCTACACTAACGTACTTCTAGGCGTAATAAGTAATACCATTGACGTACTTCTAGAAGTAACATGTAATATCACTGGTTTACTTCTAGACGTAATAAGTGTATTACGAAAATTACTTTTAAACAGATAGCATAAAGAAGAGATTCGACATCATCCGATCTTACTTACTCGAATACTTGAGCTGCCGGCATTGTCCGCATGGCTGGTTGAAGGTTGCCGGCGCCATAGAAGTCTTCATTACGGATCCCTTTGTGGAGCTGGGGTTGACCGTTTGCATCGCTCTAAACACAGTCATCATGGCACTTGAGACGGATTACATGAGCACATCTCTCAAAGATGCTCTTCAGACTTGGGATCAGGTAAGTTAGGAAAGGTGAGAAACATTTAGGGGCGTTATTTAAACAGAAACATCGAAATGTCTTTATGTCTTAGCCAGCATTTTAACCCTTAACAGTCCAGCATGTTAATCATTAAATCCATCATACATCACTTCACCCCTTGCAATCTCTGCTCAGGTCTTCCACTCAAAACTGAAAACACTCCTCTTCCGCAGGTCCTATCCTGATTCCTTTTCTTCCTTTTATCTGTCTCGCAGATCCGGTTCCAATTGCCACCCACCTCCCTGATGAGTGCCTGCCTACCTTACTCTTGGATCTCTACCTGCAACAGAACCCTTCTTGCTTATTGATGTTGTTTTGACTGAGTAGCTGTGAATAAGCTGGTTCCCGCGACTTAGGTTTCGTTGGTCGTTGTAAAAATCTCGAGTTCACGATTGCTATTACAAGTACGATAAACAAAATGACCTGACCTAAAATAGTGAACCAACGCTGCTGGTTTTGATCAAAATTACTGTTTTATCTTGTTTTGCATTCCTCTAAGAATGTTGTATTTCCATTGGTATTGCTACTATTGGTGTTTCCGAACAGGGCTTTGCCGGTGTCTTCATCGCAGAGGCAGTCCTCAAATGTATCGGCCTCGGTTGTACGAGGTACTTCGCGGACAAGTGGAATCGGTTCGACGCCGTCGTCGTCACAATCTGCATTGCTGAGCTTGTGACTGAGTATCTTCCCGGTGTCTCGATCATGAGGTCACTCAGGCTGGTAAACCGCGTCTCTTCCTTAGAGTCGTGAAATAGAATAGAATAGAGTAGAATAGAGTAGAATAGAATAGAGTAGAATAGGATAGAATAGAGTATAGTAGAATATAATAGAATACAGTAGAGTAGAATTGAATAGAATGCAGTATAGTAGAGTAGAAAATAATAGAATAGAGGAGAATAGAGTACAGTAGAATAGAGTAGAGTATAATAGAGTAGAGTATATTAGAATAGAGTAGAATAAAATAGAATGGAATGCAATACAATACAATGCAATAAAGTAGAACAATTTAGATTAGAATATACCACTGGGGTGGATTTGATTGTGCCAGACAAAACCAACTAGATCAGAGCAGATCAGGTCAGACTAGAATAGATTAGATTAAATAAAAGACGGATTAGATTATCTTAGATTGTAGTTGTAATTGTAATGTGTAACTTTTAACGCACCGATGTCTACTGCGCAAGACAGTACCGAAGCCAAAACCGCCATCAGGTCACGGTATCCAGAAGGTCAGACAATTATGACAGAGAGGCAGCCTGTGGTGGATAAGCAGTTTGAAAAAGGTAAGCCTTAAGATGAAAACGAAATGGCAGAACGAACATATGCGGGAAGAGAATTAGAAAATCTAGGTCCAGCAAAAGAAGAAGCCCAATCATCAAACACAGTCATCTACTCTCAGGTATTACGATAGAAAGGCAATCACATGACCATGTTGAATAGTGATAAGTCTGGGGAATGAAGATTGATTTTAAGTATCTTGGTTGGCCGGAGTTCTATGTTTTATAAACGATAAGCCCAGTGTAAGGCAAAAATTCTTCAAGAACGGGAATCCTGTGCAGAAATTTCAGCACAGAGGTTATTAAACTTAATTAAAGTATTATATAAGTAGGTTGAACAAGAGTGGACTAAACTGGATTAGGTTGGACAAGAGTGGACTAGATTAGACTAGGTTTGACTAGATAAGACTTCAGTAGACTACATTAGACTGCATTAAATTCGATTAAAATATAGCGGATCAGATCAGGTTAAGCTGCATCTCTTTCTGCTTGTTTTCCAGCTTCGCGTGATTAAGCTGGCCAAATCCTGGAAGACCCTTCAGAGACTGCTTCTGATCATTCAACACACATTCCGCGCTCTGACTAACTTGTCCATCGTTCTCGCAATGGTCATCTTCATCTTCGCCGCCGTCGGAGGCCAGCTGTTTAGAAAATGCCACATTAGAAAGTGCCGTGAGGAGTGGACGAGGTGGCATTTCGGCGACTTCCTTCACTCTTTTCTCATTGTGTTTCGCATTCTGTGCGGCGAATGGGTCGAACCAATGTGGCAATGTCTGCAATGCGTCGACTGCAACGACTACATTTGCTTCGCCTTCTTCCTGATTGTCGTCATTATTGGCAACCTTCTGGTGAGATCTAACATTCTCTTATAATCTAATCTGATCTTTTCTTAAATAATTTAATTTCAACTGATGCAATCTGATAAAATCTGATCTAACTTGATCTATCTGATCTTGAGCTTTTCTAATCTGATCTGGTCTATTCTAGACCAGTCTAGTTTAGTATAGTATAGTCTAGTCTTGTCTAGATTAGCCTAGTTTAGTCTAGTTTAATCTCGTCTCGCTTAGCCTAGCCTAGTTTAGTATAGTCTAGTCTAGCTTAGCCTAGTTTAGTCTTGCCTTGTTTAGCCTAGCCTAGTTTAGTCTTGCCTTGTTTAGCCTAGCCTAGTTTAGTCTTGCCTTGTTTAGCCTAGCCTAGTTTAGTCTAGTCTAGTCTAGCTGAGCCTAGTTTAGTCCAATCCAATTAAGTCTCTTCCTATCGCATCTAATATCTGCCAATAAGTTTTGTTCTAATCAAATCCACACTAATCTAATCTATTCCGGTACATTAGGGTTGGAATCTATTCATGGCTCTTCTCTTGAACGCCTTCAACGCCGAAGCTCTGGCAGGACCTCAGGAGGACGATGCGGAACCAACGAAGCTCCAACAAGCACTCGACCGTATCCAGCGCTTGAAACGCTTCATCGTCGTTCGCTCGAAGCTCCTCTTCAGAGATCTCTGCCGAAGACGAAACCCTACTCTCGTCCCCGAGGCCTCTTCAGAAGAAATTGCTGGCCAGTTGCCCACGATCCCTAGCCAAGGTAAGCTGCTTCTTTGAGGCTATATGCCTTGTTTTGAATCGTTTCTACGCAGGAAATCTCTGATTCATGAATTCGCCTCAATGGCACGGGTAACTGTTAAAAGACAAATCTTCAGTTGTTTCTGAAATGAGACAAGAGAAAGAGAATGGTCCCGTAGAGTTGGTGATATTGAATTTTATAGATGTTGGCCAGTGTGCGAAGAATCATTTTCAAGAAATCCCACCCTGATCAGTCTTCCCAGTTCTCTCAGTTTAAACACAACCCACCCTAGCCTCCTCTCTCCTCCTCTCTCTGGTCTCCAGGCACCTGGACTTGGTCTTTAAGTGACATCTTTGGACAATCCTATTGACTTGACGCAGCGCTTGTACAGTATATTCTAGCCTTGTCTAGCCTAGCCTAGTGTAGTTAGTGCCCTGCGCTTAGCTTTTAAGTTGCGCTTAAGAAATTTCAAGTTTACGATTACAATTACGATGACGAGACCATAACTTTTAATCATAAGGATGGGGCAAACAGCGGGCCAGTGGAAGCTAATCATATTGTTATGTAATGTCATGTATCGTAGCTAGGAATTTATATAGCTCGTAGCTCCTCTCGTGGCGCACCCCGCCTGCAAAGTAGAATATTTTGTGAGGCTGCAAAATCTTGAGGCCTTGGACAACCCCTGTGAGAACTAATGTTGATATGACCGAGAAATTACCTTATCTTACCTCAATGATACTTTAAGTGGGAAATGAATCTTCGCTGAGTTTTTCGTGTTATTTTATTGCATGCAAAGAACGTGCCAAAAGACTTATTCCTAAGAGTTCGCAGTTGACAAAAAGACCTATAGAACATCAGGCATCTGCGGTTTTCGTTCCGCTCAAAAAATTTACACGGCCAGAAACTCTAAACACGGAGAATCCCGTTGAAGACGACACCGGATCTTCAGCTCAGATGAACTTTGAACGACAGAATGGAAAATGTCCCAATTCAACTGAAATCAAGGACGTCGATCCAACCAATGGTAAAGATCCAGGAATCAGGAGCATCAAACCATCCAGCGGTAAATCATTTTCTGGGAGCAGGGATATTGATCCACCCAGTGGCAACAATCGGGAAATCCGGAACATCGATCCTTCAACGGGTGACGGTTCTGGAAGCAGGGACATCGTCACATCGAAATGTGTTACACGTGGATCATCCAGACTCGGAGATCTTGAATCACTCGGGAGCTCAGGTCAGGCCCTATCCGAAGTTCACGAGAGTACCTCTGACAATCTCGTTAGCGTCGTCATTGGGAGTATTCCAGACGACTGTCTTCCGCAACGCGTCGTTAAATTCTGCTGCTGCGGTCCATGCCTCGGAGAGAGAGGGAGAGGAAATCGGTGGTGGGTGCTTCGATGCTATGCTGTGCAATTTGTAGAGCATCCCTGGTTCCAGGGATTCATCATGATTCTTATTTTAATCAGCAGCCTCCTTCTGGTAAGCATCTCAAGGGAAATTTTAGAACTATAAAAGTCGTACGTGATAAGGTAAGCTGAGCCGGGAAAGCTAAGCTAAGGTTAGGTTAGGTAGGTAAAGTAAGGCAAGGTAACGTAAAGTTAAAGCAAGGTAAAATAAGTTAAGGTAGGTATGGTATGAGAAACCGTACAATAGTGTAATTGCACATTCATTACACACCATTTATTTTGTAAGACATTCATTAAGCGCCACTATCCAACTACTAAGCGTCAATCGATGGCGCTGAGCAATTGTGAGTTAAGGTTCTTGCACAGCAATCGTCTCAAGGGAGGAGGCTCGAACCCGTACTCTACGCGCTACAAGCCGAACGCTCTATCCAATCGGCTACCGTGCGCTAAAGAAGAGATAAGGTAAGGTATATGCTCATTTGCTACATGCTTCTAACGGCAGCCTGTCCTATGATTTTTGTACTGGGCTTGAAGAATATTTAGGCTGATGTGCAGAATAGTTAACCGTACTAAAGCCACATTTCTGCGTCATAGAAGCCACACCTGGCCAGTTAGAGCTTTGCATACCTTACCTTAGGTTTCTCTGCCTTACCTCGCCTTACTTTACCTTACCTTACCTTATTTTATCTTGCCGTATAAGTATACCTTAATTTAAGTAACCTCACCTTAACCTGCTTTAAATTATCCAGTCTTATCTATACTTCAACTTACAGTACAACATCATCCCTTACCTTACCTTACTTTATCTTACTTTACAATACCTTGACCTATCTTAGCATCAACATATCTTGCTTTATTTTATCTTACCTAATCTTACCTTACCCTACCATACTTGACTTCGTAGACCATCGAAGATGTGAACTTGTCCGAGAGCAGCGAGTTGACCGATATTCAGGAATGTTCGGATGTCATCTTTGCCGTTCTCTTCTTGATGGAGATGATCTTGATGTGGATGGCCTATGGTTTCGTCGCCTACTTCCGCAGCGGATGGTGCTGGCTCGACTTCGTTGTAGTCGTGGTTATTATCAGCTAATCTAGTGCTTTGACTGATTTGCTCAACACTTGAGTCCGAAGATAGCCAGGAGTTGGCCCTGTATAGGTTGGTGATGATGTTGGTGAAGGTGATGGAGGTGGTGATATGCTATGATTGTGATGGTGGTAGTGAGGCTGATGTGGGTAGTTTTATGGCGCTAGCGGAAATAATCGTAATTTTGTGGTAGTGGTGATTGTGATGGTGGTAGTAGAGATGGTGGTCGTGGTGATGTTGATGGTGGTTGTAACGGTGATTGTGGTGGTAGTAGTAGAGGTGGTGGTTGTGGTGACGTTGATTGTGGTTGTAACGGTGATTGTGGAGGTGGTGGATAGCTGAGGGTGGTGGTCAAATGAGAGACTTTTGTCTTCTTAGATTTCTTGTCAGCAGGCCGTGTTGCCAGACAGTTCCGACTCAATCCTGGCCGAGTATGAGTTCTTAAAAGCCCTAAGGACCTTGAGAGCTCTTCGACCGCTGAGGGTTGTCTCGAAATGGCACGGCATGAGGGCAAGTCGTCTTCTCGGCCACGTACTTTCATATCACATATAGATGATAACTAGTTGGATGGTGAAGATATTGCCAATTAATAATAATAATGAGATTAGTTTTAATAATAATAATAATAATTTTATTATGCATGAATTAACTAATTGGGAATTTCATCATCATCATCATCATCATCATCATCATCATCATCATCATCATCATCAAAGTAGCATTAATAGTAATAGTAATAGTATAAGTAGTAGTACCAGTAGCAGCAGCAGTAGTAATAGTAGTAGTAGTAATTGCTGTAGCAATAATAGAAGCAATAGTTGCAGTAGTAGTAATTAGTAGGAAGAGGATGTGGAATTCGACGACAACGATGGTGTGGTCGTCTCTTTGATTTTGTCATCCTAATTATCACAATCATCTGACGATCATTGTCTCTCTGTCGTCGTCGTCAATTTTTACTAGAGAAGTTTCGTTTACTTGTTTCTAGTTGGTTGTAAACTCGCTCTTTCAAGCGATTCCATCCATCCTCAACGTACTGTTCGTCTGCCTACTCTTCTGGCTCATCTTCGCCATAGCAGGTGTCCATATCTTTAGCGGGAAATTCGGCACGTGCTCTGACCAGTCGGCAACTAGTGACGCTCCCTCGGAACAGTCAACGGTCACGGAGTGTGCCAATTCCTCCGCGGGGGTCTGGGAACGCTACGAAATCAACTTCGACAGCGTACCTGAGGCCTACCTAGCCCTGTTTCAAGTGGTCAGTGCCATGCTTCCTAGCATCCCTGGTCTTACCATGTAGCTGTCCTAAATTTAGTCTGTTTCAACTGCTGCCTACACACCGCAAGATGACTTCTGGATTCTTGATATAAACCCATTTTTGACTCAAGTTTCTCTTGAAGCGACCATCGATTGATGTAATGTAATGTAATGACGACAATTTATATAGCATCGTAAGTAGCAGGCTACTTCTAGGGTGTTGTACAAAGTCAAAAGTCTGCCCAAGAACTAAGAGTTATGCATCAAATACAAATCTTGCGTACTAGCACAGCGTCGCTATAATGTCATTAGATTCGACTGGTTTAGATAAAGGATGATAACCTCAATTCGATTAGCAACTTCAGAGAAGTTTGTTGTTCCTGGTGAACATCTTGTCGATGGCGGGTGTTCATTCACATATAATCTCTCCATCTGGAACTCTTCACCTCCGCATATTCATGACTCTTGCTGAGCACGTGCTTCGCTCTTTTAGATAATATTTTTTACCCAGAATAATGCGGAACAATACCTAGGATTGATGAATAGCTAATATTATTACCCAGGACAAGAGTTCCGAATTTCAGAATATATCAGAGACCATGACGATGAGACTGCGTATCATACTTTCAGGCAACTTTTGAAGGATGGATCGACATCATGGAGCATGGGGTCGACGTTACTGAGGTAAATTTATAATAATAATAATTAATAATAAAGCCTCGTATGTTTATTATATTGCTGTTATTTTTCCTGTTGTTATCGCTATTTTTATCGTTACCGTTACTATCGTTGTTGTTATTATTATCGTTGTTATCGACGTTATCGCTACTACTGTTGTTGCTATCGGTGTTGGTTGCTACTGAAGTTTTTTGTGAAATGTATAGCAAGGCTAACACATGTAAGACAATCTGAAGCGGTGTTCTGTAAGGTAGTGTAAGCTAAGTATAACTGTTAGAGCTACTAATATTAGTACCATTAATATTTTGTCATCATTATTAATTGCAAAAGAATAAATTCCAAGGGATTGACACAAAATTACAAGAGAGACAAACGTCATCTAGAACTTAACGTAGTGTTACAATATTACTTATATTATTAATGTAATACTGCGTATTGTAATTATTAGTAATGCTGTAAGAAGTATTGTTGTTGTTGCTATAGTGGTAGAAGTAGCAGTAACAGTAGCAGTAGTGGTCGTGGTAGACCTAGTAGTAGTAGTTGTAGTAACAGTAGTATAGTAGTAGTAGTAGTAGTAGTAGTAGTAGTAGTAGTAGTAGTGGTAGTAGTGGTAGTAGAAGTAGTTGTTGTTGTAGTAGTAGTAGTAAGGCAAAAGCACTGAATGGCCTCATACCAGACTACATCTCTGAATTTTGTATTCGAGTCAGAGACAATGAGAACAGATGTCGGCTGAGGTCCTCGTCGAGGAACCTACTGCAGGTCCCAAGGTCTTCCACGCGGTTTGGCGAAAGCTCTTTCTCGATTGCCGGACCCACTGCCTGGAATAGCCTTCCCGACCACGTGAAGAATGCTCCATCCTTCGATAACTTTAAGAAAGGGCTTAAAACGTTTCTATTTAAATTATCGTATGACTGTAGTTAATTTTCTATTGTCGCCTGAACTTATGTACAGCGCCCTTTTCTTCGGCCTCGGCCGTGTTACGGCGCTATATAAATTGTCTTATTATTATTATTATTATTATTATTATTATTATTATTATTAGTCTTTCGATATGTGTTCTTTAGCTGATGGGTTGTTTGTTCATGTTTGTCTTCGACAGTGGCATAGTCATCCAGAGAGGGAAAATGCGATGTATATGTTTCTGTATTTCATTTACTTCATCATTCTTGGATCCTGTCTCATTCTCAATCTCTTCGTCGGAGTACTCATCGACAGCGTTAACGAACAAAAGAAAAAAGTAATGCGATCCTCATTCATTATCCATTCCTATCCTGTGTAGTCCGTTCCGATCCATTTCGGGTTTTTCTGCTCCATTCCTCTATCATTTCATCTGGTCTGATATGCTTTGCTTCGCTATCACATCCTTTCCTTACCTATCCTTGTTATAGTTATCGTAATCTAAAGAGCTAATTGTATGGCACCAGCCTATTCATGAGTGCTGCGTCATGTCAGTGGGGTTGGCCAAAGATGCCATGTCAAGAACCAAGTCCGGTTTCCAGTAGACAAGAGAGAGAAGGGAGAGAGGAGCTGTTAGGGAGTGTTTGACCTGTGTTATAATCTTTCCTCTATTCTATCCACTCCTCTCCTCATTCCATTTCATTCCTATCTCATCTCACCTTCTACATTCATGTCCTAGTCTCTCTAATCATACCCTCCCTCTCATTTCCGCTCCTCTCATCTCCTATCCTATCCAATCCTTTGGCGAAGCTTATCTTATAAGTACTTTCTTTTTTCATTGAATATATTTCAGTCTACTTAACCTGTAATTTCCTCTAAGTATACTTTCTCATTGTTGAGGCTGAAGGTGCCTTGGAGATTCTAATGACGGATACCCAGAAGAAATACTACAGAGCGATGAAACAACTCTCTGCAAGAAAGCCACCGAAACCGGTTCCAAAACCAAAGGTCCTCTTATTCACTTACTCTATCACAGACTTCACTAAACTAGAACATCCTAGATTAGAGCAGACTAGAATATATTAAAAATACTAGAACAAATTAAAATCGCATGTAATGGATTAGATTAGCTTAGAATCGAGTAGACTAGAGTAGATTAGATTAGATCAGATTAGATTAGATGAAGTTGAACTAAAAGAGATTAAAGTAGCGTAGAGCTGACTGTAATGAGCAGACTAGAATAAGGTTCCACAGATGAGCTTGCTCGCATCACCCGTTGCCTGTCTCTGTAGCTGGACTTCCAGCTGTTCTTCTATCATCTGGTCAAGAACCGAGCCTTTGAAGTAGCCGTCATTTTCGTCATTCTGGTCAGTACATCGACTATGGTCCTTGAGTGCCACAACCAGTCCGAGCAGACGACGAACCTGTTGGAAGTCTTCGAGCACGTCTTCTGTGCCATCTTTCTGCTCGAGTTTCTTCTCAAGTTCATTGGCCTGAGATGGTACTACTTCCGCGATTGTTGGAACATCTTCGACTTCCTGATCGTTAGCGGATCAGTTCTAGGTGGGTTGACACGACTCTTTCGTTCGTTGGTCGTAGGTTCGAGTCTGATTGCAGTCGGTTAATACATTTACCGTAACGCTTGACTTAATCTCTAACGATGACAACGAGGATAGCCATGGCGGTGGTGGAGGTGGTGTGGTAAAGATGGTGTTTGCAGTGGTGTTTTGGGTGGTGCTGGTGCTGGTGACAGAGGTGGTTGTTTTGGTTGCAGTGGTGCTTTGGGTGGTGCTGGTGCTGGTACTGGTGACAGAGATGGAGTTGTTGTGGTAAAGATGGTGGTTGCGGTGGTGGAGGTTTTGGTGGCTCGTGATAAGATGGTCGTAGTGGTATTGTTGTTTTGACTATAATGGCAATGATGCTGTTGATGCTACTGTTGCTGCTGATGACGATGATGATGTCGATGATCATGGGGATGACGACGGGCATGATGATGATGATGATGACGACGACGACGACAAGATCTTGTCTGGTCTGATTCAACGGACCTTTGCGTCGATTTCCTTCCAGAGATCTGCTTGGAGATCAGCATGAACACTGATCAGTATAGCGCGTTCTCTCCTCGTCTCCTGCGTGCCTTTCGCATCATCCGCATCACTCGATTGCTGCGGCTGGTCAAGGCCGCCAAGCGCCTTCGAACGGTTCTCTTCTCGCTCGTCCTCGCGATTCCTGCGCTCTTCAACATCGGACTCCTCCTCTTCCTCATCATGTTCATCTATGCCATCGTCGGCATGTTCCTCTTCATGCACACGAACCACTCACCCACCGGGAATGGCATCGACAACGTCCTCAACTTCCAAACGTTCTGTGGCAGCATGCTGGTCCTGCTGCGAGCCGCGACGGCCGCTGGATGGGATGAAATCCTCGCCGACCTGCGGGAAGGCCAGCAGACCTGCGACCCGCACCCGGACAATCGCGGGTGTGGGAACGAATCCTTAGTGACACCGTACCTCGTTTCGTACTTGGTCATCACGTTCCTCGTCATTGTCAATCTCTTCATCGCCGTCGTACTTGAATACTTTAGTCAGGCATCGAACGAATTCCAGTTGACCAACGACGACCTTGACATGTTCTACGATACCTGGGAGAGGTACGACGACCGCGGGAACCTGTACATTTCAACGAGCCAGCTCAGTGACTTCGTCGACAGTCTCGAGGATCCGCTGCGTCTCCCCGCCCCCAATCTGGCCCGCCTGGCGTCACTCGATATTCCGATCTACAAGGGCGATCTGGTTTACTGCGTCGACGTTCTAGAGGCGCTGACGAAGAACTACCTTGGAACAACAGCCAACGAGGCGGATGAACTTGGCGACCTGCAGAAACCGAAGAGAACGAGTTTAGAGCGAGAGAGCAGTACGTTACGTCGCCGGAGAGAGTCTTACAGCGCCACAGTGATTCAGAAGGCGTGGAGAAAGCAGAGAAGCGAGAGTTTGGAGAGGGAAAACGGAAGGGAAATCACAGAGTTCAAGGTGTTCGAACCCATCGAGGTCTTTAGCGAAGTCTGATCGATTCTCATCTAATGACTTTCTAGCTGCATAGTCATACCTTACAAGGCATCAATCGATGGTCGCTTCGAATGACACCGTAGCAAAAATCATGATCCGCTTTTCCAATAGATCAACTAAGCCGGAAGTCGGGTTAGCAAGTTAAAACAGACTAGTCATGTTTAGACCTGAATGACCTTAAAGAAATGGCAGAACGCACAGAACTTTGTTGTGAATTCAAAAGTTTTTGACTAGCAGTGGAGAACGCCCGAGAGTCTAACGGTGTCCCGAAGTGGGGTACTGTATGAATCGAAGTGTCCTTTGATCGAGTTTAGTACACGTTGTCACAAGGGATGAGCAAGACGCAGAGATAGGTCAGTTGAAGTCTTGGAGCAGCAAAAGGAACTGGGGCTTGAAGGGTTCAAAGAATCTGAAGACATCGAGGTCCTTAGCAAGGTCCAGGGTAACATCTTACCCCCGATCAGGGCAGGACTAGGTCCGGCAGTCGCCAATGCTACTCACACTACTCATGTTACTGATGCTAGTAAACTACATTTATTCGATTTCATTCATATACGCAACGGTTGTGAAGGACATCACCCGAATTTTTTGTGGAAAATGAGTAGGGTTAACACCATTCAGCCGCTATGAGAAAACGTAAACACACATGCTGGCAGGCATTTAGGAACTCCTTCAATTGAGTAATATGGCTACTTCTGCAGTAGCGACACCTTCGGAATGCTAGTGAAAAATATCGACGGCATCTACCGAATGAATATCAACTGTTATTAGGACAAACATACAAGCATCAGTTTTGTAACCTAATGCAACTCGGTGTCGTATATGGCATTAAAGTTAAATGTCATGTAAATTTAATCTAACGGAATCCAATGCTGTTAAATGCTTTCTATGGCTCTGTAATGTAATTTAATGTGAAAGAACAACATAGCTAGAGGTTTGAAGTCATTCGGAAGACATGTAGACTGTGTTAGAACCACTGCAAGCCAACCGAGAATGCTTAATAGCCAATCCTTCTCAGCTTCTTCTTTTAAAGCTGTCTCTAGTGCTCACTTAGTCAGTACTATCGTTCAAACCATGCCTCAAGTCTACAACTCTTGCACTGAAGAATTCCTGCCCTAATGTTCCTTTCGGTTTCTCAAATAATTTATATCCATGGCCTCGAGTCGCCTCGTTCGGTGCTAGTTAACAGAACCACTGCCTCTGCACTTCCTCCTTTCCCGTTATGATCTTATCAGCTTCAATTAGGTCTCCTCTGCTCCTCCGTCTCTCCAGTGCTGTTAGCCCACACTGAAGCCGGTTATGTACCCGTCTGTGGCGTGACTTAATGCAATGTTACATAATGTATGGTGATGTCATGTGATTCAATGTAGCGTAAATGTAATCTGGCTAATTTCTGGAATTCTTGAAACACTGAGTTAAGAATTTCTTAAATAGGCGCTTCAAATGTACAGAATGGATTAAAGAGCGTAATTTAAACTTTAGAGCAAATGGTTTTCAGTGTATGTATGCATGTGTGCGTACGTGGCTTTATATAGCGTCTTTATGGAAATTGTTCCTTTTTCTGTAGAAAAACAACCAAACGTCGTCTCCGAAGAAAATCACGCTTCTGTTGTACTGAAGAAAACTTGTAAACTGACAATATGATCAATTTTATTTTCTCTATCAGCAGCATAATCTTGTTCATCATTGTTCCTTTTTTGTCTCTGCGGACGGCTAAGGAATGCAGTCAGTCAGTCAGTCAAACAATCAGAGCTTGACCTTCAGCCTAGAGGACCCAGAGGTTCTCGCATGACCTTGACGTTGACCTTCGCTTGCGAATCAGCTCTACCACGAAGGCGACTGCGGCGTTGAGGCAACCGGCGGAATGCTTGCTGCCCTGCCGGCGGTCAAGATCAGTCCCTGAAACGTCCTTGACCTCGAGTCGACGGGGATTCAAGCGGATCTGTTGGACCAGTCCGACAAGGAGTTCGTCGACGCGGTGGTTGAGAGCGGCTGAGACTTCGATGTATTTGCAATTCATCCGCTCACACAGCGACTTGCCCTCTGCAAACAACACCATCAAAGAAGGTAAGGTATGGTAAGCCAAGGTATGGAATGGTAATGCAAAGATGCAGGTATGAAAAGACCATAAGGAAGGTTAAGGTGAGGTATAGTAGCCAAGGTAAGGCATGGTAAGGTAAGGTGGGGTAGGGAAAGGTAAAATAAGATTAGGTGAGATAGGTAAGGTAACGTTATATGAGGCAATGAAGGTAAGGCAAGGTTAAGTGAGGTCAGGTTTAAGGTTAGGTGATGCGAGATAAGGTAAAGTTAGGTAAGATTAGAGTAGTTGAGGTAACCTATGGCATAGTAAAGTAAGGTGAAGTTTGGTGAGGTGGACCAGGTAAATTGATGCACATTGGGTTAGGGATGAGGCAATGAAGGTAAGGCAAGTTTAAGTGAGGTCAGGTTAGGTAAGGTGAGGTAAGGTAACATAAGGTAATGCGAAGTAAGGTAAAGTTAGGTAAGATAAGAGTAGTTGAGGTAACCTAAGGTACGGTAAGGTGAAGTTTGTTGAGGTGAGCCAGATAAATTGATGTACTTTAACCTTCTAGAGAACGATTTTTGCAGGTAGGGCGAGATATTTCAGGCAAAGTAGGAGATTACAAGACCAAATGAGTTCAAGTTCGGATGAAAAAGCTAGGGTAGAGTCATCTCGACTGAGATTAGATATGTTGTGATCAATTATAGTAACAGAAAGTGAGACGACTTGAGGTCAGGTGTAAAAAGATACGGACAAGCATTGTATGATAAGTTCGCGTACGGTATGCGAGAAAATAGAAGTGAAGATATGATAGTATTCTGTCTTGGAATTCGACTCAAGAGTCTGCTTGCATGAAGTCGTGTTGAGGCATATTTCCACGTGTTCAGTCAGATAGCTGATCAGTTCCAGGTTCAACATCAACATTCCAGCAGGTTAAAAACGGCTGCTGAGTGCAGTCTATAGAGTCTGCTTCCAACAATGTCTCTCTGTCTCTGTCTATGCCTCTCTCTGTTCGTCTGTCTGTAAATATGTCTCTGAAGGTCTCAGTAGCTTTCTGTTTTTTGAGTCTATGTCGCTACCTCTGCCTCTGTCGCTGCTTTTGTTTGTCTGTGTATTTGTAACTGTGTCTGTACCTATATCTATGTCTGTTTTTCTACATTCTGTCTATCTGTGTCTGTATCTTTCACTGTTTCTGTCTCCACCTATGTTTGTGTATCTGTCCCTGTCTCTATATCTGTCTCGACCTCTCTCTGTCCCTCTATTTATCTCTGTCTGAGTGACTGTGTGCCTGTCTGTCTGTGAGTTTGTCTGTCTGTTTGTGTGTATGTATACATGTGTGTCTGCCTGCCTGCCAGCTTGACTGACTGCTTGCCTGCCTGCCTCTTAGTCTGTCTGTCTGTCTGTCTGTCTGTCCGTCCGTCCGTCTGTCTGTCTGTCTGTCTGTCTGTCTGTCTGCCTGTCTGTCTGTCTGTCTGTCTGTCTAAGTTTTGATCTCCATCACTTGCTGAGTGAAATCATTACTGGGCCAATTTCCAGGAATGCACTCTCTCTTTCCACTCAATCGAATCTCTGTTGTCTACGATCTTGACTTAAAATGCATACCAGCCTAGTTATCCTCGTTAGACTGTTTTCGCTTACGTGTCTTTGCATCTGCTTATATCACTGCCTGTCTTCACATCCGTCACTTCTGTCTGTATGTCTGTCTGTCTGTCTCTTTTTTTTTTCTCTCTCTCTCTATCTATCTATCTATCTATCTATCTATCTATCTCTTTCATGTACTTTAACCGTCTGTCTGTCTGTCTGTCTATATGTACGTACGTATGTACGCATGTATGTATGTCTGGCTGGCTGTCTCTGTCTGTAGTTATGTCTATATGTATTTATCTAAGTACGTACGTATGTATATATGCATCTCTGCTTGTTTGTATGTGTATCTATCTGTCTGTCTGTCTGTCTGCCTATCTATCTATCTATATACCTGTGTGTCTGTTTAGCTATCTGTTGATCAATCGGCCTAGTTAGCTAACAATCTATTTATGACCATCTGTGATTTCTCTATCTATTTCTTAGCTAATAATAGTCTTGCCTTCATGTCTGTCCTCGCGTATCTCTCATTCACTCTATCCGCGTCGCTGTCTGTCTGCCCATCTGCCACTGTCTTTGTCTCTGTGTCTGTATGTGTCAGTGTGCAGCACAGATAAAGACGGCGTAGGGAAGCGTGGATTAAGACGGAATGGCGCTGATCCGTTTGACCCCCTCCCCCAACGATCGACGCAGATTTGAAAATCAATGGCACTTAGGTGAATTCAGTTGTCGTTGGGTTGGCTAACGAGAGAAAAAACACCCAGCTACCCATTTATCTACCCATCCATCCATCTATCCATCCATCCATCAGTACATCCATCCATCCATCCATCCATCCATCAATACATCAATCAATCCATCCACCCACCCATCCATCCACCCACCCATCCATCCATCCACCCACCCACCCATCCATCCATCCACCTATCCACCCATCAATCTATCTATCCACTCCATCCCTCTACCCATCGAACTATCCTCCTCTGCCCCTCTTAGCCCCACTAACCCTGCGGTGTTAGAGTCAGTAAGTGAAACAGTAATCATAGATTTATAAAGCGCCTTTTCAAGAGAGATTCATCAGTGATGTTGGTTCAGCTGACCTTCCTCGGTGACCTGTCTTGACCGGACAAGGTCATTCTTGTTAGCAACGAGGATGACAGCGGCGTCAGACCGCCCTTGACGACGAAGCTCTTGAAGGATGTTGGCAGCGTAGATGAACGACTGTCTCTCTGTAATGGAATACGTGATCAGGTAGGCCTCGATCTCGGCATACTGGACGCATTCCTGCGTGGAAGCCAATGCAGAACACATGAAATAATAAAGAGACTTTGAAGAAAACCGACAACTACGGAAAACTAGGGAAACCGTCAAAAGCAAATCAGTATGGCAAACTGTTAGTAAGAATTATAAAAGCTTAGTGCTCAGCCAGTGGTTTCAATACTACACAGTGAATAAAGGAATGAATGATTGAACGAATGAAACAACAAATGAATTTATGAACAAACGAATGAATGAATGAATGAACGAATGAATGAACAAACGAACGAGCGAATGAATGAATTAATGAATGCGTGAATGACTGAATGAACGCAAAGAACGGACGAACCAATGAACGAACAAATAAAAGAAAGAACGAATCGATCGATCGATGAAGGAATAAATGAACGAATCAATCAATCAATCGATTAATCAATCATTCGATGAGTTATTACCTTTTGAACGGAAATTGGTAAGTCGACGAAATTTAGAATCGTTTCTTGGCCATCGAGCAGAACAGAAACGGTTTTCTCACATTCCATATCTATCAAAGCAACGCCAAAACAAAACGTAAGGCAGGGCAAGGCAACCAAAGCCAAGGAAATGAAAGGCAAGGCAATATAAGGCAAAGCAATAATAGGCAAGGAACTACGTGGTGGTGTAGTGGTATGGTCGGTGCCTCGTAACCGGAGGGTCGCGGGTTCGAATCTGCCTCAAGCCACTGCGTAGCGACCTTGGACGAGTTGCTCACCCACAATTGTCTGTGAGGAAGGCAACGGGAAACCACCTCACTCATCTCATCCCTGAGTGGTATAAAGCCAATGGACCTGCCTTCGGGAAGAGAACATCATCATCATCGTCATCATCATCATCATCATCATCATCATCATCATCATCATCAGCATCATCATCATCAGCAGCATCATCATCGTCATCATCATCATCATCATCATCATCGTCATCACCTAACGGAAGAGACTAGTCACCTAGTATTAGTCCAATGTGTTTTGGGTTTAACAATCGACGATATGAAACTGGTTTCACGTATTCTATGTTTTATCCGAATAGCGAGTATCGGTTATTTACAGTAATCGGCAATATGTATTGTGTTTCACACATTTTATGTTTTATGCGAGTAGCGAGTATCGGATATGGATTCGCAGATAAGCTTAGGTTTTCGCTTAGGAGATCCACCGCCTCTGAATGACCCGTTTAACCACTGCTCGTAAGAAAACGTTTGGTTCAAGGTGAATGGCCCCAAAGAAGACATTATGACATATACACACATACAAATGTTTAAAAGTGCATATGTCTGTCTGACCCCAAAGAAGACACTATGACATATACACACATACAAATGTTTAAAAGTGCATATGTCTGTTTGTCTGTCTGTCTGTCTCTGTCTGTCTGTCTGTCTGTCTGTCAGTCTATAAATAGGTCCATGTATTATACATCTATTTATAAATATATCCGCTTTAGTATTTGGACCAAGGGCTTCAATTCGCGTCACTGCTGCCCACGTCCATCGATAAAATTAATGTTGTACATAATATACAAAGTATATGTGCGTGTATGTGTATACATTCATTTTTGTCTATATATATATATATATATATATATATATATATATATATATATATATATATATATATATATATATATATATATATATATATATATATATATACAAGAATTATATTTAGCCTGTGTACGTGTCATCGCCTTAAGTTCTGCTACACTGCGTTCAAATAAAGAAGTCGTTAGCTCGTTTCGGTTGACTTTGACAGAGTGGGTCTTAAACCAATCTGACGTAATTACGTCGTGGGCAGAATGACGTCAGTACTTTCAAGCGAAAAAAGCAGTCTATCCTTGACCGATTTAGGTAGCAATGCGCTGAAGGAAAAGGGCATCCCGTTTTATGTGAACGCAGTGTATATACGGTACAGAGCGTACGACGTGGTCAAATAAACTGCGACGTTGAATGCATGCGGTGTTCAATTTGTCGATGCGTCATTTTAACGCAGCAGATGCAACTGTCAACAAAAATCCATTAAAACTAAGTGGTTGGTATGTCTAAGGACAGCTCACCTAAAAGGACACGACGTGGAAGGCCAACGAAGGACAGACAGACAGACACAGTGAAAGACAGACAAAGGGACAGACAGGTACAGAGACAGACAGGGACAGGTACACGGACACACAGGCACAGGGACAGACAGGTACAGAGACAGACAGGCACAGGTACACGGACACACAGGCACAGGGACAGACAGGTACAGATACAGACAGGCACAGGTACACGGACACACAGGCACAGGGACAGACAGGTACAGAGACAGACAGGTACAGATACGGGCGCAGACAGATACAGGGACAGACATACACAGGGACAGACATACACAGGGACAGACAGACACAAGGACAGACAGACAGGGACAGACAGAAAGACACAAAGACAGACAGACACAGGGACAGACATACACAGGGACAGACAGGTTCAGGGACAGACAGGCACAGTGACAGACAGGTACAGGGACAGAGATTGACAGAGGTACAGATAGACACAGGAACAGACAGCCACAGGGACATCCATACATACACAGGGACAGACAGATACACACTAGCATACACAGAAAAAGACCCAGGAACAGACAGGTAGACAGACAGACACAGAGACAGACAGACGCAGGGAGAGACACAGAGAAAGACGGACAGACGGAGTAAATATATGCGCAACAGTTAACCCATAATTCACTGCGTTCATCAGCTTCACAAAAGAATTTTTCCTTCCCATGATCTCCGCTTAATTATTTCGTCTTCTGTCAACCCCTCTGTCTCTTTATCTCCCTCTCTGTCTGTCTGTCCGTCGCTCTGTTCCTCTTTCTCCTTCTTTCTCTCGGTTTATGGTTTTTTCCTTTTCTTTATGATTTCATTATAATTTTCTTCTCCGTTCCTTTTGTTTCCTTTTTAATTCATTCTCTGGCATTCCACCTTTGCTCCTTTTTCACTTTGATGATGATGATGATGACAACGACGATGAAGAAGAGAAGAAGTAGAGAAAATGAAGAAGAAGAAGAAGATGATGATGATGAAGAAGAAGAAAGAATAATAATAAGAAGAAGAAGACGAAGAAGAAGAAAAGGAAGAAGAACAACAAGAAGAAAGAACAACAAGAAGAACAACAAGAAGAACAACAACAAGAACAACAAGAAGAACAACAACAAGAACAACAACAAGAACAACAACAAGAACAACAACAAGAACAACAACAAGAACAACAACAAGAACAACAACAAGAACAACAACAAGAACAACAAGAAGAACAACAACAAGAACAACAACAAGAACAACAACAAGAACAACAACAAGAACAACAACAAGAACAACAACAAGAACAACAACAAGAACAACAACAAGAACAACAACAAGAACAACAACAAGAACAACAACAAGAACAACAACAAGAACAACAACAAGAACAACAACAAGAACAACAACAAGAACAACAACAAGAACAACAACAAGAACAACAACAAGAACAACAACAAGAACAACAACAAGAACAACAACAAGAACAACAACAAGAACAACAACAAGAACAACAACAAGAACAACAACAAGAACAACAACAAGAACAACAACAAGAACAACAACAAGAACAACAAGATGGTGGTGATGATGATGATGACGACAACAACTACGGCGGCGTTAGTGGCAACGATCAAAACGATGATGTTGACGACGATATCTCGATTAGCGCATGAAGCTGTGTACGCAGCGTGTAAAAACAATCGACGAAACGGATTCAACTGGCTGAGAGAAGCCGCACTTAAATCATCCAAGCGAAACAGACAGCGACGAGGAAGCTGAAAAATAGCGACAAAATCAGGAGCAAAAGCAAAAAGAAACACTCATAAACACATAAAACCACACGCATGCATCCATAAAGGCAGACATCAACACATATAGACGCCCACATACTTTCGCACGCGTGCGCAACCAGTGAGTTTATCACAGACAGCTTGCGTCTTCCGCTGCATAATGGAAAACGCTCTTGCGTTATCCAAGTGTTTTGCTAACTGAGTCAGTATGACTTACTGACTGACTAAGTGATTGGCTCGCAGGCTGGCAAGCTGATTGGCTGACCCGTTGGCTGGCTTGCTGGCTATCTGACTGGTCTGTGGGCTGACTGTGCGGTCTGGTTAGCTGACTGACTGACTGACTGACTGACTGGCAGGCTGGCTGGCTGGCTGGATGTTCGGATGAATGGATAGACGAATGGATGGATGGATGGATGGAATGATTGGACGGAGGGATGGATGGAATGATTGGACGGAGGGATGGATGGATGGATGGACGGACGGAGGGACGGACGGACGGACAGACGGATGGATGGATGGACATCGGTGAAGTACAGTTGGGGTCATCCTCCCTCCAAACAGAGAGAGGGAGAGGGAAAGAGCGAGACGCCGGAAAAGCGCTTTCCAGCCAGTTCGGTTAAGCTGATACTGACCGAAAAAGGCAAAATCTTCAATTTCCTGTACTCTCCATCCAACTGGGTGTTCTGTCTTTTCTTCCCTCTCTGTCGCTCTGTGTTTCTGTCTATGCCCTTGTCTTGCCTGTGTCTCATTCTCTGTCTTTGAGACAGACACAGAGACAAATAGAGACAGACAGAGACAGATACAGACAGACAAAGACAGACAGAGACTGCCTGCATATTTTCTCTATCTTTATCTCTGTCTTTTCTTTTGTCACCGCCTCTTTCTCTGTCTCCTTTTTAGTCCCTCTTCTTCTCTGCTTGTCTGCCTGTCTTGGTGTTCATCTGTCTGTCGTTTTGTCCGCTTCTGTCTTCCTGTCGTCCTGTATCGCTGTCTCGGTCTCCCTGTCTTCGACTCTTTGTGTCTCCATTCTTCTCAGTCTATCTATCAGTCTCTCTTCACGTTCCACAGTCTCAGGTTAGCATCTTCGTCTGCTCAGGCGCCGTAGCAACGATTAGCTCAACCGTTAAAACGACGACATAAACTCGTCCAGTTTATTCGTCAGTCTGACATTTATGTATGACGTCAATAAAATCGCCCAAAAACTACTGTTAAAAGACATGGCGCTATAAAAACTGGTAGCTAAATGCAAGCTTCATCATAAATTCCTGCAACAATTTCTTTTTACGACGAAAAATACATATGGGTATTACTCGCCACTGCCGTGTTCTGGTGGTACCAGCCAGTCCCAAGCCTGGATAAAGGAGGAGGGCGACGCTATTCATCTTCGTTATCACACAGCGTCGTTAAACAGCAACTACACTTCTCATATGTGCATAAAAATTTATATGTATTTTGTATCTATTTGCATCTGAGTTGATATACTTCAAATATAGTAAATCAATCGCTTGGATCGTTTCTGAGTAGCATAACATAATATAACAAATAAAAATCTAAATGTAGATGTTTTTCTATAGCGACCGTATGGCCTCGACCCTGCTCATTTTGCAATGAATTAATCGGGTGAGATCCTTCACCACCGCTGCCCTTTTGAATGGGCGCCACACCATTTAAGGTACCCGTGTACGGACCGTACTAGCCCGAGATTTAAATCTCTGAAATAAGCCACGACCGGGACGCGAACCTGGGATCCTCACGGACAGAAGCTCCATGGCGTACGCACTTACCGTGGTAGCTGACTAGGCCAGTTAAGGATTTCAGAAGTCATGTAATCTGTGTTAGAACCACTGTAAGCCAACCGAGAATGGTTAATAGCCAATCCTTCTCAGCTTCTTCTTTTAAAGCTGTCTCTAGTGCTCACTTAGACAGTAGTATCGTCCAAACCATGCCTCAAGTCTACAACTCTTGCACTGAAGAATTCCTGCCCTTATGTTCCGTTCGGTTTCTCAAATAATTTATATCTGTGGCCTCGAGTCGCCTCGTTCGGTGCTAGTTAACAGAACCACTGTCTCTGCACTTCCTCCTTTCCCGTTATGATCTTATCAGCTTCAATCGTAATCGTAAATCCGAGATTTCTACAGCGCCCAACGAAAGCCACGCCTCGGGGACCAGCTTATTCACAGGCGCTCAGTCAAAACAAAATCGATAGGCAAAAAGGGTTCGGTTCCAGGTCAAGATCCAGAAGTCAGACGGAGAGACAGCTATGGGTGGTGGTGTTTGGGGTTGGAAAGGACTCAAAGGAGAGAGATATAAGAGGAAGAAGGGGTGTCAGAATAAGATCTGTGAAAGAGGAATGTTTTCAATTAGTTCAGTTAGGTCTCCACTGTTCCTCTTTCTCTCTAATGTTGTTAGCCCACACCTCTTCAACCGTTCTTCATTGCTCCGCCCTTGTGACCGAAAATCGGGTGGAGAACTGGGGTAGAGAGGAATCTTGAATGGACGGTATGTAATTTAGAGAATGAATGAATGAGCGGAGGAATTAATTAATGAATCTTACTCGTCCTTGTGTGTCATCTCGTGTTTATTTACTGATCTCGACAGCCCCGCAATTCACTTGTCCTTCTTGCGATTTACTGGACTCGATTGGGTGATGAAACGACCCTTGTTTACCAACAGGACACAATCGTCTCTCTGTGTGTGTGTCTGTGTGTCTCTGTCTCTCTCTCTTTCCCTCTCTCTCTCTCCTATCTCTCTCGCACTCTCTCTTTGTATTTCTCTTTCTCTCTCTGTCTCTCTCTCTGTCTCTCTTTCTTTTTTTCTCTCTCTGTACCCCTCTCTCTTTCTATCTCTCTTTCTCTCTCTCACTCACTCTTTCCTTCTTTCTCTCTGTCTCTCTCTCTCTGCGTTTCTCTCTCCATCGCCGTTGTTATCTGAGTCTGTTTTTTAGACAGGCAGTAGTTTTTCTGTCTGTGTATCTGTCTGTCTGTCTGTCTGTTTGCTTGTCTGCCTGCCTATCTGTCTCTGTCTGTCACTAAACAGGCAAAGGGTTTTTTGTGTCTTTGCATCTGTCTGTCTGTGTGTGTCTTTCTGTCTGTCTGTCTGTCTGTCCGTCTGTCTGTCTGTCTGTCTGTGGTCATGTATATCGTGGTCCGAGTGATTTAGGACTACCCCACAAGGACGTCGTTTATCTGTCTCCCACAGTCCTACCACATCCCACCCTACCATCATCACATTGCCACAGATTTATCAACCCATCCCCGTCTCCACCCTAATCTCCACCCCAACTCCCCATTTAGATTAACTGGTCGGCGAAAGTGGGTCTGTGTTTTTACGTCGCCGCCGCTAGAGGAGCCACCGTCACCGTTTGCTTACATTGGGCCAAGGGAACTCGCTCCTGGTACGCAGTACCATGGCAAATACACGGCCAGGCGGTACCATGGCAACTATCTACGCTTGGAAGTACCGTGGTAACAATCGACGCAAGGCAGTACCATCTCCGATCCATAGTTTATCTGTAAAAGCTTCATCACATTTTGTGAAAATATACATAATATTGATATTTTATATATTAATGTTTTATATATTAATATTTTATATTTTAATATTTTATATATTAATATTTTATATATTTATATTTCGTTATACGTATTTGGATATTTATATGCCGCATTTTAAGAACTTAAAAATATTTTGTTATATTTTAAAGAATATATAGATACATATATACAGTGTGTGGTGTGCGATAGTATAGTGGCTAGCTTGCTGGACTCTCGACACAGCTGTCGCAGGTTGAAATCCTCGTCAGAAAGATGTTTCAAGATTTTTGCGCACTCTAATGCGCTCAGCTGCAAAATGAGTACACGGACCGTACACTGTTGGTGCGAAGATCAGGCAGCGAGGGAGAGGAATGGCCGCCCGCCCTCATACGCCGAGGCTAAGAAAAATGACGTCGCTAACACTTCATACCCACGGCTTCCTCAGCTCAGGTCAAAGGTTGCTAGACCGGACCTCCCACGAAGAGGTCGAAAGGTCACACGGTATACGATTCCCATGAGAATCGGCGCGCGCATAGCTTCCGGTGAGTGCCACGTGACCTTTGACCCAGGCGCTATTTATAGATCGCAGACTAAACGAAGAGATATCGTTCTATCAACGGCTGTTTGCAATTCTGTTTAGCCACGCGAACCTCATAAACATCTGATGGGACCCATATGGGCCTCATACGGGACTCATATGGGACCCTTATGGTTCCAGTGTTGGCCCTCTATGGGCATGCTGGCTGGGTACGCCCAAATATACGCAGACAGAATGATAGACCTACAGATACAAGTAAACTGTGATATAACATAGGTTATATATCTGACTAAATTCCCAAATAAATAAAATGCATGGATACATACATACATACATACATACATACATACATACATACATACATACATACTTACATACTTACATACATACATACATACATAAATAGACATACATACATACGTACATACATACATACATACACATACATACATACATACATACATATATACATACCTACATCTACACATACATTCACACATACACACTTACATGCATACATACATACGTACATACATACATACAGCATCGATACATACACACATACATACATACATACATATATGTATACATATATCCATGCATACATTGATACATAGATACGCATATACACCCATAGATATTTACATATATAATACATAAATACGTACATACATATATACAATTATCCATCCATCCATCCATCCAGGGCTTTTTAGAACTGTTTTGCACCTGGTCATTTTCTAGAGCTTTTCATCAAAACCGGCATGCGCAGGAAATTTTTCTAGCGCTTTTAGGAACTACTACGACCCCAGATTTTTCTCTAGAGCCTTTAAAACGATCGCGCACCTGCACACCATCCAGCGCCTTCTGGAAACATCTGTGCCACTGACAATTTTATAGCGCCTTTTGTAAACATTCAGGAGCGCATTTGTCTGTATATTACAGTCTATGTATTATAGAAACGACAGCTGATACTTTCTGCTCTTCCATCGGTTGGGTTGTTTCGGGGTTTGCTGCGTTCCTATCGTCAATTAACCGCGCACAGAAATAGCATATCTTGAGCTCATTGACGTCATAGCATCGAAGACCAGCCTCCTAGCAACTTACGGACTAGTCACTCTGCAAAGTGCCAGGTGTGTGGCCAAATCGGTTCCAGGACGAAGACGGTTCCGATACCCCGTACACTTGAGGAACGATCGTAATCGTAAGAGTTCTACGGCGCGAAGGCTACGTCGCGGGAACCATGTCTGTCTGACCCTTGGACCTTGACCTGGAACGGAATCTGACCTTACTTGACTATCGATTTTGTTTTGCCTGAGCGTCTCCACCACTTGCAATTTCTGCATCGGCCTTTCACTCAGAGCTGAAGACATTCCTCTTTCACAGATCCTATCCTGACTCCCCTTCTTCCTGTTATCTCTCTCTCGGTTCCAATCCCAACATCACCACCCTGTACCTGCCACGCTGTCTTTCCGTCTGACTTTTGGATCTTGACCTGGAACCGAACCCTTTCGCCTATCGATTTTGTTTTGACTGAGCGCCTGTGAATAAGCTGGTCCCCGCGGCGCGGCGCGGCTTTCGTTGGGCGCTGTAGAAATCTTGGAATTACGATTACGATTACGATTACGATCGAGTTCCCACGACTTTGCTTTCCACTGGGCGCCGTAGAAATCTCGAGCTTACGATTACGATCACGATTCTATATTCAGGAAGAAATTTTCGCG
>OZ029928.1:18493371-18500871 GCA_964023275.1 Norana najaformis
GACTGTGGCTAATTGGCCTAGTGCGAATGACAGACAGACAGACAGACAGACAGACAGACAGACAGACAGACAGACAGACAGACAGACAGACAGACAGACAGACAGACAGACAGACAGACAGACAGACAGACAGACAGACAGACAGACAGACAGACAGATAATAGATAGATAGATAGACATACAGACAGAGACATACAGCCAGACAAACAGACAGACGCAGACAAACAGCAAGACAGAGATACAGAGAAAGAAAGACACAAATGCATAGAAAAACAGACAGACAGACAGACAGATACAAAGAAAGAAAGACACAAATACATAGGCAAACATACATGCATACAGGCAGACAGAAAGCCAGAAAGACAAGCAGCAGGTTAGCCAGACAGACAGACAGAGTTAGCCATATAGGAAGGAAGACAGCGATAAACTTAGGGACAGAAACGGACACAGATAGAGACAAGTGACAGAGACAGAGACAGTGACAAGGACAGCCACACAGAGACACAGAGATATTGCGAGGGAGAAGCGAGCCTATTGGTAATCAAAGGCCTGTGTCGTGAGTCTCGTTTTAAACGCAGTTCTAAACAGCATTTCATCTCCGATCCATTGTAAACAAACTTTCAGCGGTTGACATTCGCCCTCCTCACCCTCAACCCCCACCCTCCCCCGCCCCACTGGGGCTTCCGGGAAATGGGATGGAATGAGAACTGGGTCGCTATTTGGATGATTGTTTACATGGAATCTACAGCGATGGAATGCCTTGGAATGCGCTAGATGGAAGGACGGACGGACGGACGGACGCATGGATGGATGGATAGATTGGTGGATTGATCGATGGATGGATGCATGGATGCATGGATGGATGGATGGATGGATAAAAGATGAATGGATGAATGGATGAATGGATGGCTGGATGGATGGATGGATAGATTGGTGGATTGATCGATGGATGGATGCATGGATGCATGCATGGATGAATGAATGGATGGATGGATGGATGGATGGATGGATGGAAGGATGGATGAATGAGTGGGTGGGTGGGTGGTGAGTGTGTGTGGAGGGATGGATAAAGGGATGAATAGATGGATGGATGCATGTATGGATGGATGGATGCATGTATGGATGGAGGGATGGATGGATGGATGGATGGATGGATAAAAGATGAATGGATGAATGGATGGATGGATGAATGGATGGACGGCCGGCTGGCTATATGCCAATAAGAAAACAGAAATCTCACCGAATGTCGTTTCTATGGCAGCCATGAACTCCGACGTCATGAATTGCTGCAGAAGCGCCGTCTTCCCCACTCCGTGATCTCCCATCACGAGCACCGTATACGACGGAAGTCCCGATTCGCAGACGGAGTGCGGCGGGGGTGCCACCGCCGTCGCCGGATCAGCCGTGACGTCATCGCCTTCCAGTTGCACCCCTCCGCCGTCGGAGGCCACGCTGTTCCTCGGGTTCCAGCTGTGAGGTCGCGACGGCAACGTCGCCTGGGGGACCGGAAGCAGAAGCACGTCACCGGAAGTGAGGGCATCCTGGGACGGAAGTCCAACGAGGGCGTCCGACTTCCGTTTGAAGGAGTCGCCGCGGTTGATGATTCCCCGGGGTGACGTGGAGAAGTTCCTGACCACACAGCAGTCCTCGTCCTGGAGTAGTTTCAGCTCGTGCAGTTTGGAAACGATCGTCTCTTCGAGCGATTCGCAGCCGCCCCTGGGGGACGAGGCCCTGTCTGAGTCACTCGCCCCGCCGCCCGGACCTCCGTAGACCTCCCGGAAGTGACGTACGTCCTTCGGTCGTCGCATCTTCTTCCACGAGCTGGATCGGCTCTGAGGCGCGGACAGACTTCGAGGACTGTTCCCCGAGGACCCGTCTCTCTCTTCCGCCGCGCGGCTCGATGGTTTCTCGAAAACCGCCGGGGCGCACCCGGGTGACCCGTTTCGTGCCCTCGACGGCTGCGTGACCACCCGACGATTTCCCGAGGGGTACTTACAGCTATGGGTCCTCTGCTGTCTGGATCGGTGAACTGGTTGTCCGTCTCTACTAGGCTGGACCATGGCGGACTTTGGAACGCTCTTGCGGCGCTCCTCGAGGTCCCGCTCGCCGGCGCACAAGGCCAGGTGAAGCTCTAGGTACTCGGGCGAGATGGCGCCCGTCGAAGGAGTGGCGCCTGACGACATCCGGTGAAGGACAATATCGTCCTGTTTCATGACGTCACGTAGTCGACGTCACTGAAATACAAAAACAACATAGGCGCTATATTAATGGCGGCGTATGCATCGCTGACCTTCTCTGACCCAGATTAGAATAGATTAGATTAGGGCCTAGATTAGATTAGACATAGATTAGATTAGACTGTGTTGTAACTCATTGTTTCTAGATCGGTCTTTAAAGGCGCTAGATCAATGCTCGGGTAACTATACGCATGTGCTTCATGCGTTCACCCATCCATCCACCCACCTCTCCATAATAATAATAATAATAATAATGATGATGATAATAATAATAATAATAATAATAATAATAATAATAATAATAATAATAGTATATACATACATTCATACATAAATACATACATACATATATACATGCATACATACATGCATACATACATACACGGGGTACATACATACATACTTTCTTACTTACATACATAGATACATACATAAATGCTTAGATACATCCACTCCATATGTTCACCTATCCATATACTAAACCATCAGTGAAACCCATAATACCAAGGATACGAATCATCCATCCACCCATCCAACCATCCATCCATCCACCCATCCATCCATCCATCCATCCATCCGCCCATCCATCCATCCACCCATCCACCCATCCATCCATCCATCCACCCATCCATCCATCCGCCCATCCATCCATCCGCCCATCCATCCATCCGCCCATCCATCCATCCGCCCATCCATCCATCCGCCCATCCATCCATACGTTCATAAACTCAAGTCTAACTCACTAATCCCACCACACAAAATTCATTCATCCTACCCCATCCATCCATCAATCCATCCATCCATCCATCCATCCATCCACACCATTCCACAGAATCCCTGCTTCTCTTCCACACGCTCCACCGTATCAATCCACCTACCGTTCTGGACCGTCCAGCAGGACTGACCAACACTGACCAACACTGACCAGCACCCGTTCGCCTCGTAGATTACAATCACACGTCTTCCCTAGAGCGCTCAACAACCTCCTCCTCCCTTCACAAAACAACCTCAACAACACGCTTCGTTTGACGCTCTTGACGCTTTTGACGCTCTTGACGCTTTTGACGCTTTTGACGCTTTTGACGCTTTGACGTCAAATTACAAGAAAATCTGGTCCGAATTTGCCGACAAAGAAAAGGAAACTAATTTTCGCTCAAGCCCGAAACCTGTCCTAATTTTTCAAGCTGCCAGACTTCTAGTAATGGTTCCTGTTTCCGTTCGTCGTGCTTCCCTCTGGCGCTCGCTTTCGACTGTCGCTGGCGACGGCGCAGGCGCGAGTTTATATACGGCGCATGCGCTCCGGTTGAAGGTCTATTTATAAGCATGACGTCATGATAAGGAACGTGTTCGTTCGCGGTTCTTGCTTCTACCAAGAGATAAGCAATTCTGCGAACGTCTGCGAGACTGGTTTAGGCTAGGCAGAAAGAAAACATGGGTAGCTAAAATGACAGACAGACAGACACAGACAGACACAGACAGACACAGACAGACACAGACAGACACAGACAGACACAGACAAACACAGACAGACACAGACAGACACAGAAAGACAACGAGAGAGTGATGCACAGAAGGAGAGAGAGACAGAGAGGCAAAGTTAGAAAGATAGAGAGAGAAGAGAGGCTGAGAGAGAGAGAGAGGGAGAGAGAGAGAGAGAAAGAGAGAGAGAGAGAGAGGCTGAGAGAGAGAGAGAGGGAGAGAGAGAGACTGAGAGAGAGAAAGAAAGACAGAGAGAGAAAGACAGAGAGAGACAGAGAGAGATTCAAAGAGAAAGACAGAGAGACAGACAGACAGAGAGACAGAGAAACAGAGGGAGAGTGAGGGGGGCATAAACCGAAGATGAATAACCGTTGCAGCAGCTGGCATTGTAAGCCATCTTAGCCTCTTCCGCCTAATTCGATCTTCGATGGTTTCTCCACAGACGATGAGTGACGAAAGAAAAATCATCTCGTTATACAACACATCGCCTTCTTACTTACACACTAACATCATTTAGAAGGATCACATAAACACACCAGCATATATATATATATATATGGTGGGTGTATATATATATATACACCGAATAATGGTTGGCTCTCTGCATGTATATATACACCTAAGTACATACATAGATATTGATGGATCCATATATGAAACATATATACATGGATCACTTCATGGAAAGATATATATCTAATATACATATATAAGAACTTACTTATATGTTTATATATATGTACATACGTATACATATATATATGTATCAACATGAAACATGATCAACATATTTTCCTGTGATATTCTGTCTTCCAAATACCTAATGAAAAGTAATGGAAAGCACTCAGAAACCCAGCTACGGACTACAGCGAAGGGTAAGGTATGAACAGTCAGTCCAAACCTTGTCCTAGTATAGGAACAGGAACTATTTGCGTGTTTATGTGTTTGTGTATTCCCTCGCCTTCCCTTCTCTTCCCTTTCCTTGTCTTTTCTTTCCTTCTCTTCCATTCCAATCTCTTCTCTATCCTTCGCTTCCTTTCTCTTCCATTCCCTTCCGTTCTCTTCCCTTCCCTTCTATTACTTGCCCTTCTCTTCCATTCCCTCCCTTCACTTCTCTTCCCTTTTCTTCCCTTCACTTCTCTTCCATTCACTTCCCTTCTCTTCTCTTCCCTTTTCTTCTCTTCACTTCTCCCATTCACTTCCCTTCTCTTCTCTTCCCTTTTCTTCCCTTCACTTCTCTTCCATTCACTTCTCTTCCATTCACTTCTCTTCCATTCACTTCTTTTCCATTCACTTCTCTTCCATTCACTTCTCTTTCCTTTTCTTCTCTTCCCTTCTCTTCAATTCACTTCTCTTCCATTCACTTCTCTTCCATTCACTTCCCTTCCATTCACTTCTCTTCCATTCACTTCTCTTTCCTTTCCTTCTGTTCCCTTCTCTTCCATTCACTTCTCTTTCCTTTTCTTCTCTTCCCTTCTCTTCAATTCACTTCTCTTCCATTCACTTCTCTTCCATTCACTTCCCTTCCATTCACTTCTCTTTCCTTTCCTTTTCTTCCCTTCTCTTCAATTCACTTCTCTTCAATTCACTTCTCTTCCATTCACTTCTCTTCCATTCACTTCTCTTTCCTTTCCTTCTCTTCCCTTTTTCTTCAATTCACTTCTCTTCCATTCACTTCTCTTCCATTCACTTCTCTTTCCTTTCCTTTTCTTCCCTTCTCTTCAATTCACTTCTCTTCCATTCACTTCTCTTCCATTCACTTCTCTTTCATTCACTTCTCTTCCATTCACTTCTCTTCCATTCACTTCTCTTTCCTTTCCTTCTGTTCCCTTCTCTTCCATTCACTTCTCTTTCCTTTTCTTCTCTTCCCTTCTCTTCAATTCACTTCTCTTCCATTCACTTCTCTTCCATTCACTTCTCTTCCATTCACTTCTCTTTCCTTTCCTTCTCTTCCCTTTTCTTCAATTCACTTCTCTTCCATTCACTTCTCTTCCATTCACTTCTCTTCCATTCACTTCTCTTTCCTTTCCTTTTCTTCCCTTCTCTTCAATTCACTTCTCTTCAATTCACTTCTCTTCCATTCACTTCTCTTCCATTCACTTCTCTTTCCTTTCCATATCTTATTTCGCAGGTAGCAGTTGAATCACAGATTTGCATCATCCTCATAATTCCCCTCCGACGCCTTGGGGAAGTTAAAAGGCGCCACATAAAGGCCCAGATTGATCTGCGAACGACTAAAGAATGCGCTAGATAAAAACGACTCATCGAAAGTGTTTTATTTTGGTCGATTCATAGATTCCGGCTAATCCGGTTGTTCGCCGATTCACATGAAACGTTTAGGAATCGGTGCAAATGTCAAGTGGCTTTTGACCGGCAGCGAAAGCCAATAGAAGTGATAACAATACCAACCGCCAGGTGGCGCGTTGGTCGATTCATAACGACATGACCTTTCACCGATGCTTGTGTATCCGGTTCGAAACCGGGTGATGTTGGTAACTGTCTGTCTCTAGTGATGGTTGGAAGGAGAGTCGTTCTTGCTCATGCCCTTCACCTTTCCTCACATGTTGAACTTTGACCCGGCCGCATTTAGATATTCTAGTGACGTCATAGCTTATGAATATTTATTATTAGACCCTAGCATCCAATCAACAGCAGACTCGTGAATATTCATATCTGAATTAGCATATAGATCGGTAATATGCAATCCGGGTTCTCCCAAAGATTGTAAATATTGATTATCACCTCGCTTAAATATAAATGCAAATGTGCATGTTTATCTGTAGCGACCGTATGGCCTCGACCCTGTTCATTGTTCAATGAATTAATCGGGTGAGATCCTTCACCACCGCTGCCCGTTTGAATGGGTGCCACGCCATGTGGAGTATCTATCACCTGCTTAAGGTAGCCATTTCGGAGTAAATGTCAACATACACGTTTTTCTATAGCGACCGTATGGCCTCGACCCAGCTCATTTTCAGTGAATTGATCGGGTGAGATCCTCCACCACCGCTGCCCGTTTGAATGGGCGCCACGCCATTTAAGGTCCCCGTGTACGGACCCTGCTAGCCCGAGATTCAAATCTCTGATATAAGCCACGACCGGGACGCGAACACAAGCAGCGACCATCGACTGCCTAATCATCGCTTGCCTTATGATAACGGTGCTATAGGAGTAATTAACGTAATCGTAATGGTAATTCCGAGATTTCTACAGCGACCGACGAAAGCCACGTCACGGGACCAACTTATTCACAGAAGCTCATTCGAAACAAAATCCAGAGACAAAAGTGTTCGGTTCCAGCTCAGGAACCAAAAGTCAGGCAGAGAGACAGCGTGGTAGCTACGGTGGGTGATGTTTGGGATTGGAGCGAAAAGCGGGATAAGAGGAAAAAGGGTTGTCAGGATAGGATCTGGGAAAGATGAATGTTTTCAGTTTTGAGTGAAAGGCCGATGCAGAAATTGCCAGCCACTGCTTGCAATTTAAGTATGGATGAGTTTTTATGATTAGATACATTAGATTAGATCGGACAAACTATTGCTCAACCATTAAGAACATGTCTTTCACTGTAAGGATAATTGTTCAGCGATTACCTTTTCTGACCTTCAGCAGGGTAGCTATATGCTCCCCGGCCCGCAACTGCGGGGGTTCGGGTCCTGTATCTGAAATAAGGATAAAAACGGATAAAGAAGAAACGACTAAACGGATTAAAAAGTACGGATAAAGTACGAAAAGGTCCTATCTGAAAAATATGCGAGGGATCGAAATTTAAAGTTGAGTTACGAAG